>JAFMOC010000460.1:0-50000 GCA_019802505.1 Corydoras sp. C115
TTAGGGGGCGTCCTGCAGGACCTCCTTGTCAGGTTCCATCCAGTATTCGTCAGCAGAACCATGGATGAAGATCTCCAGGACGCCGGGGGACACCTCAAAAGAAACAGACGAGGAAGGCAGTTAATAATAAGAGCAAATAATAAAGCACGGCATTTAATTAATAAGTAATTAATTCACACAGTGCAGCATGCGACTCCGGCATCCCTGACTAGAGGGAGTCTAGAGGGAGAACGTTCCACAGTATTGCGTCTGGTTCCCGCTCTTCCCATGTCCCGGTCGTTCCCTGGGGAACACGGCGTAACGGCGCCAGTGGAAAAAGCAGATCTGAGGAGGCGTCGTTTCCGTTCCGTGCTCCACTTCCAACTCCGTATGAATCGCGTGGAACACTGAGTGCTGCGTCTCTGACCGCCCGCCCGCCTTCTCCACCTTTGCGGTCAGTTTGTTGAAAAGGCCGTTTGGCGGCGGAACGTCGAAACGGAACGGCGAGCGGAGCCCAAGATCGTTCCAGGAGTTAAGAAACGCCGACCCGTCCACCGTCCTCGGCGTTCCCCCTGCTGTCTGCTCCTGTAAAGTGGAGGTGGAGGTCGAAAACCCAAACGTGCCACCGCGACACGGGCCTGCGCCTCCCGGTGGCACAATGAAGCTACTGCGGTTACACTGACCTCACGTATTAGACCTTTAAACAGGAGCATTCACCCAAAACGATCGTCTCACTTATCCTGCACGAAGTGAGCGCGCCACGCTGGCTTAGTGGTTTAGCATGTTCTCCTCTCAGCGCTGGGGATTCCCGGTTCGAATCCCCATCTGGGTGGAGTTTCCATGTTCTCCCCGTGTCCGCGTGGGTTTCCTCCGGGTTCTCCGCTTTCCTCCCACAGTCCAAAAACATGGATCAAGTCAGTTAAGTTCTCCAAATTGCCCCATATAGAGTGTGTCTGTGTGAGTGAGTGTGTGTCCAGCGATGGATTGGCGTCCTGTCCTGGGTCTATCTGCCCAGCGCCCGAGACGTTCTCCCATGGATGGGCATCGGGAACCCTAGTAGAACATAAAGTGGAAGATAATGGATGGATCTTTAGATTTTGGGTGGCATGGTGTCTTAGTGGTTTAGCATGTTCTCCTCTCAGCGCTAGGGATTCCCGGTTTGAATCCCAAACTGAGTGAAGTTTCCATGTTCTCCCCGTGTCCGCGTGGGTTTCCTCCGGGTTCTCCGGTTTCCTCCCACGGTCCAAAGACATGGATCAAGGTCAATTGAGTTCTCCAAATTGCCCCATATAGAGTGTGTCTGTGTGAGTGTATGTGTGTGTGTGTGTGTGTGCTCAGTGATAGATTGCCCCCTTGTCCTGGGTGTATCTGCCCAGCGCCCGAGACGTTCTCCCCTGGATGGGCATCGGGAACCCCCCCACGACCCTAATATAGGACAAAGCGGAAGATAATGGATGGATCTTTAGGTTTAGGGTGGCATGGTGTCTTAGTGGTTTAGCATGTTCTCCTCTCAGCGCCGGGGATTCCCGGTTCGAATCCCCATCTGGGTGGAATTTCCATGTTCTCCCCGTGTCCGAGTGGGTTTCCTCCGGGTGGGTTTCCTCCCACCGTCCAAAAACATGGATCAAGTCTATTGAATTCTCCAAATTGCCCCATATAGAGTGTGTCTGTGTGAGTGAGTGTGTGCCCAGCGATGGATTGGCACCCTGTCCTGGGTGTATCTGCCCAGCGCCCGAAACGTTCTCCCCTTGATGGGCATGAGGAACCCCCCCCCCCGTGACCCTAATAGAGGATAAAGTGGAAGATAATGGATGGATATTTATGGTGGCATGGTGTCTTAGTGGTTTAGCATGTTCTCCTTTCAACGTTAGGGATTCCCGTTTCGAATCCCAATATGTCCACAGTCCAAGGCAAAAAAAAACATGGATCAAGGCAAATTGAGTTCTCCAAATTGCCCCATATAGAGTGTGTCTGTGTGAGTGAGTGTGTGCCCAGCGATGGATTGGCGCCCTGTCCTGGGTGTATCTGCCCAGCGCCCGAAACGTACTCCACTGGATGGGCATGGGGAACCCCACCGCGACCCTAATAGAGGATAAAGCAGAAGATAAGGGATGGAAAGTGAACGACGTCAAAACTGCGATGGAAAGAGAATTTGTTTTTATTAAAATGACACGAACCCGCTCGCCTTTAGCCAAAACATCTCTCTCCTGGTTATCGGGAGGTCGTGATGATGCGGTCGTGTCCTCGTTTATCTTTATTAAATGTCATCGTATAGACCGATGCCCCGTGACGGGACGGAGAACTCTGCGCTCGTCGCTACAAAACAAACATCAGCGCAGAGATAGAGTTTTATTAATAACAGTGTGATTTCGTGACGTGTGAGGAACGTTCGAGGCTAATGAAGATTTGTCTCAGCGCTAGGGATTCCCGGTTCGAATCCCCATCTGGGTGGAGTTTCCATGTCCTCCCCGTGTCCATGTGGGTCTAAAAACATAGATTGAACGTGAATCGTCTGCTCTGAATCGCCCCTCTCTAAAAATTGCCCCTATGTAGTGCCCAAAACACGTTCTCCTGGAATGGCATGAGGAAGAACCGCCAACAAATGATTAAGCGGAATATAATGAGATGAGGGCGGGCACGGTGGCTTAGTGGTTTAGCATGTTCTCCTCTCAGCGCTAGGGTTTCCCGGTTCGAATCCCAATCTCGGTGGCGTTTCCATGTTCTCCCCGTGTCCACGTGGGTTTCCTCCGGGTTCTCCGGTTTCCTCCCACAGTCCAAAGACATGGATCAAGTCAATTGAGTTCTCCAAATTGCCCCATTTAGAGTGTGTCTGTGTGAGTGAGTGTGTGTCCAGCGATGGATTGGCGCCCTGTCCTGGGTGTATCTGCCCAGTGCCCGAAACGTTCTCCCCTGGATGGGCATGGGGAACCCCCCCCCGCCTCGACCCTAATAGAGGATAAAGTGGATTTACATACATTTTAAACCAATCCATCACTGGGCACACACTCACTCACACACACACACACACACACACACACACACAAGGGGGCAATTTAGAGCATTCAGTTCACCTTGAGTCCATGCTTTTGGAATGTGGGAGGAAGCTGGAGAACCCGGCGGAAACCCACACGGACACGGGGAGAACATGGAAACTCCACCCAGATTGGGATTCGAACCGGGAATCCCTAGAGCTGAGAGGAGAACATGCTGACTACTACCCCCCCCCCCCCCCCCCCCCCCCCCCCCCCCCCCCGCAATATCATGACCGCTGTTTTAATAAAAAAAGTCAGTTTTGACGCCGAGATGTCAAAAGTTTGGCCACGCCCCCTTCTTGCTTTGTTGTCTGTTTCCTTCACTCACCATACAGATGGACTTTGTAGTTCTACAATCCCACACTGTAGTCCATCTGTGTTTTTTGTTGTTGTTAGTCCCCCCATTGGTTCTCTGTTCTCCATTGGTCAGGAGCATCACAGAACATGGCGCGTCCCGATCTGCAGGACGATGTGAACTTATGTTTCAACTGAATCAAAAGAATGTGGAGTTGTACCAGCGTTGCCAAAACATTTGCATAAGCCTGTATTTAAATGGGGCTGCGAGTCGAACCGTGTGCACGGGCTTAACCAAATCCCATCACATCACCGACACGTTCTCGCTTCTGCAAACCGATGGCGTCTGCTGTTCCCGCTTTCGGCTTTTCACCTTTCAAAGAAGTGCTGATGTTTCGGCCGGGGCCTCTCGCACCCCGCACGCATACGTCTGCAACGCTATCTACCGCAGACAGAGTGCCGTTGTTTTGCGTGAGCCCAGACACTGTTTACTCGCGCGGTCCTGCGGTATTTCGTGGTTTTGTGTAAATTCGGAGCTTGTTCAGTCAGAGGTGAATTCAGGCAAAAAAATTTTTTTTATTTTTTTTATTTATTTATTTATTTATTTTTTTTTTTTTTTTTTTTTTGGGGATTGGATTCGAAGCATTAATGATCAACACTCGCGTCAGCTTTTGATTTGAACCTAACAGTGATTCTCAATTATTTTCTGTTACGCCCCCCCTGGAAGAAGAAAACATGTTATAAGTATATAACCTCTTTTTATAACAATGTCTCCTTATTAACAATAAAGAAAACAAAAAAAGAAAGAAATAGAGATCAACTGAGAACAAAGAATCATTTGATTAACTTTGTTTTTTAGTTGGCGGCACGGTGGCTTAGTGCTTTAGCACGTTCTCCTCTCAGCGCTAGGGATTCCCGGTTCGAATCCCCATCTGGCTGGAGTTTCCATGTTCTCCCCGTGTCCGTGTGGGTTTCCTCCGGGTTCTCCGGTTTACTCCCACAGTCCAAAAACATGGATCAAGTCAATTGAGTTCTACAAATTGCCCCATATAGAGTGTCTGTGTGAGTGAGTGTGTGCCCAGTGATGGATTGGCGCACTGTCCTGGGTGTATCTGCCCAGCGCCCGAGACGTTCTCCCCTGGATGTGCATGGGGAAACCCCCCCCCCCCCCCCCTCGTGACCCTAATATAGGATAGAGCGGGAGATAATGAATGAATGTTTTTTAGTTTGTAACAGAAACGAATGAAATCCTTATTTAAACGCGAAACATTTTTTAACTGACTCGCATTTGATACTGAAAAATTATATTAAATTAAATTAAATCAATAAATAATTATAAATTCAAATTCATCAGCAACATTTTTTTAATCAAAATGAGGAAGTCAGAACTGATGTCTTGTCAGGAATTTTAAATTACGTGAACATAATAACAATCCCAAAATGGCCGAAATTTTCTATTCAAACAAAGGACTCCCCGTGTCCACGTGGGTTTCCTCCGGGTTCTCCGGTTTCCTCCCCAAAAACATGGAACATGGAAAACAGTTTTAAGAAACTACTGAAGACTCATCTCTTTAGCAAATACCTGTTGTAGAAAAAAAAAAAAAAAAAAAAAAAGTGTGTGTGTGTGGGGGGGGGGGGGGGGTGCAGCATCAAATAGCAATCAGGTTTGATGAATTTACAGTGTAGTTGGTTCTCTGCAGAACTTCTGACTGTAATGTTCTCATTTGTAAGTCGCTTTGGATAAAAGCATCTGCTTAATGACTAAATGTAAATATAATTTTCTGAATTATTTACTATGAATTAAAATGCAGCGATCAGTATTAAGGTTGCATTAAAGTGACTCAAAGCGCAATATAACCATTTGACCAATTTGACCATAAATACAGTATCAGTCAAATGTTTGGCCACGCCCCCTTTTCTGTTCCACTTTTTGTCCATGTTCTCAGTTCCACTTTCTGCTCCACTGGACTTTGTAGTTCTCCAATTGCAGACTGTAGTCCATCTGTGTGTGTTCTACAGTACATACTGTGTACGTCCCCTTTACTCTGTTCTAATGCTCAGAACCCCAATAGTAGCACCACAGAGCAGGGGTTATTGGGTGGGTGCATTAGTCCTATCCCAGCAGTGTGACTGAGGTGGAGAACTGAACCTCCAGCAGCACTGCTGCACTAGAACCCCCCTCACCACATCAGTATCCCTGCAGAACGCTGGGTTTAAATTATTAAAACTAAAAGAGTAAAAACTAAACTTTAACATGTTGCGGTGGCTAATTATGGAAACAAAATAACATGTTAACCTAGAAAAACTTATTAAGTATTATTGGTCACTTTCCTGACATCTCCACATAAGTTAAAAGTGGTTGAAAAGGTCATTACATTTGGTCATTTATTGGACGCTTTTATCCAAAGCGACTTACAAGGTGAGCACAGGGTTCATTACAGCGCCCCCTGGAGCAATGAGGGTTAAGGGTCTTGCTCAAGGACCCAGATTGGTAACTTCAGTGGACCTGGGATTTGAACCGCCAACCTTTAGATTGATAACCCAACACCCCAACCACTGAGCTAGTAAAATTGAATAAAGATAAAATAAAATGAAATGTGTATTTACACTGTGCATTTTAAATAAACGGTGGCACGGTGGCTTAGTGGTTAGCACATTCTCCTCTCAGCACTAGGGATTCCCGGTTCGAATCCCCATCTGGGTGGAGTTTCCATGTTCTCCCCGTGTCCGCGTGGGTTTCCTCCGGGTTCTCCGGTTTCCTCCCACAGTCCAAAAACATGGATCAAGTCAATTGAGTTCTCCAAATTGCCCCATATAGAGTGTGTCTGTGTGAGTGAGTGTGTGCCCAGTGATAGATTGGCGTCCTGTCCTGGGTGTATCTGCCCAGTGCCCGAGACGTTCTCCCCTGGATGGGCATGGGGAACCCCCCCACGACCCTAATAGAGGATGAAGCGGGAGATAATGAATGAATGATTTTAAATAAACCTGATTTGAAGTACATCATTGATCTGTATTATGCATATCCGCTGAATTTTTTTTATTTTATTTTATTTATTTATTTTTTCCACTCTGCTGAATTTTTTTTTGGATATTTTCTGCATCCCCAATTTAAACTGGAGTCCAAATGTTAGCATAGGATTTTGAATTGTAGTACTCGTTATTTTATTTCGTTACATTTACATTACATTTAGTCATTTAGCAGATGCTTTTATCCAAAGCGACTTCACAAGTCAGACGTTATGGAGAAAACCAACTATACTGTAAATTCACCAAACCTGATTGTTATTCGATGCTGCGGTCCCCCCCCCCCCTTTTTTTTTTTTTTTTTTTTTTTTTTTAAATTGTTTATATAATGTTCTATGATGTCGTGTATTATAAAATTTTTCACCATTGAAATTAATATTACTTTATCTGTCCACAATCCTAGACTTCCACTTTATTTTTTATTTATTTTAGATATTTTATATTTTCAACAAGCATAAGAACAGTATTTCAAAACCCAAACCCCAACCCGCATCCAGATGCATACAAAGTAACAAAGGAAGGAAAAAAACAACAAAAAAAACAAAAACAAAAAAAAACCCTAATAATAATAATACCATAAATGATAAGAAAAACGAGTACACTGATTTCAAATACAACATAAACAAATAAAATAGTTCATCAAAACAAAAACATATATATATAGGTTTCCAATATAGGTTTCCAGGTTCGGTTGGTAGAGTTTTGTGCACCCTGACCGCGACTACATGAAAGCTCAATTGACACAAAATTGAGCATCTCGGACAACCAGTGTTTGAATGAAGGAGCATGGGGCAATTTCCAATAAAGAAGAATTATTTTTTTTGCCACAACCACACAGGCCATTACTACTTGCTGAATGGAATATGGAAGATAGACGTCCACTTTAAAGCGGTGTCTTTATGGCTTGTTTTATAGATAATTTTTTGGTACAATGCAAGCCGTTAAAGTTTTATGATGTTCCGGAACAGCTCGGTCCATTGTTCGAGTCGTCGTTCAGAGACAGGTTTGCCGTCACACACGCAGGGCGTGGTGGGCGTCGTTTCCACCGGCGGGATGGCTGTTTATGGACTCCGGACAGCGGCCCGATTTCCCCACTCCCCCCATGAGTCCGTCTGCTTTGTGATCTTTAAATACACACCACGTCTTTGTGGAGGCTTTTAACAGCTGCTTTTCGGAGGCGGGCTGCGTGTACAGAAGCTCTACAATAGAAATGTCTTTGATAAAACAAACTCACCTCAACGTCGACGCGTCGCTTCATCAGTTCAGCTTTTAACGCCACGTGTCATGATGGAAATCCTTTCATTCATTCATTATCTCCCGCTTTATCCTCTATTAGGGTCGCGGTGGGGGGGGGTTCCCCATGCCCATGCCCATCCAGGGGAGAACGTTTCGGGCGCTGGACAGATACACCCAGGACAGGACGCCAATCTATGGCTGGGTACATACTCACACAGACACACTCTATATGGGGCAATTTGGAGAACTCAATTGGCTTGATCCATGTCTTTGGACTGTGGGAGGAACCCGGAGGAAACCCACGCGGACACGGGGAGAACATGGAAACTCCACCCAGATGGGGATTCGAACCGGGAATCCCTAGAGCTGAGAGGAGAACATGCTAAACCACTAAGCCACCGTGCCGCCTATGATGGAAATCTGAAAACAGAATACAAACAGTTAACTATTACTATGGGCGGCACGGTGGCTCCACCCAATCTGGTGTCCACGTGGGTTTACTCCAGGTTCTCCGGTTTCCTCCCACAGTCCAAAGACATGGATCAAGTCAATTGAGTTCTCCAAATTGCCCCATGTAGAGTGTGTCTGTGTGAGTGAGTGTGTGCCCAGTGATAGATTGCCCCCCTGTCCTGGGTGTATCTGCCCAGCGCCCGAAACGTTCTCCCCTGGATGAGCCCACTGTATTATATGTAAAGAGCCAGAGTGAGTACGTTCTGTAATTGTGGAACTACAAAGTCCATCTGAAAAATTGGACAGTGAGGATTCCCGGTTCGAATCCCCATCTGGGTGGAGTTTCCATGTTCTCCCCGTGTCCGCGTGGGTTTCCTCCGGGTTCTCCACTTTCCTCCCACAGTCCAAAAACATGGATCAAGGTCAATTGAGTTCTCCAAATTGCCCCATATAGAGTGTGTCTGTGTGAGTGAGTGTGTGCCCAGCGATAGATTGCCCCCCTGTCCTGGGTGTATCTGCCCAGCGCCCGAAACGTTCTCCTCTGGATGGACATGGGGGAACCCCCCCCCCCCTCGCGACCCTAATAGAGGAAGAAGCAGAAGATAATGGATGGATGGACTCTGTGGTAACACTTTCTTCACACTGATGTCTGTAGATTGTATTTTATATGTAGCAGAACATTAGTGGTTTAGCATGTTCTCCTCTCGGTGCTAGGGATTCCCGGTTCGAATCCCCATCTGGGTGGAGTTTCCATGTTCTCCCCGTGTCCGCGTGGGTTTCCTCCGGGTTCTCCACTTTCCTCCCACAGTCGAAAAACATGGATCAAGGTCAATTGAATTCTCCAAATTGCCCCATATAGAGTGTGTCTGTGTGAGTGAGTGTGTGTCCAGCGATAGATTGCCCCCCTGTCCTGGGTGTATCTGCCCAGCGCCCGAAACGTTCTCCCCTGGATGGGGAACGAGTGAGTGTTGAGTAACGTATGAGAAGCCGGTTTGTCTTTTGGCATTGACTTTTATCGTTTATAAAAATCTTATTAGACATGAAGGTATTTGCCCCGTCTGCCTTCGTGTCGGCGAGCCTCCCCTTTGATAACCACGGGCTTTGAGAATTGGTGGAGTCAGCCGTACAGCGGGAGTGGGGTTTAGAATGCAGTCTGTGATTAATAATGTGTGTGTGTGTGTGTGTGAGCGGAGACGCCGCTGTCTCACTCACTTTACAGCCTTCGTTATTTACAGCCGTCCAGAGGACGATGTTTACTTTAAACGCACGGTTCAGCGCCAAAACCACCGCGCACTCCGCTATATTCTAACATGGAGCATCGCCGGAATGGCTCAAAGCTCATTATTATTATTATTATTATTATTATTATTATTATTATTATTATTGGGCGGCACGGTGGCTTTAGTGTTTAGCATGTTCTTCTCTCAGCGCTGGGGATTCCCGGTTCGAATCCCCATCTGGGTGTCGTTTCCATGTCCTCCCCGTGTCCACGTGGGTTTCCTCTGGGTTCTCCGGTTTCCTCCCACAGTCCAAAAACATGGATCAAGTCAATTGAATTCTCCAAATTGCCCCATATAGAGTGTGTGAGTGAGTGAGTGTGTGCCCAGCGATGGATTGGCGCCCTGTCCTGGGTGTATCTGCCCAGCGCCCGAGACGTTCTCCCCTGGATGGGCATGGGGAACCCCCCCCCCCCCAATATAGGATAAAAGTGGATTAGAATGAATTAATTATTATTATTATTAGTATTATTATTATTGTGCGGCACGGTGGCTTAGTGGTTTAGCATGTTCTCCTCTCAGCACTAGGGATTCCCGGTTCGAATCCCCATCTGGGTGGAGTTTCCATGTCCTCCCCGTGTCCGCGTGGGTTTCCTCCGGGTTCTCCGGTTTCCTCCCACAGTCCAAAAACATGGATCAAGTCAATTGAGTTCTCCAAATTGCCCCATATAGAATGTGTCTGTGTGAGTGAGTGTGTGCCCAGCGATAGATTGCCCCCTGTCCTGGGTGTTTCTGCCCAGCGCCCGAGACGTTCTCCCCTGGATGGGCATGGGGAACCCCCCCCCCCCAATATAGGATAAAAGTGGATTAGAATGAATTAATTATTATTATTATTATTATTATTGTGTGGCACGGTGGCTTAGTGGTTTAGCATGTTCTTCTCTCAGCGCTGGGGATTCCCGGTTCGAATCCCCATCTGGGTGGAGTTTCCATGTCCTCCCCGTGTCCGCGTGGGTTTCCTCCGGGTTCTCCGGTTTCCTCCCACAGTCCAAAAACATGGATCGAGTCAATTTAGTTCTCCAAATTGCCCCATATAGAGTGTGTCTGTATGAGTGAGTGTGTGCCCAGCGATGGATTGGCGCCCTGTCCTGGGTCTATCTGCCCAGCGCCCGAGACGTTCTCCCCTGGATGTGCATGGGGAACCCCACCGTGACCCTAATAGAGGATAAAAGTGGATTACAATGAATTAATTATTATTATTATTATTATTATTATTATTATCCTAAGCGGGCGGCACGGTGGCTTAGTGGTTTAGCATGTTCTTCTCTCAGCGCTGGGGATTCCCGGTTCGAATCCCCATCCGGGTGGAGTTTCCATGTCCTCCACGTGTCCGCGTGGGTTTCCTCCCACAGTCCAAAAACATGGATCAAGTCAACTGAATTCTCCAAATTGCCCCATATAGAGTGTGTCTGTGTGAGTGAGTGTGTGTCCAGCGATGGATTGGCGCCCTGTCCTGGGTGTTTCTGCCCAACGCCCGAAACGTTCTCCTCTGGATGGGCATGGGGAACCCCCCCCCCCCGCGGCCCTAATAGAGGATAAAGCGGGAGATGATGGATGAATGAATTATTATAAGCAGACAGTTGCACATGAACTTTTCCGTGCTTCCAAAGCGCAGATATGAGGCCTTGGCTCCCGATTCTGGAATATTCCGAGCCACTGACTCATGACACACATGTCTATGATCTCCCAACTCAGCACATTATTTCTAGCTTTTGAAATGCGCACACTGATGTGGCAGATGTCCCCCGTTCCCCTGTGGAGTGGCGTCTTTTGGAGGTTCGGTGGGGAATTGTCGGCGGCAGACAGTGAGACGCGCGTTCACCTCGCTACGGAACATCGACGCGCTTCTCTGAAGGTCTTATGACGCCCGATGAGGCTGCCAGGAGCCTCACATACCGCACGCCGTGACGACGCCCACATCGGATCCTGTGACCGTCTGCATGCCGTCTGCCGAGTGGAGGAACGTCCATGTGACATGTCCATGTTGAATAAGCCTTTAAAGGCATTTCATTAACAAATTGCGTCTTGTGTCCATAGGCATTAAGAAGTGTGTGTATTATGACATCACAATTCAGAGCATACATTGAGTATATAACAAGTTTAGCCACGCCCCCTTTCTGCTCCACTTATGGTCCATGTTCTCAGTTCCACGTCCTGTGCAGATGGACTTTGTAGTTCTCCAATTGTACTGTAATTTGTGTCCTACAATACATACCATGTACGTCCCCTTTACTCTGTTCTAATGGTCAGAACCCCAATGGCACCACCACAGAGCAGGGGTTATTGGGTGGGGGCATTAGTCCTATCCCAGCAGTGTCACTGAGGTGGAGAAATGAACCTCCAGCAGCACTGCTGCACTAGAACCCCCCTCACCACATCAGTGTCACTGCAGAACTGACCAGAAACAATCCACCACCCAAATGATACCTGTTCTGTAATGCTGCTGACCAACAGAGAACCAACAATGGACTACAGTCTGGAATTGTAGAACTACAAAGTCCTAACTATAAAGTTATGGTAAGTGGAGGAGATGGACGATCGAGCAAGAAGGGGACGTGGCCTAACTTTTGACTGGTACTTTTGCCACTTCATTGGTCACTCTGTTTACTGTACTGTGTATCGTCCTCCGGTTTCCTCCCACAGTCCAAAAACATGGATCAAGTCAATTGAGTTCTCCAAATTGCCCCATATAGAGTGTGTTTGTGAGTGAGTGGGTGCCCAGCGATAGATTGCCCCCCTGTCCTGGGTGTATCTGCCCAGCACCCGTAACGTTCTCCCCTGGATGGGCATGGGGAACCCCCCCGGCGACCCTAATAGAGGATAAAGCGAGAGCAAGGTAGCTCAGTGGTCAGGGTGTTGGGTTATCAATCTGAAGGTTGGGGGTTCAAATCCCAGGTCCCCTGAAGTTACCAGTGTGGGTCCTTGAGCGAGACCCTTAACCCTCATTGCTCCAGGGATGTTGTGATGAACCCTGTGCTCACCTTGTAAGTCGCTTTGGATAAAAACGTCCAATAAATGACCAAATGTAAATATAATAAAGCAGAAGATGATGGATGGATGGATGGAGGTGTCACGCCTTTGCAGCAGTTTAATTATTTGTCGTCTTCGCGTCTCTCAGTAACTCTGTCTCTGTCTTCCAGCCGCGCTGCCGTGCGTGATCATGACCATCATGTTCAATCCTTACCAGCGCGGCGTGTACTGCGACGACGAGTCCATCCGTTATCCATACAAAACGGACACCATCTCACACGGCATGATGGCCACGGTCACCATCACCTGCTCCATCATCATTGTGAGTCAGCACACACACACACACACACACACACACACACACGTTCTCCAGATAAACACATTAAAGATCCTGTAGAGAGCAGCAACTTTCTGAACTCTCTGTTGTTATTAGGGGTGTATTCAACAAAGGATTTTCATAGTCGAATCTGATTCGTCAGATTTTCCCTAAAGTCGACTGATATAAGCGTGGTTTTTAAAAAAGATTATTTTTTATATTTTACTTGTTTTTCTAGAGCACCGTAAATGGGATCCCCGTTCTGGACTTTTTTCCACTTCAAAGGAAAAACCTAAAAAAAAACTAAAAACCTAAGAATTATGATGATTTTATTTGACAAAAGGCTATATATATAACGAAAACAAAGACATTTCATGTAAAAACTAATGCTTAGCAGCAGCCATGGGCGCCCCCATGTGGTCAAAATGGTACATTCGACTATGAGGTTCATAGTCGACTACGGTTCTCCGAATCGAATCGTTGAATCAGCGAATATTGCAGCTCACCCCTAGTTGTTATGCTTCTAAAAATACTATACATGAGCGTATACATGTAGCAGAAAGTATTTCATAATATAGCGCATTATAAGCAGTTAGTATAACACATTATTATACAGTAGCTGTCAAAAGTTTGGACACGCCCCCTTTCCTCCAATTACCATATAGATGGACTTTGTAGTTTTACAATTACAGACTGTAGTCCATCTGTGTTCTGTGTTGTTGTTAGTCCCCTGTTGGTTCACAGAACAGGTATCATTTGGGTGGTGGATTGTTTCTTGTCAGTTCTGCAGTGACACTGATGTGGTGAGGGGGGTTTTAGTGCAGCAGTGCTGCTGGAGGTTAATTTCTCCACCTCAGTGACACTGCTGGGATAGGACCACCCACCCAATAACCCCTGCTCTGTGGTGGTACTATTGGGGTTCTGACCATTAGAACAGAGTGAAGGGGACGTGCACAGTATGTACTGTAGAACACAAACAGATGGACTACAGTCTGCAATTACAGAACTACAAAGTCCATCTTTACAGGACATGGAACTGAGAACATGGACAATAGGTGGAGCAAAAAGTGGGTGGAGAACAATATGGGTATTGAAACCTGAAACTGATCAGGGTTAATTAAGCATCAGTATGTGGTAGCTCAGTGGTTAGGGAGTTGGGTTATCAATCTGAAGGTTGGGGGTTCAAATCCCAGGTCCACTGAAGTTACCAATGTGGGTCCTTGAGCGAGACCCTTAACCCTCATTGCTCCAGGGATGTTGTGATGAACCCTGTGCTCACCTTGTAAGTCGCTTTGGATAAAAGCGTCCAATAAATGACCAGATGTAAATGTAATTAAGCGTAGTTCATCTGGTTCTTCCTTAACTTACTAACTTGGTGTTCTCTTACTGATTGTTATTAAGCCAGGACAAGTTAAGGTTCCGTTTGTCTGAACCTAAGGGGAATGTTCAAGTTCAAGTAATTTATTTCTGTCGTGCTTTTTACAACAGTACATTGTCACAAAGCAGCTTTACAGAATGAAAAGCCTTTAAACCCCTAAAGAGCAAGCCGAAGCGACAGCGGCAAGACAAAAACTCCCTGTTATGTTGTTATTTAAGGAAGAAACCTTGTGAGGACCGAGACTCAGTGGGGGACTCGTCCTCCTTGAGCGGCCAGGCAGCAACAACAGTGTAGGACAGCCATGTAGAGATATTAAACAAATGGAAAAACTAACAACTGGAGAACTATATGTGAGTCCATTAGGGGGCGTCCTGCAGGACCGCCAGTCCAATTGATATTCAGATATTAAACAAATGGAAAAACTCTAACAACTGGGCGTAGTAGCTCAGTGGTCGGGGTGTTGGGCTGTCAATCTGAAGGTTGTGGGTTCAAATCCCAGGTCCACTGAAGTTACCAGTGTGGGTCCCTGAGCAAGGCCCTTAACCCTCATTGCTCCAGGGGGCGCTGTGATTAACCCTGTGCTCACCTCGTAAGACGCTTTGGATAAAAGCGTCCAATAAATGACCAAAATGCAAATGTGAACTGGAAAACTATATGTGAGTCCATTAGGGGGCGTCCTGCAGGACCGCCAGTCCAATTAATATCCAGGTTCCATCCAGTATTCGTCGGCAGAGCCATGGATGAAGGTCTCCAGGAAGCCGGTCAGACCTCAAAAGAAACAGACGAGGAAGGCAGTTAGAGCTAAACTTTGTTGGAATGTTCTTGGTTTTGTTCTCAGATCACCACTGGAGAAGCTTACCTGGTCTACTCCAAGCGCCTCTACTCAAACTCCGACTTCAACCAGTACGCGGCGGCTCTTTATAAGGTGGTGGGCACCTTCATGTTCGGCGCCTGCGTGAGTCAGTCCCTAACCGACTTGGCCAAATTCACCATCGGTCGCCCGCGGCCCAACTTCATGGCGGTGTGCGCGCCCATCGAGTGCAAGGGCTACGTTCTGGATATCAACTGCACCGGAGAGCCGCGCAACGTCACAGAGTCCAGGTACGGGGCTGAGGGCCAGGGCCGGAGGTCACGCCGCCGGTGACCTCACGTCCTGTGTTTGTGTTTGGCAGCTGTTGTCCTAGCTTCCTTGTTATTTGTCCTTTGTGTGGCCGAGGGATTTGACCTTTCTCGGAATACGGCTTTTGTTTGGGACGCGAAACCTATTTTCCCCTCATTGGTACAGTCGTGACCTTCTCCGCGCGGGTCGGGACTTGTGTTCCCGCGAAAACGCTTAGACCTGCGTTTTGTGAATTAAAGATCAAAGTTTAAAATCAATCCAGATGTTGTCTTTTAAAGTTCGCGGAGATGTTTCTTGGAATACTAGAAGGTCATACGGCATTGCGTAAGGTCTACTGCAGGAAAAAAACAAGACAAAACGCGTGGAATTAACGAATATTTAACCTTTTCTTTATTTACCGTTGAGTCGTATCACTTTGTGTATGAGAGGACAGTGTGGGAAGTTAAGCCACGCCCCTAGTTTGAGTTTGTAGTTCTACAATTCCAGACTGTAGTCCATCTGTGTTCTGTTGGTTCTGTGTTCTCTGTTGGTCAGGAGCATCACAGAACAGATATCATTTGGGTGGTGGTCACCTCAGTCACACTGCTGGGATAGGACTAATGCACCCACCCAATAACCCCTGCTCTGTGGTGGTACCATTGGGGTTCTGACCATTAGAACAGAGTAAAGGGGACGTACACAGTATGTGCTGTAGGACAAAAACAGGTGGACTACAGTCTGTAATTGGAGAACTACAAAGTCCATCCGTGGAACGGAGAACATGGACAGTAAGTGGAGCAAAAAGTGGGTGTTGAAACCTGCAACTGATTGGGGGTAATTAAGTATGAGTATGTGGTAGCTCAGTGGTTGGGGTGTTGGGCTATCCATCTGAAGGTTGGGGGTTCAAATCCTCCATCGCTTGTTTCTTCCACTTTCCATGCAGATGGACTTTGTAGTTCTACAATTCCAGACTGTAGTCCATTGTTGGTTCTCTGTTGGTCAGCAGCATCACAGAACAGGTATCATTTGGGTGGTGAATTTTTTCTGGTCAGTTCTGCAGTGACACTGATGTGGTGCGGGGGGGGGAGGCGGTTAGTGCAGCAGTGCTGCTGGAGGTTCATTTCTCCACCTCAGTCACACTGCTGGGATAGGACTAATGCCCCCACCCAATAACCCCTGCTCTGTGGTGGTACCATTGGGGTTCTGACCATTAGAACAGAGTAAAGGGGACGTACACAGTATGTACTGTAGAACACAAACAGATGGACTACAGTCTGCAATTGGAGAACTACAAAGTCCAGCAAGTGGAACTGAGAATGTGGAGCAGAAATGAGGGCGTGGCCAAGCTTTTGACTGGTTCTGTAAATTATAACGGTCAATGATTTAGACATGAGGTGATGGATGGTGAGCTCAAAGTCACCGCAAACCGTGGATATGCAATGAGTTTATAGACGCTGGTTGTGCTGAGGTCATAAGTTCTTGAGGAACGTCATTTTTCAGATGTTCTAATGGCATCGTCTCGTCCTCTTTTCCAGGTTGTCCTTCTACTCGGGCCACTCGTCCTTTGGGATGTACTGCATGCTGTTCTTGGCTGTAAGTTGTTCGCCGATCACGCGGCCTACGTCTAGTGTCACTCTCACCCTACCCCCCACCTTCCCCACACACTATACACCCACACCCACTCTCACCACCTGCCACCCCATGGGGCAATAATCATTCTTATTCTTTGTCTCTGTGAGGAAGTGAAAGTTATTTTCCTTCTGATCCACAAACAATATTAAAATCCAGTCGTAATTATAACCATCCAAACATAGAATCTCTGTCAGGTTTTGTGTTTTGTTGAACATTCCTGTTCTGTTTGGACATGTTTCTGGTTGTAACGCTCAAACCTTCACCAGACTCCCACACACACACACACACACACACACACACACACACACACACACACACACACACACACACACACACACACTACAGCCTGAGGAGGATTAGCCTCCTCTGTAACTGTTACTGAATTTGTTCTATTGTCTCAGCGAACAATGTATTGCAACTTTCGCGCCGCATATTGGTTGCCGTCCACATCCTTTGCATTTGACCCTGACAGTCTGGACTACCACGCCCTGATCGGCTCGGAGACGGGCCACGTTCGGACTCGGGGTTTAAAGGTTAGATAGATATCTCGCCGTGCTGTTACACAATCGCTTATCGCCTGCTGTTCGCTCTGTGTGTAGTTATATGTACAGGCACGCATGGCATTCAAATGGGCGCGTCTGCTCCGACCAACAATCCAGTTCTTCCTGGTTGCCTTCGCCGTCTACGTCGGCTACACGCGCGTCTCCGACTACAAGCACCACTGGAGCGACGTGCTCGTCGGCCTCCTGCAGGGTGCGCTCATCGCCATTCTGAACGTGAGTGCTTTGCTTTTCCGCTGATGGACATTTTATAAATATACATTACCGGGTTTCTGTCTCAAACTGACATCATGTGAGGAAGTTCCGGCACAGAAACTTAGTATTTGGAAACGGGAACTTTGTTGTGTAGTGGTGGTGTGTATTTATATATATATATATATATGTGTGTGTATATATATTATATATATATATTAATAAATAACTGTTAAGAGTCCACTGTAAGCAAAAGAAATGTGTGCAATACATAACAAGTGCAATATATTCTTGGGAATTGTGCAATATGGGTATTATATATATATATATGTATATAAGGCATATATTATGCCTTATATTTTATTTTATTTTATTTCCATGTCCTCCCCGTGTCCGTGTGGGTTTCTGGGTTCTCCGGTTTCCTCCCACAGTCCAAAAACATGATATCAAGTCAATTGAGTTTTCCAAATTGCCCCATATAGAGTGTGTCTGTGTGAGTGAGTGTGTGCCCAGCGATAGATTGGCGCCCTGTTCTGGGTCTATCTGCCCAGCGCCCTAGTGGACATGGGGAACCCCCCCTAATGGAGGATAAAGTGGAAGGTAACGGATGGATGTGTTGTGTCCCCAATATTTTTGTCCATTTAGTGTCCTTGGTAGTTTTGTAGTTAGCGTTAACCCTTAGTGCCTTAGTGAAAATAAAAGGGAATCACATTGAACTCACGGTTTAGGGGTTGTGTTCCAATCATTCTGAAGGTTGTGGGTAAACCGACTGAACCCTCATTGTTTTAATAACCCTCACAGCCACATAGAAGGAAAAAAATTATTTCTAACACTGCGTCTGCTCCTCAGGTGCGATACGTCTCGGACTTTTTTAAGACCCGTCCTCCTCTTCGGCGCACGGAGACGGCGGAGAGCGAGGAGTTGGAGCGCAAGCCCAGTCTGCAGATAGTGGAGCCCGAGAGGAACAACCATTACGGCTTCAGTGGGACCGTATGAGAGACTTTTAACACGGTGCCGCCGTGTCCGGCTATTCGCACCCGGCACAAAACATGTATATATCAAATGTATAACCACTGGACAGGCTGCAGTGCTGCTCACTAACGATATCCATGTTGCATCACAGAGGCACCAGTGCAGCTACTGTAGCCACTATACACGAGTGGCACCTACTATAGACTCCTCCACATGTGGATTGTCTCCCCTGTGTGTGTGTGTGTGTGTGTGTGTGTGTGTTATCCTGATTGCAGTCTCTCTCCCAGTTGTTTGTCCACGCTTTAAAAGGGTCTGAAATATTTATACTTTTATATTGATTACCAATCGAATCATTCTCGGTCATAAGTAGAAGCACATATTGGCTCCCCTGAAGCAAATCCATCTTTAAATCAACTTTCTTTGGCCTTAAAGAGTTTATTGTCCACTCAGTGGCCACTTCAGTCGGTCCATCTCTGTGGTTCTACGCTCATTGTCAGTTCCACGTACTTTATATACACTTTTACCACTGACTCTCGTTCATCAGTTTCTCTACATGAATTATTAATATGATTGTTATTATCTCACACAGCTAGTATTCTTTAGGAGGTGGATTGGGTCTCAGCCCTGCTGTCACACTGTTGGAGGTTGTGTGTTGGTGTATGTTGTGTGGGCGGTGCACTCGGTTAGACGCATCTGCTGTACTGCTCCACCTTGTGGATGTAAAATCACAGACGGTCGTTCGTGGTGGCACGGTTGGTGTTGGTCATCCTCTGAACCTTTATCAGTGCTCACAGGATGCTGGTGGCTGGAGCCTTTTATCTGGTGGAGTTCTTGCGGTGTAGACGCACCACCAGTGTGTCAGCAAGACGACGGTATTGAGAATGATCCACCACCTGGAAAAAAAAACTGCTTTGAGCAACAGAGGAACGTGGACTCGGAGTGGAAGGTATGAGTCTGTATCTGTGGAACTACATAAGTCCACCTGTAGGAAATAAACGCAGCTTATCGGAATCAGAACACTTTATTAATGAATGGACCTGATTTAATTGTAGAAATGGACGATGAGGGCAAAATCACAGAGGTTTACCTGCTCAAGTCGCCCCGTTGGTGTCCGTTTTCATACCAAAGTTTGAAGTTACCCACTTACTTTCGCTTTAGTGATTTTCAGTGTCATAAAGGTAACACGTCTACTTTAGGGGGTTGATTTTATAATGAATCATTTAGATATGCTGTTTGTCTTTGCTTTTTTTTTCCCTTCCAAACTGTTGACTTCAGAAAAGAAATCAGAGCTGTGCGTTAAACCTGTGCGTGAGTTGGTTCCGTGAAGAGGAGCTTTACCAAGTTTCACTTTAGAACATTCAGTGAGCTGTGGCATCCCCAAACGTCACAGACCTCCACCGAAATGAGGCCTCCCCCCCCCCCCCCATCAGCCGTAAAATGAGATATAGACATACAGTTAAATGAGATAAAGTTAAATAAGTTAGATACAGTTAATAGTTTGTTGATCAGTCCTTTAAATTTCAGCCGAACGACCAAACGATGCCGAACCTCTGGCGCGCGCTGGGTGCATCGATTTAACGACTCCGCTGTTGGACGTAGATTTGTAGACCGTGATGGTTAGACCCACATTTGGTTCTCTGGGTGTAAACAGAAGTTTCAATAGCAAAAATGAATAGGGTTTTCGAAAAACCGGCCGAATTCTCAGATCCTCGGGATTAAAGAGTACGTGGATATCATTGCTTTATGATATTAATGATATTAATTAGATCATAATTTGCAAATTAGTTCAACGGCAGCGTTCTACGTCAGTGAACTACACCAAAGTAAGACGGATTATAAGGGTCATCTTACTTAATTGTATTAAAGTTTTAAAACGGTAATGTAACTAATTAAGTTTTAATTAAAATAACAATCTGTCTTCAATCGCACTCTTATTTTAACATTTGATATAACATCTTTAGAACATCAGCTCCTCAAATTAAATGTACTTTCACCACTCGACCACCAAATGACCAATTCCTGTTTTTAGTTTAAGAAACCGCCGATTAAATGACGTCAACACATCGTCGAGTGTTAACCTGCACGTAGTACAGAAACATAACGAGTTACTTCTCGTAATTTGTACTAACCAGTGAGTTAACGGAGAAAAATGCATCAGATTCTGAACATATTTATTAGTGAACTTAAAAAGAAAATCACATTTTTGACAATAAAAATCCCAAAAAAGATTCGTACTTCCAAATATGGGCATAACCAGGCTTACAGATCGACGCGGGACTTCAGTGGTCCATCAGAACTCTGGGTTCTTTTAATAGTTGTATATGAAACCTCTAGGTTTTAGGACGTTTTGTATCCTGTGGTGTAACTCGATTGTTTTTATAACCCTTTTGGTTTGGTGGTAATACGACGGGAGTGTTTTGTAATACACCCCCCACGCATTCTCTAAAAGACTGCATAATGTGACATAATGTGTTTTTTTTTTTTTGGTTTTGTTTTTTTTTTATGTTATGTTTTATATGTTGTTATATAACTTCACCGAATACCACTAGCTAACTATTAGCAGCCATACACATTTATACTGCTTTCGTGTTTTTAAGATGTGAATTTCTAATCTTCCAGCCTGATTTTTGAGGGGAAATCCGAGTACAGGCCCTACAAATGTTCTATCTGCTCTCAGAACAAGCTTCACGAAGAATAATATATAAGTCTTTATTACAAACTATTAAAAGTAATCTTCAAAGAGAAATCGTGTTTCTTTTTTTATGTTCCTTGACGTTCAATAAATAGAACAATTATCAATTATAATTCTATATATCACTCGGATAGGCGGCATGGTGGCTTAGTGTTCGAATCCCCATCTGGGTGGAGTTTCCATGTTCTCCCCGTGTCTGCGTGGGTTTCCTCCGGGTTCTCCGGTTTCCTCCCACAGTTCAAAAAACATGGATCAAGGTCAATTGAATTCTCAAAATTGCCCCATATAGAGTGTGTCTGTGTGAGTGAGTGTGTGTCCAGCGATAGATTGCCCCCCTGTCCTGGGTCTATCTGCCCAGCGCCCGAGACGTTCTCCTCTGGATGGGCATGGGGAACCCCACCGCGCCCCTAATAGAGGATAAAGCGGAAGATAATGAATGGATGAATATATCACTCGGTTCAGTATGTCACAATTTTTTTGTAGGAGGGTCCGATCTTACCCAAGGTGAGGTCGCTGCACTGCTGAAATAGCAATCATGGTTCTTAAAGGGAACCGCAATCGGCACTCTGATTGTTTTAGCATGTTGGCCTAAAACACACCCAAGCAGTATTAAGAGAATCAGTACATACCTTTTGCACTCAATTGACCTTGGTCCATGTTTTTGGACCGTGGGAGGAGACACGCGCGGACCCGGGGAAGAACATGGAAACTACAGATTGGGATGCGAACAAGATTCCAAACTTTTTGTCCATCCTTCTAGAAGACCTGGCTGAAAATCCCCATTCATCGAGGTGTTTATAGTCAGAGCTCTGTAGACCAATCAAAGAGAAATGGACCTTCTCCAAAGTGTTACCACAGTGTTAGAACACAACTATTTTTATACACCTTTGGCGATGCAGTGGCTCTAAACAGGACACTAACGAAATCATTAAGAGGTATGTTCCAATACTTTTGCTTTTATATATATATAGATTGTTTGTGCATATTGTTCATTCATTATCTTCTGCTTTTATCCTCTATTAGGGTCGTGGGGGAGTTCCCCATGCCCATCCAGGGGAGAACGTCTCGGGCGCTGGGCAGATACACCCAGGACAGGGGGGCAATCTATCACTGGGCACACACTCACTCACACACACACTCTATATGGGGCAATAGGAGAGCTCAATTGACCTTGATCCATGTTTTTGGACTGTGGGAAGAAACCGGAGAACCCGGAGGAAACCCATGCGGACACGGGGAGAACATGGAAACTCCACCCAGATGGGGATTCGAACCGGGAATCCCTAGTGCTGTGAGGAGAATGTGCTAAACCACTAACCCACCTTGCCGCCCATGTTTTTATATATATATATATATATATATATATATATATATATATATATATATATATATATATATATATAAATATATATATGTACGTATGCGTGTGTGTGTGTGTATATATGTATATATATATATATATATATATATATGTATATGTATATGTGTTGTGTATATGGTTTGGTGAAAACCATCTTGTTTTAGGATGAAGACTCTTTGGACTACAAACCTTCGGGCGTTTTGGCATCAGTGTTGGCTCCGTCATTAAGAATTTGAACTGTTAATTAATAGTTGTGTTGCCTTCGCGTCGCTCCCAGCGGCCGTGTTTTAGTGTTTAAGTGTTTAAGTGCCTGTGCAGTGTGTTACGTGTGAGACTGCTTTATTTTTGTTGTGGGCTGTAATGTAAGTCTGAATGACCCCATTGTGTTCTTCTACAATTCCTCTCCACCTCTGAGAACCAGAAGGTTTTTTGACTCTTTGACTTCCTCCTACACAAATATTTTGAGAAGAGTTCTTCCAAGGATGCGGATGTTTGGTGCGGAGTTCAAAGAAGTGCTGATAAATCAGAAGCGTTGCTATTTATTATTTTTTTTATCTCCATGCTGTGTGTCTCTTCTTCCTCATCCAGCAAATGATTGAATGAGTGTGGCTTTGCTGAATACAAAGGACTTCACCACAAACCACAAATGACCTCAATGAATGGAGTGTCATCGTCGTGCACCAGCCGGGGTGCCGCTGACTGTTTGGACATACTGTAGTAAGCTTTGAATTCTGTAGGAAAATGTGTTTGTACTCACACGGAGGAGCCAAAAGTATGTGGACCTGTCTGGGTTTCTGTTTGTTCAGTTATTGTTTAGTTTTACAGTTATAAACACTTGAGTTCAGACATTAAGACGATGACACACGTCCATTGTTTGAGATTTGAGGCACTCGCATCTGCAGAGAGTTCAGATCTCGATATCATGAGGTTCTCCAAAGATGAACATCATGGTTGAGACGGTCACATGAGGTCATTTATTAATTCATTCATTATCTTCCGCTTTATCCTATATAAGGATCGTGGGGGGGCCATCCAGGGGAGAACGTCTCGGGCGCTGGGCAGATACACCCAAGACAGGGCGCCAATCTATCACTGGGCTCACACATACACTCTATATTTGAGGAACTCAATTGACTTGATCCATGTTTTTGGACTGTGGAAGGAAACCGGAGAACCCGGAGGAAACCCACACGGACACGGGGAGAACATGGAAACTCCACCCAGATGGGGATTCGAAACGGGAATCCCTAGTGCTGAGAGGAGAACATACTAACCACTAAGCCACCGTGCCGCCCTGAGGTCATTTAGTGGTTGCTTTTACCTAAAGCAACATACAAGTATCCCAACTTGATGGTTGGGGTCAGATACAGCGCCCCCTGGAGCAATCAGGGTTAAGGGCCTTGTTGGAAGTCATTCATTCATTCATTATCTTCCGCTTCATCCTATATTAGGGTTGCGGGGGGGGGGTTCCCCATGCCCATCCAGGGGAGAACGTTTCGGGCGCTGGGCAGATACACCCAGAACAGGACGCCAATCTATCGCTGGGCACACACTCACTCACACAGACACACTCTATATGGGGCAATTTGGAGAACTCAATTGATTTGATCCATGTTTTTGGACTGTGGGAGGAAACCGGAGAACCCGGAGGAAACCCACGCGCCCCCCGGCAATCAGATACAGATGGGGTCAGATACTGTGCCCCCTGGAGCAATCAGGGTTAAGGGCCTTGTTCAAGGACACACATTGGTAACTGAAAGATCGAAAGCCCAACACCCTAACCACCCAACTCCCATACCCACAATTCCTTGTCCTACTCTCCTCGAACAGCAGAGACTTTGAGTCCACTGTTATGCAGATGATGTGCAGATTTTCAGGGCCATTTGGCCGAGTGGCATTTTTCAGGAATTTATATATTTATGGATAAAAAAAATTGTGTATGTAGAAGGTGCGGGCCTCACAGGCCTCATAATCCTCCAGATTAGGGCCACGCGTCGGCTTAATGCGAATCAAATGCACTAAGCCAGAGCAGAACCAGATGGGAAACAGATTAGTTCTGAACATGTGGCTCTTATGGCTCACATTTAGGGGGATGTTCCATATGTTTTGGGACATAAATGTTTTCATTCATTCATTGATTATTTCCCGCTTTCTCCTCTATTAGGGTCGTTAGGGGGTTCCCCATGCCCATCCAGGGGAGAACGTCTCGGGCGCTGGGCAGATAGACCCAGGACAGGGGGGCAATCTATCACTGATAAATGTTTTTATATGGAAAATTTGCCGATTTGCCATTAAAAATCCTGCTCACCCAAATATGGGCATGACTAACATAATTACATAATGATGATGTCAGCTCTTTCTTATTACTTTTGAAAACCACTTGTCCTGTAGGGCGGCACGGTGGCTTAGTGGTTTAGCATGTTCTCCTCTCAGCACTAGGGATTCCCGGTTCGAATCCCCATCTGGGTGGAGTTTCCATGTACTCCCCGTGTCCACGTGGGTTTCCTCCGTGTTCTCCGCTTTCCTCCCACAGTCCAAAAACATGGATCAAGGTCAATTGAGTTCCTCAAATATAGAGTGTATGTGTGAGTGAGTGTGTGTCCAGCGATGGATTGGCCCCCTGTCCTGGGTGTATCTGCCCAGCGCCCAAGACGTTCTCCCCTGGATGGGCATGGGGAACCCAAGTGACCCTAATACATAGGATAAAGTGGAAGATGATGGATGGATGGATGGAATTTCATCTCATCTCATTATCTTCTATGTGAGGAACTAGAGTTGCACAGGGTTAGACACTCAAAGACATACTCTATATAGGGGCAATTTAGAGCAGCCAATATATCTTGAATTGATGTTTTTAGGCTATGGGAGGAAACCAGGGAACCCAGAGGAATCCCATACATACATGGGGAGAACATGGAAAGCCCACCCGGGATTTGAACCTGGATCCCCAGCTGAATGTGCAGAAGCCCTGAGGTACTCCATACTGTTTTTATTATGCTGCGTGAGGTTGGGTACCGCACATCCACATTTACACCAGCATGCCGTTCTGCGTAACAAAAGATAAAGAATCGAACCATTCGCCAGACATTCCCGTTTTTCCGAGCCAAAATTCCCATTCACCTTGCATTACAGGGATATTTGCGCTTCCGGAACTCCAATCTTTGAGTTACTAAAACTAAATTCCAGGCTTTTTTAAATCGCAGAGCGATGACGCCCATCGTTCACTCCAGATCGCTCCTCACATTGGGTTTAGTTCATTCATTCATTCATTATCTCCCGCTTTATCCTCTATTAGGGTCGCGCGGGGGGGGGTTCCCCATGCCCATCCAGGGGAGAACGTTTTGGGCGGTGGGCAGATACACCCAGGACAGGGCGCCAATCCATCGCTGGCCACACACTCACTCACACAGACACACTCTATATGGGGCAATTTGGAGAACTCAATTGACTTGATCCATGGTTTTGGACTGTGGGATGAAACCGGAGAACCCGGAGGAAACCCACGCAGACACGGGGAGAACATGGAAACTCCACCCAGATGGGGATTCGAACCGGGAATCCCTAGTGCTGAGAGGAGAACATGCTAAACCACTAAGCCACCGTGCCGCCCGGGTTTAGTTTATTTCCTATGGAAAAAAAAAATCTCATTTTCAAATTGGCGTAACTCAATTATTGAGTTGCGGCACGGTGGCTTAGTGGTTTAGCATGTTCTCCTTTCAGCACTAGGGAATCCCGGTTCTAATCCCAATCTGGGTGGAGTTTCCATGTTCTCCCCGTGTCCGTGTGGGTTTCCTCCGGGTTCTCCGGTTTCCTCCCACAGTCCAAAAACATGGATCAAGTCAATTGAGTTCTCCAGATTGCCCCATATAGAGTGTGTGTGTGTGAGTGAGTGTGTGCCCAGCGATAGATTGCCCCCCTGTCCTGGGTGTATCTGCCCAGCGCCCAAGACGTTCTCCCCTGGATGGGCATGGGGAACCCCCCCCCCCCCCCCCCCCCCCCCCGCAACCCTAATATAGGATAAAGCGGGAGATAATGAATGAATGAATGAATTATTGAGTTAGAAACAGGAAACTCTCCATTGTTTACCTCTGTGCTGCTTTGCTGTACGTATGCATTGTGTCTCTTACGGCCATGCGGAGTCACTCTCGCGTTTTCTTGGGGAAATGCGCCTCTGTTTTTATATTTAGTTTTAGATTTTCACTTCTTCTGAGGTGATCTTGCGTTTTTTCTCTCTGCGTTAAACAGAGTTGCTCTGTGACTGTGGTGGAGCTCGCAGGCCTTTAAATAACCCCGGCCTCCACACGGAGTAGAAGTTACCGAATGCTGAGCATCTTTGCTTATTTAAACACCGAATGTGAAAACTTTCAAATGCACCACGAGTTCCTTAAGGTTCTCCTGTCAACCCCTTTAACCCTGCAGCCAGCTGCTGTACTTTACAGGCTTTATCTGAACGCTGGGCGGCACGGCGGCTTAGTGGTCATCACGTTCGCCTCTCAGTGCTCGATTCAGGTTCGATTCCCAATCTTGGTGGAGTTTCCAGGTTCTCGCAGTGCACTGGCTCTACTCCGGGTTCTCCAGTTTCCTCCCACAGTCCAAAAACATGGATCAAGTCAATTGAGTTCTCCAAATTGCCCCATATAGTGTGTGTATGTGTCTGTGTGAGTGAGAGTGTGTCCAGTGATAGATTGGCGCCCTGTCCTGGGTGTGTTCTGCCCAGCGTCCATGTTCTCGCAGTGCACTGGCTCTACTCCAGGTTCTCCAGTTTCCTCCCACAGTCCAAAAACATGGATCAAGTCAATTGAGTTCTCCAAATTGCCCCATATAGAGTGTGTATGTGTCTGTGTGAGTGAGTGTGTGTCCAGTGATAGATTGGCGCCCTGTCCTGGGTGTGTTCTGCCCAGCGTCCATGTTCTCGCAGTGCACTGGCTCTACTCCAGGTTCTCCGGTTTCCTCCCACAGGCCAAAAACATGGATTCAAGGTATGTTGAACGCTCTAAATTCATAATATATGCTCCCATATAGTGTGTCTTTGTATAAGCGTATGTGTGTGAGTGTGTGTATGCCCAGTGATAGATTGGCGCTCTGTCCTGGGTGAATCTGCCCAGCGCCCGAAACGTTCTCCCCTACCACCCTAGTACAGGATAAAGTGGAAGATGGTGGATGGATGGACGAACTTGCTAAATGGTCTACATCTTGGTCCATAAGATCCATCTTGGTGAATGTTCTCGACATGTTCACCTCGTACTGCATCAGGATTGTTAGAGAAGATCCAAACGTGGTACGAAAAGAGAGGAATGGGATTTCACAGGGTTCTCCTCTGTCCTCTCACAGTCCAAAAACATGGATGCAAGGTGAATTGGCTGCTTTAACTTGCCCCTATCTAAATCGCCTCTATATAGTTTGTGTCGGTCCGTGTGAGTGCGTACCCAGCAATGGATCGGTGCCCTGTTCTTGGTGTATCTGCCCAGCACCAGAAACATTCTCCCCCTGGATGGGCATGGGGAACCCCCTCCCCCCATGACCCTAGTAGAAGATTAAGCAGAAGATAATGAGATTTCTGAATTAACATAACATTTGTAGATGTTATGTTAAGGGTGCGGTAGCTCAGAGGTTAGGGTGTTGGGTTCTCAATCAGAAGGTTGGGGGTTCAAATCCCAGGTCCACTGAAGTTACCAGTGTGGGTTCTTGAGCAAGACCCTTAACCCTCATTGCTCCAGGGATGTTGTGATGAACCCTGTGCTCACCTTGTAAGTCGCTTTGGATAAAAGCGTCCAATAAATGACCCAATGACCAAATGTAGATATAGATTTTGGCTTTATGGATAACTTTCATTAAAGGTTTTCATTAAACGTCTTTTTTGATGCAAATCTGACATGAAACTTGAACTTCCTGCCAATTATTTAGGCCTAAATGTCTGTCAACTGATTGGACGCTTGGACGCCAGATCCTGTAACGGTCACGTGTTATTGGATCATCGGTACTTTTAATCGCATGGCTTCTGCACATCACACGTACCATATTTTCCACATGTATTTTACAGTGTTCTTAATTACTGCACATGAGTTTAATATTACCACGTCATTTGGAACCGGGTGCCAGGCGTATCTGGACACTCCTCACACCGCTGTTTCAGACACACCCATTACCCATAACAGGTTCGTAAAATCCAGCACTTCTTTAATTTCCACATTCCAGTGTCACGTAAACACACATGGTGTGATGCTGTCATTAAGGTGGGTGTTGAAAGCACGTTACTCCCATGGCTGCACTGAATGAGCAAGTCCTCCTAGTTTTGGTGAAGGTTAATGTTAATGATATGGGGCGCAGTACGGTATTTATGTGTTAAATTTATGTGTTGTTTGGGGCTGTTTCTGGTTCAGATCGATTGGATTATAAGTATTCGATCCCCTGCACATTAAACCTACTGAGATTTTCTGATCTACTGTTTTAGATTGATACCACTTTTGTAGCATTAACATATTTTGTCAAACATTTTGGGTTGGGTTGGGGACATGTTCTCTTCTCAGCGATAGGGATTCCCGGTTCGAATCCCCATCTGGGTGAAGTTTCCATGCTCTCCCCGTGTCCGCGTGGGTTTCCTCCGGATTCTCCGGTTTCCTCCCACAGTCCAAAAACATGGATCAAGTCAATTGAGTTCTCCAAATTGACCCATATAGAGTGTGTCTGTGTGCCCGGCGTTAGATTGGCGCCCTGTCCTGGGTGTATCTGCCCAGCGCCCGAAACGTTCTCCCCTGGATGGGCATGGGGAACCCCCCCCCGCAACCCTAATAGAGGATAAAGCGGAAGATAATGGAAGATAATGGATGGATGGATTTTGGGTTGGGTTTGGTTGCGGGTGCGAGATGGATGCACCCAATCTCTGAGCACACACACACACACACACACACACACACACACACACACACACATATATATATATATATATATATATATATATATATATATATATATATATATATATATATATATATATAGGGGCAATTTAGGGCACCAATTTACCTTGAATCCATGTTTTTGTACTGTGGGAAGCAATTGGAGAACCTGCAGAAAACCCACACATGTGGGGGGGGGGTCCCCATGCCCCCCATCTATATTTGGGCACAGACTAACACACTCTATATGGGGCAATTTGGAGAATTCAATTGACATCGATCCATGTTTTTGGACTGTGGGAGGAAACCGGAGAACCCACATGGAAACTCCACCCAGATTGGGATTCGAACCGGGAAACCCTAGCGCTGAGAGGAGAACATGCTAAACCACTAAGCCACCGTGCCGCCCTGTCTGCAAAATATGACCTAAAAAAAATGTAAACGCCTGGTTTGTATACAGAAGTCCAGTCATGATGGAACAGGATCGTTGTTCTCCAGCCCGCTGACACAAAGTGTGTAGTGTCTCACTCTGGGGACCTGAATGTCTGTATATGATGTAACATTAATATTACCCTTCACTGGAATCCAGGGGCCTCGCCCAAACCCCATCTCTGGGTCATGCACCGTAATTGAATTAAGTAAGCTCCTGCTTGGTTGGACTTAACCCCCCCCCCCCCCACCCCCCATCTCAACCTCAGTTCACAGAGGCTCTTTACTCAGAAGACTCATATGTTTATAAATTTGCAGCAGGGTTCGTTGGAGGCCCTTTGCGGCTTTTGCGAGCCAAGAAAAATATACAATGTTCGGAAAGACAGTGCGCTAAGTGCTAAATTTGGTCCTGAGAAGTTGACTCTACCATTCAGTGACCTAACCTCAAACCCATCCCACACCATTGGGAGGAACTGAAACTTCATCTTGTAGTCCGACACCCAATTGGGTTTTAAAATCTTAAATGAGCATGTTGAGGGTGCAGTAGCTCAGTGGTCAGGGTGTTGGGTTATCAATCTGAAGGTTGGGGGTTCAAATCCCAGGTCCACTGAAGTTACCAATGTGGGTCCTTGAGCAAGACCCTTAACCCTCATTGGTCCAGGGATGTTGTGATGAACCCTGTGATCACCTTGTAAGTCGCTTTGGATAAAAGCGTCCAATAAATGACCAAATGTAAATGTTCTCCCCAGAATGGAGACTGTCCTTAGTGAGAGACCTTAGATGGTTCTTTTTAATTAATAGACTATACAGTGAGGAATGCGTGGAAACTATCAAGTTCAAGTTCATGCATTCATTCATTCATTATCTTCTGCTTTTTCCTCTATTAGGGTCGCGTGGGGTGGGGGGTTCCCCATGCCCATCCAGGGGGGAACGTTTCGGGCGCTGGGCAGATACACCCAGGACAGGGGGCCAATCCATTGCTGGACACTCACTCACTCACACACACACACTCTATATGGGGCAATTTGGAGAATTCAATTGACTTGATCCATGTTTTTGGACTGTGGGAGAAAACCGGAGAACCCGGGGGAAACCCACGCAGACACGGGGAGAACATGGAAACTCCACCCAGAATGGGATCCGAACCGGGAATCCCTAGTGCTGAGAGGAGAACGTGCTAAACCGCTAAGCCACCGTGCCGCCCAAGTTCAAGTTGCGGTGGTTTATTTATAACAGTATATTCTCACAAAGCAGCTTTACAGCATTCTAAGCCTGAATCCCCAAAAAGCAAGCGGAAGCAACAGTGGCAAGAAAAAACTCCCTGTTATTTCTTACATCCATTTATTATCTTCCGCTTTATCCTCTATTAGGGTCGCGGGGGGGGGGGGTTCCCCATGCCCATCCAGGGGAGAATGTTTCGGGCGCTGGGCAGATACACCCAGGACAGGGGTACAATCTATCACTGGAAACACACTCACTCACACACACACACTCTATATGGGGCAATTTGGAGAACTCAATTGACTTGATCCATGTTTTTGGACTGTGGGAGGAAACCGGAGAACCCGGAGGAAACCCACGCATACATGGGGAGAACATGGAAACTCCACCCAGAATGGGATTCGAACCGGGAATCCCTAGTGCTGAGAGGAGAACATGCTAAGGCAGAATAGATCACTTTAGAACATTTATGGGATTTTAAATCACATTTGCAGGTTTGGTTCAGGTCGCAGAGTCAGACATGATGGCAGCACTACGGAAATGATGGTGGCAGCAGCGCGGACGATGGAACAGCGGCAGGGAAAGCGGAGGCGGCGTCGAGGATGTAACGAGGACAACTGCTGCACCTGCGGGAGGTTCTGCTAATGATCTGAGGTCAGGTATTTAAAAAGAACAAAGACACGGAGGAGGGCGTTAACCGGTGGCAGCTCACCGATACAGAGGGCAGCTTAGAATAGCGTCTGACCAGTCCTGTCTCCGGCCCTCGCCGCATCCCGGCATGCGACGTCGATGTTCAACGTCAACTCCGTGGACTCAGGGTTCAAACCCCCAACCTTCAGACCAACCACCAGTTGTTTACACAAGAACCTGGCCCTCCCTGCTTGAGAACCGAACCCAGCACTTTCTTGCGGTAAGTAGGTTATTTAATAATAACACTTTTGATCCTACGGTGTGGCTACAGTTTCCTGCGCCTCTCGCTCGCCCTCCCTAAATGCTTTCTCAGCAAATACATGGCAACGGTGTTTGATATTCAAGGCCGCCGCTGGAAACATTAGATGCCGCCGTCTGAGTGAGCAGATGAAACGTTACGCTGCTGCATTACAACAAACTACAAACTATTCGGTAAGCAGCAGAACATGAACTCATGATGACATTTTAATGTTTCGGCAATTCACCAGATGTGGGACAAAGACTATGTTTGTGTGGGACATCAATGCATAGTCTAAAATAAAATTTTCATCCATCCATTATCTTCTGCTTTATCCTCTATTGGGGTCATGGTGGGGGTGGGGGGGTTCCCCATGCCCATCCAGGGGAGAACGTTTCGGGCGCTGGGCAGATAGACCCAGGACAGGGCGCCAATCCATCGCTGGACACACACTCACTCACACAGACACACTCTATATGGGGCAATTTGGAGAACTCCATTGACTCGATCCATGTTTTTGGACTGTGGGAGGAAACCGGAGAACCCGGAGGAAACCCACGCGGACACGGGGAGGACATGGAAACTCCATCCAGATGGGGATTCGAACCGGGAATCCCCAGCGCTGAGAGGAGAACGTGCTAAACCACTAAGCCACCGTGCCGCCCCTAAAATAACTTACAAAAAACATCTCTATTCTGCCCCTTTAGCACATAACAGACTGCAAATAAAAACATCCATCCATTATCACCCGCTTTATCCTCTATTAGGGTCGCGGTGGGGTTCCCCATGCCCATCCAGGGGAGAACGTTTCGGGCAATGGGCAGATAGACCCAGGACAGGGCGCCAATCCATCACTGGGCACACACTCACTCACACAAACACTCTATATGGGGCAATTTGGAGAACTCAATTGACTTGATCCATGTTTTTGGACTGTGGGAGGAAACCGGAGAACCCGGAGGAAACCCACGCGGACACGGGGAGGACATGGAAACTCCACCCAGATGGGGATTCGAACCGGGAATCCCTAGAGCTGAGAGGCGAACGTGCTGACCACTAAGCCACCGTGCCGCCCCAAATAAAAACATAATATATATATATATATTTATATATACACGTGTACAATTAAACAGAACAGACAGTTTAATGTGCTTTAATAAGGGTATGACTTTCCTATATTTCTCCAAACATTATATGTGTGTATATATAGTATATTTTATTTAAATGTCCCTTTCTCTAACGTAAGAAAACATGGTAAGCATTGAGCTTTCATACTATTTCTCAGTGTTTCTCAAATTAAAAAACCCGATTGTGTAAAATGAAACAGAACAGACAAGCGTCCGCGTTCCCCATTGGTTGACATTCAAACAGCCCGCCTCTCCTCGATAACGGACAACACAGCCGTCCAATGGCAGATTAGAAAACACGCGTTTCAAACTGGAGTCTGACTTTTAATAACGATGCAGAACGACGTCTCAGTTTGCGGGACGCCTGAAAAGTATCAAAATTACGGGCCTGTCCCGCACAAAACGGGACATCCGGTCGGTCACCCTAACCGATGCTGACAGTTCCGTGACCCGAGGGGGACATGTCTCCGACACGGCGGCTCTGGTCTTTTTCTTCGTGACATCGTGGCCTCAACTGCAAATGAATCACCGAGTCTCGTACGGGTGCAACAATGCCTGTCCTTTATTTAAACACCCGAGAAAATGTCCTGCGTGTCACATCGCCGCCGAGGTCACATGATTGGTGTGGATGTTTTTCACCTCAGGGTGTTCTCTGTTCCTGTTCTCTAAAAAAAATAAAAAAAAAAAAATAAAAAAGCATCATATAAGGAATCTGCTGTATTGTGTTTAAAGCTGATGACACGCCAGTTTTTTTTTATATGTGGAGCTTGTATAGTATATACACTCAACAAACTTTGTCCACAGTTGATTGTGTCACCCCCCCCCCCCCCCCCCCCCCCTTTGGCCCGGACCAAGCATCTTACAAGTTTCCCACATCGAGGGTTGGGGTCAGAAAGCAGGGCCGTTCAGATCCCCTCGGGCAATGTTAAGGGTTAAGGGCCTTGCATAAGTTCCCACGTTGGTAAGCTCCTGTATTTGGATCCATTCATTCATTATCTCCCGTTTTATCCTCTATTAGGGTCGCGGTGGGGTTCCCCATGTCCATCCAGGGGAGAATGTTTTGGGCGCTGGGCAGATAGACCCAGGACAGAGCGCCAATCTATCGTTGGGCACACAGACACACTCTATATGGGGCAATTTGGAGAACTCAATTGACTTGATCCATGTTTTTGGACTGTGGGAGGAAACCGGAGAACCCGGAGGAAACCCATGCGGACACGGGGAGAACATGGAAACTCCACCCAGATGGGGATTCGAACCGGGAATCCCTAGCGCTGAGAGGAGAACATGCTAAACCACTAAGGCACCTCTGTAAGCCTCTGTATTTGAAACCACAACTTTCAAATTATGAACCACCAAACAATCACACCTTCACACAGTATCCCAACTTTTCATTCGTTCATTCTCTCCCGCTTTATCCTCTATTAGGGTCGCGGGGGGGGGGGGGGGGTTCCCCATGCCCATCCAGGGGAGAACGTTTCGGGCGCTGGGCAGATACACCCAGGACAGGGTGCCAATCCATCGGTGGGCACACACTCACTCACTCACACACACACTCTATATGGGGCAATTTGGAGAACTCAATTGACTTGATCCATGTTTTTGGACTGTGGGAGGAAACCGGAGAACCCGGTGGAAACCCACGCAGACACGGGGAGAACGTGGAAATCCCACCCAAATGGGGATTCGAGCAGGGAATCCCTAGCGCTGAGAGGAGAACATGCTAAACCACTAAGCCACCGTGCCGCCTCCTTGTACGTCGCTTTGGATGAAAGCGTCTGTTAAATGATGAAATATAAATGTAATGTAAATGTAGAAGGCGGCACGGTGGCTTAGTGCTTTGGTATGTTCTCCTCTCAGCGCTAGGGATTCCCGGTTCGAAACCCCATCTGGGTGGAGTTTCCATGTTCTCCCCGTGTCCGCGTGGGCTTCCTCCGGGTTCTCCGGTTTCCTCCCACAGTCCAAAAACATGATCCAAGTCAATGGAGTTCTCCAAATTGCCCCATATAGAGTGTGTGTGTGTGAGTGAGTGTGTGCCCAGCGATGGATTGGCGCCCTGTCCTGGGTCTATCTGCCCAGCGCCCGGAACGTTCTCCCCTGGATGGGCATGGGGAACCCCACCGCGACCCTAACAGAGGATAAAGCGGGAGATGATGGATGGATGTGAATGTAGAACACTGGTATGAGCTGGAGCTCTGGATCTGGTTCAGGGTGAGAGAACGTTCTGCGGTTGTATTGGTGATCTGCAGCTGATGTGATTGATGTGGTTCCGTTACTCACGTCCTTCTTTAAAACAGAACCCGCTGTCTGATTTCATTATGTTCTCTCTTTCAGGATCAGAGCTGCTGACTCAGCTCGTCACCATGATGTGTAATTTGACGTCACAGCGTTCAGAATGATGCTTAAAGTCTCTGTGATGAGTAAATTCAGTAGACATTGTTACATTCTGAAGTCTGATCGGATCGTTTTCACACTTTAAACAGTGTTATTAGTGTTCTAATCAATGTTTCCAAACGAAATACAAACCATAAAGAATGAAAATAAAGTTTTAAGCACACAGTAATTATTCCCCATGTCCATACACACTCTATATGGGGCAATTTGGAGAACTCAATTGACCTTGATCCATGTTTTTGGACTGTGGGAGGAAACCCACACGGACACAAAGAGAACATGGAAACTCCACCCCGATGGGGATTCGAACCGGAAATCCCTAGAGCTGAGAAGAGAACATGCTAAACCACTAAGCCACCGTGTTGCCCTGTAACATTACATCATTTTATATCATTAACATGTTTTTACTCATTTTCAATTCCCATTTTCTATATTTCATTCATTCATTATCTTCGACTTTATCCTCTATTGGGGTCGCGGGGGGGGGGGTTCCCCATGCCCATCCAAGTGAGAACGTTTCGGGCGCTGGGCAGATACACCCAGCACAGGGGGGCAATCTATCGCTGGGCACACACTCACTCACACAGACACACTCTATATGGGGCAATTTGGAGAACTCCATTGACTTGATCCATGTTTTTGGACTGTGGGAGGAAACCGGAGAACCCGGAGGAAACCCACACGGACACGGTGAGAACATGGAAACTCCACCCAGATGGGGATTCGAACCGGGAATCCCTAGTGCTGAGAGGAGAACATGCTAAACCACTAAACCACCATGCCGCCTATATATACTTTATTAATTAATAAACAAAGTCTTCGAATCCCCATCTGGGTTGGAGTTTCCATGTTCTCCCCGTGTCCGCGTGGGTTTCCTCCGGGTTCTCTGGTTTCCTCCCACAGTCCAAAAACATGGATCAAGTTAATTGAATTCTCCAAATTGCCCCATATAGATTGTGTCTGTGTGAGTGAGTGAGTGTGTGCCCAGTGATAGATTGGCGCCCTGTCCTGGGTGTATCTGCCCAGCGCCCAAAACGTTCTCCCCTGGATGGGCATGGGGAACCCCTCCCCCCCCCCAATAAAAGCTTTGGTTCTGAGCTTCTTCATTTTATAAATGCATCAATATTTCATCTTCCCGCTGCACTAACAACTAGGGTTGAATAGTGTTCCCCTCATTCTTCCAGGAGAGAACGTTTCAAGCGCTGGGCAGATCGTTGAGTACACGCTCACATAAGGGCAATTTTCATTCATTCATTATCTCCCGCTTTACCCTCTATTAAAGTCGCAGGGGGGTTCCCCATGCCCATCCAGGGGAGAACGTCTCGAGCACTGGGCAGATACACCCAGGACAGGGGGGGCAATCTATCACTAGACACACACTCACACAGACCATTTTTGAGAATTCAATTGACCTTGATCCATGTTTTTGGACTGTGGGAGGAAACCGGAGAACCCGGAGGAAACCCACGCAGACACGGGGAGAACATGGAAATCAATCTATCTACCAATCTATCACTGGGCATACACTCAAACACACAGACACACTCTATATGGGGCAATTTGGAGAACTCAATTGACTTGATCCATGTTTTTGGACTGTGGGAGGAAACCGGAGAATCCAGAGGAAACCCACGTGGACACGGGGAGGACATGGAAACTCCACCCAGATGGGGATTCGAACCGGGAATCCCTAGCGCTGAGAGGAGAACATGCTAAACACTATGCCACCGTGCCGCTCAGGGGCAATTTACAGCAGCTAATTCACCTTGACTCCATGTTTTTGGACTGTGGAAGGTAATCTTTGTGTCCGCATGGCGACCCTGCATACATTTATACATACATTATACATCATACGTTCACCAATATTTCAGATTTGAATGCAATATGTAAAGATTTTTTTTTTAAGATTATTTACATCATAACTCTGAGTATCTTCCAGGCTTTTGGACAATAATAAAAAAAAAAAATGTTTGTGATCTTTTATGATTCCAAAATGAAGATATGGCGCGTGGTTTGTTCGAAGCATCTTTAATTGGCAGCTCAAAAGAGGCAGAAACGAACAGCTCGAGTGGAAATAAAAAGCGTTTGGGGTTTTAAACGACACCTCCCGTTTGTCTGCAGCTCAAAAAAAACAAACGCTCTGAATGTTTAAGGTGCTGGATCTGTGTGTGTGTGTGTGTGTGTGTGTGTGTGTGCTTTCATGGAGTGAGGGCGTTAAAGATGGCAAATAAAATGCACCAGAGCAGAAATGTTAAACAGATATTAAAACTAATAAAACAGAAATAAACGCTGAGACGTTCGATTAAAGGACAAAACAACGATCCTGATTCCCGATCAGCTTAATGCTCCCAAACTGAGCAGACGTTCATGTCTACATGAAACCGTATAGCAGGGGCGAGCGATATGACAACACCTTTAAAATTCTTGTAAAGTGCGGGATTCGAACCTGCATCCCCAGCGCTGACAGACAGGGTTAACCTCTACGCCACCGTGCCGCACTTCCAGTTTATTTTGGTATTATTTTAGTATAATTATCAAATTGTACGATTGTTGATCACAGAAAGTTGGTTCTAATGGACAGAACCTCTGATTCACCGTCAGGACGTCACAGTGAGGACCACAGAGTTCCGTTATCATCACTGAAGATCTGCAGGATCAGCACCAAGACCTTAATAAGTGACCTTCATTCTAACGCGGATTAAACTTGGTTTCTGCTGGACAGGACATTTAATTCTATAATTCATTCATCTGTCCATCATCTTCCGCTTTATCCGCTATTAGGGTCGTGGGGGGGGGGGGGGTTCCCCATGCCCATCCAGGGGAGAACGTCTCAGGCGCTGGGCAGATACACCCAGGACAGGACGCCAATCTATCGCTGGACACACACTCACTCACACTCACACACTCTATATGGGGCAATTTGGAGAACTCAATTGACTTGATCCATGTTTTTGGACTGTGGGAGGAAACCGGAGAACCCGGAGGAAACCCACGCGGACACGGGGAGGACATGGAAACTTCACCCAGATTGGGATTCGAACCGGGAATCCCTATTTATACAATTATGTATGAAATGTATATTAAATATGTAGAGAATTCTATAAATAGACAGTTTGTATAATTATTGTGAATTTAGGTCAATAAAACTAAATCTTATTGTTTCACAAGCATGGGTTTACTACCACACCTGGTCCTCACAAGGTTTCATCCATCCATTATCTTCTACTTTATCCTCTATTAGGGTGTTCTATGTGCCCATCCAGGGGAGAACATTTCGGGCGCTGGGCAGATAAACCCAGGACAGGGCGCCAATCTATCGCTGTGCACACACTCACTCACACAGACACACTCTTTATGGGGCAATTTGGAGACTTCACGCTGCTCTCACCTGGTGCTCGTCTGTGTTAATCGTCTGTGCCGGGACTTAAAAAGGAAAAAAGTTTGATGTGGTGGCTTAGTGGTTTAGCATGTTCGCCTCTCAGCACTAGGGATTCCCAGTTCGAATCCCCATCTGGATAGAGTTTCCATGTCCTCCCCGTGTCCGCATGGGTTTCCTCCGGGTTCTCCCGTTTCCTCCCACAATCCAAAAACATGGATCAAGTCAATTGAGTTCTCCAAATTGCCCCATATAGAGTGTGTCTGTGTGAGTGTGTGCCCAGCGATAGATTGGCGCCCTGTCCTGGGTGTATCTGCCCAGCGCCCGAAACGTTCTCCCCTGGATGGTCATGGGGAACCCCCCCCACCCGCGACCCTAATAGAGGATAAAGCGGGAGATAATGGATGGATGGATGAAAGTTTGATGTGGTGCTGCTCTAATTTTGACGTCAGCAGATTAAATTGAACTCCTTCACACGTTCCTTCTCATTTTCTTAAACTCTCTATAATAGCACATGGTCTTAAATGATGTACTAAAGGTCAGATGGCGCACCCCTCTTCCAAAATATGAAGTGTTTTTTGTATAATAATAACAACAACAAAGTGTCTCGAATGTTAAAATAGTAACAGAACATGGTGCATGTAAAGAACCAGCATTCCTCTGATAGAAAAGCAACCCCTGAAGGTTAGACTTCGTCGTTATGGTGTTCTCATGATGTGGGACCCCGTTCTGCTGCATCCAGAACGTCGTTCACGTGTACATCTACGGCTGCGACGGACGCAAATAAGCGGACTACGCACAAAGAGTTTATAAAACTACATTAAAGGCCAGTTTCTCCTTCAGCAAAGCCGGCCCTGGTCATAGTTCCCACGTGGGTCCGGTCTCTGGAGTCTCAGAATGAGCTTCTGCGTGTTCAGTTGGATTGCCATGATTGGAAGGATCAACAGGACCTGCGCTCACCTGCTGACCACTGGAACACAGAGGAACGCAAAAGGAACGTTACATCAACGTTACATCAACACATTAAATTTCATGTTTACTTATTATTTCATTCGAGTGTGTTCAGTAAGAAGTGGGGGCGGCACGGTGGTTTAGTGGTTTAGCACGTTCTCCTCTCAGCACTAGGGATTCCCGGTTCGAATCCCCATCTGGGTGAAGTTTCCATGTTCTCCCCGTGTCCGCGTGGGTTTCCTCCGGGTGCTCCGGTTTCCTCCCACAGTCCAAAAACATGGATCAAGTCAATGGAGTTCTCCAAATTGCCCCATATAGAGTGTGTCTGTGTGAGTGTGTGAGTGAGTGTGTGCCCAACGATAGATTGCCCCCCTGTCCTGGGTGTATTTGCCCAGCGCCCGAAACGTTCTCCCCTGGATGGGCATGGGGAACCCCCCCCCCCCCCCCCCCGCGACCCTAATAGAGGATAAAGCGGAAGATAATGAACGGATGGAAATAAGAAGCCACTGAGTATTAGTCATTCATTCATTCATCAAATCACTTATTTGATTCGGGCGGCACCGTGGCTTAGTGGTTTAGCATGTTCTCCTCTCAGCGCTGGGGATTCCCGGTTCGAATCCCCATCTGGGTGAAGTTTCCATGTTCTCCCCGTGTCCGCGTGGGTTTCCTCCGGGTTCTCCGGTTTCCTCCCACAGTCCAAAAACATGGATCAAGGTCAATTGAGTTCTCCAAATTGCCCCATATAGAGTGTGTCTGTGTGTTTGAGTGTATGCCCAGTGATAGATTGGTAGATAGATTGATTTCCATGTTCTCCCCGTGTCCGCGTGGGTTTCCTCCGGGTTCTCTGGTTTCCTCCCACAGTCCCACCAAAAACATTGATCAAGGTCAATTGAATTCCCAAGTTGCCCCATATAGAGTGTGTGAGTGAGTGTGTGTCCAGCGATAGATTGCTGGGTGTATCTGCCCAGCGCCTGAAACGTTCTCCCCTGGATGGGCATGGAGAACCCCCCCCCCCCCCCCCCCCCCAGTAGAGGATAAAGAGGATGCATGGTTGGATTTATTTGATTCAGGTTCCCTGGCGACGCTCTCTGTTGCCTAGTAACATAAGCATAGGTAGTTTAAAGTAAAATATCACGAGGTCCTGTGTGGTGTCCCGCTCCATGATGCGTCGCCATGCCGACAAAATGATGTGCGGTGGATAACGATGGCTTCTAATCATTAATCATGTGAGTAATTAATATAGAGCTTAGGTGTTAATGGACCGTGTGATGAGACAGTGGACTGAGGACCAGGACACACACTGTGTTACCACAACGTCGGTCCGACTGACGGGACACTGAACCCTACATGGCATCACGTTTAACTTGCTCGACATTCCCATTCCTTCCCCTTTTATAGCGGTGACGAAACTTACCTCTCGCTCAGCTTTGCCCCGGCACTCTAGCTGCCTGATTGGCTGATCGGCGTGTCAGTCACTATAACAGCTGATGGGTTGGGTCTTTAAGCTGTGCCACTGAGGCGGCCCTGCGGGCGGTTGGAAGCGGTTTCTGTACAGCTCCGAGCCTCTGAAGGGAAACCCGGATTCCTGGCTGGGCACCCGGTGCCCAGAGCCAATGTGAGGAGGGGCGGAGCCAGGATGTGCAGAGTTGGGGTGATGGGGGAGGGGCCACTTTTCCTTCCACCGGTCTCACTCCATGAAGCGGAGTGGGTCCTGAGGGGACAGTGGGACAGTTTCACGGCACAGTAGTGACGTCTCGGACCGTCGGACACGGAAAGCTATAAACGTCTTTACTGATCTACAGTAAAGTACGGTGGTGTCTCACCTAGTGCTGGACAGGAGGAGAGGGAGTGCAGGCTGGGGAGGAGAGCGGGCGAGCTGGATGAGGAGGAGGAGGAGCTGCTGGAGACGGAGCGTCGCGAGATGGAGACGGCGAACGGGAGTGCGTTTTCTCCTAAAGGAACCAGAGAGACAGACAGTCATCAGAATTAGAACGACGGGAGGGGGGGGGGGGGGCATGCCCATCCAGAGGAGAACGTTTCGGGCGCTTGGCAGATACACCCAGGAAAGGATCTATCGCTGGACACACACTCACTCACACAGACACACTCTGTATGGGGCAATTTGGAGAACTCAATTGACCTTGATCCATGTTTTTGGACTGTGGGAGGAAACCGGAGAACCTGGAGTAAACCCACGCAGACACGGGGAGAACATGGAAACTCCACCCAGATGGGGATTCGAACCGGGAATCCCCAGCGCTGAGAGGAGAACATACTAAACACTAAGCCACTTTATATATAACAAAGCAATACAGTAAACGAGGTAAAAAAAGTGGGTGTGGCCAAGTAATAATGTTAATAATGTGACTATTAGCTTTGTTTAGAACATTTTAGAACAGTTTAGATTGGAAGTGGGGTTGACATCTCAAAGCATTTAAAAATTACTAAATGGGACAAAAATGTGGGCGTGGCCAAGTGACCAGGACATGTCCCAGTTTTTTGCTATTTTGCCCACTGTAATTGCACACGGGCGGCACACAGGTGGCTTCGTGATTTAACATGTTCTCCTCTCAGCGCTTGGGATTCCCGGTTCGAATCCCCATCTGGGTGGAGTTTCCATGTTCTCCCCGTGTCCGCGTGGGTTTCCTCAGGGTTCTCCGGTTTCCTCCCACAGTCCAAAAACATGGATCAAGGTCAATTGAGTTCTCCAAATTGCCCCATTCAGAGTGTGTGTGTGAGTGAGTGTGTGTGCCCAGCGATAGATTGGCGCCCTGTCCTGGGTGTATCTGCCCAGCGCCCGAGACGTTCTCCCCTGGATGGGCATGGGGGAACCCCCCCCGCGACCCTAATAGAGGATGAAGCAGAAGATAATGGATGGATGAATAATTGCACACAGAGGAATCTGCACTTCCAGATTTAACCCATCCATGCAGTGAAACACACACACACACACACACACACACACACACACACACACACACACACACACTGAGGGACATGAGCACACGTGTCCAGATATCACTGATGACCTTCAATATGACAACTGATTCGTCAATGCATTTCTAAAGGAGCATCAGTCTGTGGTTTTAGCGGGTGGGAGTCTCTGGAACGCACTCGGGACGTCGTGAGTTTCGTGTTTGTAGCTACAAAAAACATCATGCTGTCCAACGTCCTAGATCTCTCCGTGATTTGACAACACCGTCCGGACCGCGGCCGTCTTGGATGATCATAAATACAACAGAGCACCGCACATAAATTCCATCTTTCTAATGCTCAGAACCCCAATAGTACCACCACAGGGCAGGGGTTATTGGGTGGGGGCATTAGTCCCTATCCCAGCAGTGTCACTGAGGTGGAGAACTGAACCTCCAGCAGCACTGCTGCACTAGAACCCCCCTCACCACATCAGTGTCACTGCAGAACTGACAAGAAACAATCCACCACCCAAATGATACCTGTTCTGTGATGCTGCTGACCAATAGAGAACACAGAACCAACAGAACACAGATGGACTACAGTCTGGAATTATAGAACTACAAAGTCCATCTATAGGATAAGTGGAGGAAATAGGCCAAACAAACTCACATAGTCTGTAGTGGTAATTTAGAGCAGCCGATTCACCTTAAATCAATGTTTTTGGACTGTGGGAGGAAACCAGAGAACCTGGAGAAAACCCATGTGAACACAGGGAGAACATGGAAACTCCAGCATTGGGGGGCATGCCCATCCAGGGGAGAACGTTTCGGGCGCTGGGCAGATACACCCAGGACAGGGCGCCAATCTATCACTGGGCACACACTCACTCACACAGACACACTCTATATGGGGCAATTTGGAGAATTCAATTGACTTGATCCATGTTTTTGGACTGTGGGAGGAAACCGGAGAACCCGGTGGAAACCCACGCGGACATGGGGAGAACATGGAAACTCCACCCAGATTGGGATTCGACCCGGGAACCCCCAGCGCTGAGAGGAGAACATGGGGGGGGGGGGGGGGGGGGGGTGTTCCCGATGCCCATCCAGGGGAGAACGTCTCGGGCGGTGGGCAGATACACCCAGGACAAGGGGGCAATCTATCGCTGGGCACACACTCACTCATACAGACAAACACACTCTATATGAGGCAATTTGGAGAACTCAATTGACTTGATCCATGTTTTTGGACTGTGGGAGGAAACCGGAGAACCCGGAGGAAACCCACGCGGACACGGGGAGGACATGGAAACTCCATCGTGGAAATCCTATTTACAGAAAGCAGGAGACGCAGAACAGCGCTAAAGGTGAGAGATATGAGAGCGCGCTTTAAAGACGAGACGCTGATGTAAGGCCTTTATACAGAAGGGTAAGGGTAAGTGTAAGTGTAAGGCGGGGGGGTGGGGGGGTGGGTGGGGGGTGTTAATGGTGACACTTAGAGATGAATACAGATGCCCTTCAGGTCTCACTCGTTCTAATCTTGCTATTTAAACACTTTATAAAGCGCCATCACAACGCCGCGTTTATTTCATTAGCCCTTGTCTCCTTCCAAAGTCTTCCTTGTATGTGTTTTATTGCCCCACATATCACCGCACGAGGGGCTGTGGAGCGGCGGCGGGGGCACGTCGATGACAGGCACCTCTACGGCGCCCGCAGTCATTTTTAAGACACGGTGGCATTCTGGGATCAGACAGCATGTCAGCAGATGATAAATCACGGGGGGGGGGGGGGGACGTCCAGTCAGCGATGGATTGCCCGGTGAGCACCGTCCTGAGATCACAAGAAAGACCGATCGCTATCTGTTACCACATACAGAGAGGAAGAGAGAACGCCGACGACGGAACGCGGCAGAACTAATACCGCCATATGAACATCCATCCATCCATTATCTCCCGCTTTATCCTCTAGTAGGGTTGCGGGGGAGGGGGTTCCCCATGCCCATCCAGGGGAGAACGTTTCGGGCGCTGGGCAGATACACCCAGGACAGGGGGGCAATCTATCACTGGGCACACACTCACTCACACAGACACTCTATATGGGGCAATTTGGAGAATTCAATTGACTTTGATCCATGTTTTTGGACTGTGGGAGGAAACCGGAGAACCCAAAGGAAACCCATGTGGACACGGGGAGGACATGGAAACTCCACCCAGATGGGGATTCGAACCGGGAATCCCTACTGAGACGCACCCCTCAGTCACCCAGTTGGACAACATCCATCCATCCATTATCTTCCGCTTTATCCACTATTAGGGTCGTGGGGGGGGGGGGGGTTCCCCATGCCCATCCAGGGAAGAACGTCTCGGGCGCTGGGCAGATACACCCAGAACAGGGGGGGCAATCTTTCGCTGGGCACACACTCACTCATACACATGTTATATGGGGCAATTTGGAGAACTCAATTGACCTTGATCCATGTTTTTTGGGCTGTGGGAGGAAACCCACAAAGTGCTGAGAGGAGAACATGCTAAACTACTAAGCCATCCATCCAATATCTTCTACTTTATCCTCTACTAGGGTCACGGGGGGGGGGGGGGGGGGGGGGGGGGGGGAGGAAAACCCACGTCTCGGGCGCTGGGCAGATACACCCAGGACAGGGGGGGCAATCTATCGCTGGGCACACACTCACTCACACAAACACACTCTATATGGGGCAATTTGGAGAACTCAGTTGACTTTGATCCATGTTTTTGGACTGTGGGAGGAAACCGGAGAACCCGGAGGAAACCCACACGGACACGGGGAGGACATGGAAACTCCACCCAGATGGGTATTCGAACCGGGAATCCCTAGCGCTGAGAGGAGAACATGCTAAACCACTAGGCCAGCGTGCCGCCCTGGACAAGATCCAGAACTCTGAAATGCATTTAGAACATCTGTAGGTGGAATGTTGAGCCAGCCGCACCTCTTTAGCAGCGTCCCGTTTCATCCCGTCCTCGTTCTTCTCAACCTCACTGTCCTGCAGAAAGACAGACATTGCATTAGGGGAGCATCCAGGGGAGAACGTTCTGGGGGGGGGGGGGGGGGGGGGGTCCCTATGTCCATCCAGGGGAGAACGTTCTGGGGGGGGGGGTCCCTATGTCCATCCAGGGGAGAACGTTCTGGGTGCAGGGCAGATAGACCCAGGACACGGTGTCAATCTGTCACTAGGCACACACTCTCTCACATGGACAAACATACTACATGGGGGCAATTTAGCAGCAGCCAGTTTCCCTTGAATCCATATTTTTGACAGAAAACCAGGAGGAATCCCACTCAGACACAGCAAAAACATGGAAACTCCACCATCCCGAGAGGCGGAGTTGATGACCACTACGTCACCCTGCCACTGTAATGTTCTATCCATCCATCCATCATCTTCAGCTTTATCCTCTATTAGGGTCGGGGGGGGGGGGGGGGGGGGGGGGGGGGGTTCCCCCATGCCCATCCAGGGGAGAATGTTTCAGGCGCTGGGTAGGTACACCCAGGACAGGGGGGCAATCTATCCCTGGACACACACTCACTAACACAGACATGTTCTATATGGGGCAATTTGGAGACTTGATCCATGTTTTTGGACCGTGGGAGGAAACCGGAGAACCCGGAGGAAACCCACGCGGACACGGGGAGAACATGGAAACTCCACCCAGATGGGGATTCGAACCGGGAACCCCTAATGCTGAGAGGAGAACATGCTAAACCACTAAGCCACCGTGCCGGCCAGAGGGAGAACATGCAAACATTAAAAAGAAAGAATCCATTGGGGGATTGGGGGGGGGGGGGGGGGGAAGTCCCCATGCCCATCCAGGGGAGAACGTTTCAGGTGCTGGGTAGGTACACCCAGGACAGGGGGGCAATCTATCACTGGACACACACTCACTAACACACACACACTCTATATGGGGCAATGTGGAGAACTCAATTGACTTGATCCATGTTTTTGGACTGTGGGAGGAAACCGGAGAACCCGGAGGAAACCCACGCGGACACGGGGACAACAAGGAAACTCCACCCAGATGGGGATTCGAACCGGGAGCCCCTAGTGCTGAGAGGAGAACATGCTAAACCACTAAGCCACCGTGCCGCCCAGAGGGAGAACATGCAAACATTAAAGAGAAAGAACCCATTAGGGGGGGGGGGGTCCCCCATGCCCATCCAGGGGAGAACGTTTCGGGTACTGGGCAGATAGACCCAGGACAGGGGGGCAATCTATCACTGGGCACACACTCACTTTAATTATATTCAATTCAACTGTCAGCATGTTTTCAGAATCTGAAATAAACCGAAGCTCAGAGAGAAACAGGGAGAACATGCAAACTACACAATTGACGGCATTTAAAGGTGAAGCAGAGACGTCAGAGCCGGCGTGTGTTAAAGTGAACGGCCGTGATGAGGAGCGTTCAGGGTGCAGGGTATCGCTCTACGTGTGCGAGTTAGACGGCGTGAATTACTCGAGGTGTCGGAACGTTGGATTTGTTCTCCGCGCTGTTCCGCTTGCTGTCTGACGTCGGCTCGGGGGGGCAGGCGAGGGACAGGGGCAGCCTCTGACCCATCGACTGAATCATCCCCGCTGAATCTGCAAAACTCTATTAAACACACACACACACACACACACACACACACACACACACACACACACACACACACACACACACACACACACACACACACACAGTAACTTTGATCATTTCGCTCCCTGGGGATATTATGACTGACTTTAATATCACTTACATCCAGGTCAATAAAACAAATAGCATCATTAAATGTCTCCTTGTTCTCCATGAAAAAGGACTCGGCGTGTTCATTATTCAATAACCAGTTCGCTTTCGGACGATAAAGAAGTCGAACGCAGCGCCACGCCAACGGTGAACATCGTTCAAGATCACCTTGAATAGTCTCTCACTAATCTGTGCCTATGTACAGGTCCAAAATTTCACACATGTCCACTTATTGTCCATTTTACACTTATTGTCCATTTTTATTTTATTTTATTGTCCACTTACTGTAAAGATGGACTTTGGCTGTAACAAGGAACAGGACCGAATGAGGACCGGAGAGCGCCCAGGAACGAGCTCTATTTACACTGTATTTAAAATCCATCCATCATCTTCCTCTTAATGCTCTACTAGGGTCGGGTTGTGTGTGTGTGTGTGTGTTTGGGGGGGGGGGAAGGTTCCCCATTGCCCATCCAGGGGAGAACATTTCGGGGTGCTCAGGGCTCCAATCCATCGCTGGGCACACACTCACTCACACAGATGCACTACATGGGGCAATTTATAGCAGCCCACTCGCCTTTAACCCATGATTTCTGACTGTGGGAGGAAACTGGAGAACGCCCACACAGACACAGGGAGAACATGGAAACTCCACCAAGACTGGGAATCGAATCTGGATCTTCAGCAGTGGGGATCCGGGTTCGAACCCTGATCTGGGTGGTTCACTCTGGGTTCCTGGGTTTCCTCCCATAGTCAAACAACATGGGTTTAAGGTGAATTGGCTGCTTTAAATGACCTCTATAGAGTGTGAGTCTGTGTGAGTGAGTGAGTGTGTGCCCAGGGATGGATTGGGGTCCTGTCCTGGGTGTATCTATCCAGAGCCCGAATTTTTCCCACGTGACTCTAATATAAAATTAAAATGAAACAGAAGATAATGGATGGAATTGTTAACAATAAAAACAACACACACACACATATATATATATATATATATATATATATATATATATATATATATATATATATATATATATATATATATATATATATAAATACACACATACATACATATGTGTGTGTGTGTATATATATATATATATATATATATATATATATATATATATATATATATATACACATACATATATACACCCATATATACATATACACACATTATATATATATATATATATATATATATATATATATATATATATATATATATATATATATATATATATGTGTGTGTGTGTGTGTGTGTATTAGGGGTGAGCTGCAATATTCGCTGATTCGACGATTCGATTCGGAGAACCGTAGTCGACTATGAACCTCATAGTCAAATGTACCATTTTGACCACATGGGGGCGCCCATGGCTGCTGCTAAGCATTAGTCTTTACATGAAATGTATTTGTTTTCGTTATATATATAGCCTTTTGTCAAATAAAATCATCCTAATTTCTAGAAAAAAAAAGAAAAAAGAAAAACAACAACAAAAAAGGTTTTCTTTTGTTAGAAAAACAAGTAAAATATAAAAAAATATTTTTTAAAAACTATGCTTATAGCGCCATCTTGTGGTGAAATTTTAACTGATTCGACTATCAGTCGACTATAGGGAAAATCTGACGAATCAGATTCGACTATGAAAATCTTCAGTTGAATACACCCCTAGTGTATATATATATATATATATATATATATATATATATATATATATATATATATATATATATATAAACACACACATATACCCACACACACACACACACACACACACATATATATATATATAATTTATAGAATAAATGTTAATATATAATAATGTTCATCTACCACACCACACTCCACAGTGATAAACATTTTTAATTGCAGCTGCACAAACCCATTGCATGGTATATGAACTCAGCGTGGGTTGGAACCTTGCCAACACTAAAGCCACGCCATATTGAGGTTCCCTCAGGAAATCTGAGTCTCTTCACATGCAGTTTCGCTCGCACATAAAACCAAGAAGCAATAAGCCGTGACTGGATCAGATGTACCAGTTTACACTGCAGTTTATAAGCAAACTAAGCTTAATAGAAGTCATTCATCAGCATGCTGACACACAGGTCCAGACGTACAGCAGCACAGTTCACACTCACCCTGTTCAGCACTGCATCTGCAAGAAAAAGAGGAAAATCCGTTTAACCCAAATGATGACATCATACAGATTCATAGCACACAGCAGCAGTCAAATGTTTGGACACGCCCCCTTCTGGCTCCATTCTCCATGTCCTCCACTTACCATATAGATGGACCTTGTTGCTCTACAATTCCAGACTGTAGTCCATCTGTGTTCTCTGTTTTCTGTTGGTCAGCAGCATCACAGAACAGGTATCATTTGGGTGGTGGATTGTTTCTTGTCAGTTCTGCAGTGACACTGATGTGGTGAGGGGGGTTTTAGTGCAGCAGTGCTGCTGGACGTTCAGTTCTCCACCTCAGTCACACTGCTGGGATAGGAACTAATGCCCCCACCCAATAACCCCTGCTCTGTGGGGGTACTATTGGGGTC
>JAFMOC010000460.1:52500-87500 GCA_019802505.1 Corydoras sp. C115
AGCTGACCACCTCGCTTATAAATAATTAACCACTAAATAGCAGTCAGAGGGACAAAGGAAAGTGTGGAGGAAGCAACACTTTAATGGTGGGTGGTGAAAGGTTTTGTGTGTGTGTGTGTGTGTGTGTGTGTGTGTGTGTGTGTGTGTGTGTGTGTGTGTGTGTGTGTGTGTGTGTGTGCGCGTGTGTGTGTGTATGGCATTAATTTCGCTCACACACCTCTTGGGACAGGAGAGGGATAATCTGAGTGCATATAGCGCTGAGCCGCTTTACGATCTCCGCCTGCAGGAACACAAAACACACACACACACACACACACACACACACACACACACACACACACACACACACACACACACACACACGGCTCAGAGAAAATCCTATCAAGCTGCAGAGGACATATTAATCATGGGATTCGAGGGCGAGCGTTATTGCTCCTGCTCCAGTCCTGTTATGAAGTGCGACATGTATAATCTGAAGTTCTGCGTCGTTCCAAAGCAGCTTCTAAATCTCAAACTCATTCAACAGACTACAGGCATATGAAAGCTCTCTGTCTCCCCCGAGTGGTGACTTCACCCGTTTCTCAATGATGTCACATAAACTGGCGCCATAGATAAAAAACACCACAGGCGGCAGCAGCGGCAGCGGCGGCAGCATCGTTCTACATTGACCCACATGCGATGTTCTATCCAGACGACCTGAAAGAAAGATTAATCCACTTTGTATGTCGTGCGTGCGTGTGTGTGTGTGTGTGTGTGTGTGTGTGTGTTTCCATACATGCTCCCCTGAAATATCTGTTTACATGCAGGCTGTCCTTTGAGCAGGAGATTATGTCAGCGGCAGAGCTTGCATTTGCAGTATGTGGGTGCAAGCAAAAAAATGAAACGAGGTGGAGGTACACGCCGCGTTCAAAATGCGAGAAGCCTATAAAGCAGTGCGATAATAAAACTGGATGTGATGCAGGAAAGGTGGTGTCGAAGCAACAAATACAACTGTTGAAAAAGAAACCCAGCAATTTTCGGATTTTTACACCTTAATACCCAAAAAAAAAAAAAAAAAAAAAAAAAAAAAAAAAAACTCTCAGGCCACTTTATTAATTCCACCTTCTGGTTTCTACCCTCGTTGTCTTTAATTAAATAAAGTGGTCTATCCGGCCTGCTGTACTTCCACACAGAGGGATCTGATCTCCACATTGAACCCATCCAAAAAGTGAAACAAATCTGCTTTTAAGCAAAAATTGCTTGAATTGATTTTTTTATTTAATATAAATAATCTTGGGGCGGCACGGTGGCTCAGTGGTTTAGCATGTTCTCCTCACAGCGCTAGGGATTCCCGGTTCGAATTCCAATCTGGGTGGAGTTTCCATGTTCTCCCCGTGTCCGCGTGAGTTTCCTCCCGGTTCTCCCGGTTTTTCCTCCCACAGTCCAAAAACATGGATCAAGTCAACTGAGTTCTCCGAATTGCCCCATATAGAGTGTGTTTGTGTGTGTGTGTGTGAGTGAGTGTGTGCCCAGCGATAGATTGGCGTCCTGTCCTGGGTGTATCTGCCCAGTGTCCGAAACGTTCTCCACTGGATAGGCATGGGGAACCCCCCCACAACCCTAATAGAGTGGAAGTGGAAGATAATGAATGAAGGAATGAATGAAAAATAATCTTGGGGCGGCACTGTGGCTTAGTGGTTTAGCATGTTCTCATGTATTAAATGTATTAAATATTGCAGTCTCTGTTCTTGGATATGAATCGTTGGTCATAAATTTTATTTTTAATAAGATTTAAATTGATAAAATATTTGCAGAATTACACTCTTGGGGACTTTTCTTTTATCAATGGCCAGTTAACCCCACAGTTAATCAGTCACATTATTGTTTGTAGATTCTGAATGTGTTGTTTAAAGTTACATACCTGCTTCTGCATCTCAATGTTGAGTCCATATGACATTTCATAATACTGAAACCAGAAGAGAAACATCAAGCATGTCATGGGAATGCTGAGATACACACACACACACACACACACACACACACACACACACACACACACACACACACACACACACACACAAACAAAAACACACACACACTCAATCGACGGTAATGAAATTCAGTGTCGTATTGACGTCCTTTCGAAATTATAATCAGGAGTTTAAAGGCACGATGATGGAGTCATTCGCACGTCCTCCTCTCAGCTCTGGGGACCCAGGTTCGAATCCCAGTCTTGGTGGACTTTCCATGTTCTCCCCCTGTTCATATGGGTGTCCTCCCACTGTCCAAAATTGACTGAGAGTGGTAGCTCAGTGGTCAGGGTGTTGGGTTATCAATCAACCAAAAGGTTGGGGGTTCAAATCCCTGGTCCACTGAAGTTACCAGTGTGGGTCCTTGAGCGAGACCCTTAACCCTCATTGCTCCAGGGATGTTGTGATGAACCCTGTGCTCACCTTGTAAGTCGCTTTGGATAAAAGCGTCCAATAAATGACCAAATGTAAATGTAATTATTCAAGGTGAATGGACTGTTCTAAATTGCCCCATCTAAAATGCCTCTATAAGGTATGTTTGTGAATGACCGTCGGCCCAGCGGTGGATTATCGTCCTGTTCTGGGTGTATCTGCCCAGTGCCTGAAACATTCTCCCCTGCATGGGGAACCCCCTCCCCCCCTCCTCCCCCGGCGACCCTAGTAGAGGATTAATGGGAAGATGATGGATGGAGTTTAAACGGAGCACTCACCATGATGTAATGCCTGTGCATCTCCGTCTTCTCTGTGGCCAGTTTCTCACATTCCAACTTCAGACTGCAGGAGAAAACCAGAAACGTGCAACAATAGAGCAATAAGGTATGAGAGGGCGTGGCATTATTGTAAATAAATCACGGGAAAGTGGTGTTATTAGTCATGACGTCGAGCGGAAAGAAGTTACACCTCTTTCCCGTGATTTATTTTAATTAATACACGGTTACAAACACACTATAATAAACAAAGTTTGATTCATAAATGTGTTTAATAGAAAAACAACATCAGCAATTATCTGTTCTTCTGCAGCGTAATCTAGTTTTTAAAGTGAACGCTGATCACTGAGTAACAGGATACAGGTTTAGTGCTCATTGGGAATCGGTTTATATTAATCTGTATTTTCATTCATGCTACATTTAGAATTTTAAATAATGTATTTTATATCAGACACTCATACGATCGTGAAGCGCTCAGAGGTGTGTGTTATTATCAATAATGTCACGGCTGGACAAATGGCTCAGCCAATCAGATTTAAGGACTGGAAGCACCCGTTTTATAATGTGATTTATTAACATTACAAGCAACTTGTGCTCCAAAAAAGGTTTCACAAGAATAAATGATAATAATGACGGAAGAGACCAAAACTTTGGCAAAAGCACGGATTCCTTATTTTTGTTGTGAAGGGAAATCGCTGTTTTTCATTTGGATTTTTATGAGGGATTAGAATAGTTCCTCGTGTACATAATGCTGAAATCATAAAAGATTTAGACGTTCGCTATGCAAACTTTTCCCAAATGCTTTTTTTTTTTTTGGCTTATTTGTAATATAATAAATTTATAGCTCGGTGACGTCTGTAAAGGTCCATCCTAAAATCTAAAGCCATTAAGCTCCCAAAATATTAAACTACATAAAACATTATTCATTCCCCATCAAACTATAAACATAAGATATTTCATTAAAAAAAAAATTTTAAAAAGAGAAATTTATAATGATATAAATTAATAAATTAATATAGACTCGGGCATTTTTACAACCCTGGAGTTCCATCTTGGCGGCATGATGGCTTAGTGGTTTAGTATGTTCTCCTCTCAGCGCTAGGGATTTCCGGTTCGAATCCCAATCTGGGTGGAGTTTCCATGTTCTCCCCATGTCCGCTTGGTGGACAATCCACCAAAAAACATGGATCAAGGTCAATTGAATTCTCCAAATTGCCCCATGTAGAGTGTGTTTGTGTGAGTGAGTGTGTGCCCAGCGATAGATCGGCGCCCTGTCCTGGGTGCATCTGCCCAGCGCCCAAAACGTTTTCCCCTGGATGGGCATGGGGACCACTATTTATAAACAACAGCCGCAACAGGTTTAGTGCTCATGGGAATCTGCACTAGGGATTCCCGGTTCGAATCCCAATCTGGGTGGAGTTTGCATGTTCTCCCCGTGTATCCACGTGGGTTTCCTCCGGGTTCTCCGGTTTCCTCCCACAGTCCAAAAATATGGATCAAGGTCAATTGAATTCTCCAAATTGCCCCATATAGAGTGTGTATGTGTGAGTGAGTGTGTGCCCCCCCCCCCCCCCCCCCCCGATTCTAATAGAGGATAAAGCGGAAGTTAATGGATGGATGGCTGGAGCTTTGGTTATCTTTGGTAAGTTTGGTAACTACTGACTTGTGATGTTCTCATTTGTAATTTTGTCTGACTTGTGATGTTCTCATTTGTAATTTGGGTAAAAGCGTCTGCTAAATGACTAAATATAAATGTAAATCTCGGTCCAATTTAAATTTACCATATAGATCACATATAGGACATAACAACAGATAAAATCTATAGTTTAATATATAAAGACATGAGATTAACAGATTATCATATAAAGCTGACATACTGTAACTGAATCTTCACTTGCTGAGGCGTTTTTTTCACATGCTGAGTGTTTGTACTTCATACCGACCGTCTTGTGAGGGAAATCGAAAAGTATATCCCGTTAATGATCCCGGCTGAGTGTGGAATTTAATCTGCTGCATCTGAAGCCTCATGCTTATTACTTAACGCGTCAACACAGCCATTTGTCTCGATCCTTCTGCTTCTGTTAAAGACATTTAGTCTGCGATGTTTGGACATACGATTCCAGACTGTAGTCCATCTGTGTTCTGTTGGTTCTCTGTTGGTCAGCAGCATCACAGAAAAGGTATCATTTGGGTGGTGGATTGTTTCTGGTCAGTTCTGCAGTGACACTGATGTGGTGAGGGGGGGGGGTTTAGTGCAGCAGTGCTGCTGGAGCTTCATTTCTCCACCTCAGTCACACTGCTGGGATAGGAACTAATGCACCCACCCAATAACCCCTGCTCTGTGGTGGTACTATTGGGGTTCTGACCATTAGAACAGAGTAAAGGGGACGTACACAGTATGTACAGTAGAACACAAACAGATGGACTACAGAATGGCATTGGAGAACTACAAAGTCCATCTTTACAGGAAGTGGAACGGAGAACATGAGCTGAAAGAGGGCTTGTCCAAACGTTTGCCCGATACTGTATTGTATGATTATTATTACTGGTCTAATTTTACAAGCGAGACATAAAACTGACACTAATTGCATATGTATTATTCTAATACAAGAGCAAAGAGGAACCATGATGAGGTGAAACACTCTGACATTATAATAACCTCAAAGACACGTTGAATAAAAGCTTTAACCAGCCGGTACTTATGACATCACTGACTGTAGCCGGAACACTCACCTGTGGTACTGAGCCTGAAAGAGCTGGAACTCCTCTTTAATGTGGTCCAATGTCTCCAGGACTGTAAACTTCATGCCAGAATGTCCTGGCACCAGAGGAGCCTGAGAAACACAGAACTGTAAGTGCATGAGGTCGATGCTGTCAGTGTGTACAGTACACTGATAAGGGTACACCAATAGGGGCTACACCGATAGGGGTACACCGATAAGGGCACACCGATAGGGGTACACCGATAAGGGTACACCGATAGGGGCTACACCAATAAGGGTACACCGATAGGGGCTACACCAATAAGGGTACACCGATAGGGGCTACACCAATAAGGGTACACCAATAGGGGCTACACCAATAAGGGTACACCAATAGGGGCTACACCAATAAGGGTACACCAATAGGGGCTACACCGATAAGGGTACACCAATAGGGGCTACACCGATAAGGGTACACCGATAGGGGCTACACCGATAAGGGCACACCGATAGGGGTACACCGATAAGGGTACACCGATAGGGGCTACACCGATAGGGGCTACACCGATAGGGGTACACTGATAAGGGTACACCGATCGGGGCTACACCGATAGGGGCACAGCGATAGGGGCTACACCGATAGGGGCTACACCGATAGGGGCTACACCAATAAGGCTACACCAATAAGGCTACACTGTTAAGGCTACACCGATAAGGGTACACCGATAAGGGTACACCGATAAGGGTACACCGATAAGGGCTACACTGATAAGGGTACACTGATAAGGCTACACCCATAGGGGCTACACCCATAGGGGCTACACCGAAAAGGGTACACCGATAAGGCTACACCGATAAGGCTACACCGATAAGGCTACACCGATAGGGGCTACACCGATAGGGGTACACCGATAGGGGGTACACCGATAGGGGGTACACCGATAGGGGTACACCGATAGGGGCTACACCGATAGGGGTACACCGATAGGGGCTACACCGATAGGGGTACACCGATAGGGGCTACACTGATAAGGGTACACTGATAGGGGCTACACCAAAAAGGCTACACCGATAAGGCTACACCGATAGGGCTACACCGATAGGGCTACACCGATAGGGGCTACACCGATAGGGGCTACACCGATAGGGGCTACACCGATAGGGGTACACCGATAGGGGCTACACTGATAGGGGTACACCGATAGGGGCTACACTGATAAGGGTACACCGATAGGGGCTACACCAAAAAGGCTTCACTGATAAGGCTACACCGATAGGGGCTACACCGATAGGGGCTACACTGATAGGGGTACACCGATAAGGGTACAACGATAGGGGTACACCGACACGGGTACACCGATAAGGGCTACACTGATGGGGGTACACTCACACTCGCAAAGGCAACAATGATATAATGAATCTGAATACACTATTCAATAGAAGAGTTCTGCTCTATTACAGGTCTGTTAATACAGGCTTTAAATTAGGTCTCAGCTAACACACACACACACACACACACACACACACGATTATAGTGACGATTTAGAGCAGCCAATTCACCTTGAATCCATGTTTTTGGACTGTCGGAGGAAACCTGGAGCCTGGAGAAACCCCACATGGACATGGAGAGAACATAGAAAGTGCATTCAGATGGGGATTCGAACCTGAATCTCCAAAGCTGAGAGACGCAAAACTTTTTTTTTTACTTATTATCTCTTCAAACGGCCCGCTTTTATTTGTAGTACATCATACATTTAAAGCTTGTAATTTTAAAGTATAAAGCGCATTCTGAATCAACAATGGTTTTGAATGTTCATCTGTACTGTCGGCAAACATCCATCTGTTTGGCACGCGGGGCTGCTCCACCGTGTTCTTGCTGCGTGACCGCTTTAAACATTTCTTGAGATTTCAGCAGACGCCCCGCAGTGTGTCTCAGTCTCCGAGCGTCTGTGAGGCGGTTCACTGATTAGCTAAAAATATGCACCTAGACTATTTATGATCGAAGCTGCGCTGCAGTCAGAGAGGAAGGAGAGGAAATACTAATGCTCTGCTAACTGGACGAGTATACACACACACACACACACACACACACACGTTATACATACACATTACACACACAAAAAAAAAATACATGTGTGTGTGTAAATATATATATATATATATATATATATATATATATATATATATATATATATATATATATATATAAATAGATAGATAAAAATCCACAAATAAATATTATACATGTGCATACACAATAAAATTATAAATATAATTATATAATTAAAATTATAAATATATATATATATATATATATATATATATATACACACACACACACACTGTGTTTATATATATAAGAAATACACACACACACTATATATATATATATATATATATATATATATATATATATATACACACACACACACACAAACATACATACATATATATATATATATATATATATATATATATATATATATATATATATATATATATATATATATATATATATATATACACATACACACACAAACACACACACACACACATATATATATATATATATATATATATATATATATATATATATATATATATATAAAAAATAAATACAAATAGAATAAACACAGAGAGAGAGAGAGAGAGAGAGAGAGAGAGAGAGAGATAGAGAGACACACACACACACACACAGAGAGAGACACACACACACACACACACACAGCTCACTCTGACCGTGCGGTATTAGTTTAACACTGTTCAGTTAATCCCGGTTTAACACGCAGTCTTGTTAATGTGACTAATGTGATGTCCACATCAGGATGATGAGGAGGATGATGATGCTACAGTAATATACACACAGCACCACTGCCTGAAAACGGTCAGACCGCAGAACATCATGACCATAAAATATGTAGCAGCCATGATTACACTCCAAAACAGTATAGAACACACTGTTAGTGCATATGGGTTCCGCACTACGTTCTGCAGCTTTGCTGTGTCTTTTAACTCTACGGTGGTGCTGTCTTCGCTCAACGTAACTGTCTGTGTTGGACAAACTCCCTTCCCCTTCCGAACATAAATAGCACTCTATTTTGGTCATCGTGGCTTGCAAATAATGCTGCTTGCAATATTTCAGCCCGAACAGCGGGAGCTTTGTTTGGCCGAACTCCTCACATGTGAGGACACGCAGTGCCTGGCAGCCCCGCCGTACCCGGCGTACTCGGTCACGATTCAGGTTCGTCTGCAGCGGCCCCGTAAAGGTATATTCGTTTTCAGGCACCCGGTACGTCCCGTCTGATGTTCCGGAGCCCCTCGGCCATTGTTGCCGTGTTGTGCGAGGTGAAACGTGCTGCTGGCAAAGATCCATTTCCTTCTGAGCGAAGAAAAAGCAATATAACACGACATCGTGCCTGGCCGTGCCAGGTAACCTTTAATACAAAGATCCAGTGTGTACCTAATCCTGATAAAATTGAGAGTAATGGGAGCGAGGGGTGCATGGTTTAAGCTGGGAGCAGCTGCGCAGGCGGTAGAGATACAGCTGCTGTGAAACAAGAGGTCATTACATGCAGGCTAGAGACAGTATGACAAAGCACTGCATTATCAGCCAGGCGGCTGCGCACACTGCCGTCCTGCAGGAATACAGCCATCTATCTCAATGTTTTACTGTGTCAGGAGAGAGAGAGAGAGAGAGAGGGAGAGAGAGAGAGCGATTCGGAAGGTTTGGTGAGGGAGGGATGGGGGGGGGGGTGAGCAAGGGCTGTGAATAACTGAGAAGTGGGGACACTGCTGAAATATTCAGCACATGGGGCGCAGATGCAGCGGCGGAAAAAGAAACCCGGCGGAGGCGTCTGCGCGAGCTGAGTGTTGACCGATCCTCGGCGAGACACGCCGCCCGGTCCGGACGGCAACTTTAAATGTGAGGACGCGCAGGCCGAACGTACTTTAAGAGAGCGTGCGGATGGGTAGAATCTGTGTGTGCCCAGCGATAGGTTGGCGCCCTGTCCTGGGTGTATCTGCCCAGCGCCCGAGACGTTCTCCCCGATTGGACCCTAGTAGAGCATAAAGCAGAAGATGATGGACGGATGGGAATATCAGGATGTTGAGGTGGCTTAGTGGTTCATGACGGACCCTGCGTTCCATCCCAACTATCAAGTTGTTAACAGTTGTAAGACAGTTTGGATAAAAGCGTCCGCCAAATGGCTCGGTTGACCACGCCCACTATGGTTAGGGTCATGGTTTGGAGTCCTCCATCTGGAATGTACTTAAATGGGAGTGGTGGGTGGTAGGCGGGTACAGACCCCGTTTTCGAGGTCCTTGTCATCTCATCTCACATGTGCCGTTATACTTTTATATGCTGCTATATTTATATTTTATATTTATTAATTCATTCATTATCTCCCGCTTTATCCTCTATTAGGGTCGCGGGGGGGGGGGTTCCCCATGCCCATCCAGGGGAGAACGTTTCGGGCGCTGGGCAGATACACCCAGGACAGGGCGCCAATCCATCGCTGATTCTATATTTATATCTATTCTATTCTATACTACTTTTTATATATAGTGTATAAATATATTCTCAAATTTATTTTTATATACTGTATATATACGTATATTTATACATTATATTTATAGTTGGGCGGCACGTTGGCTTAGTGGTTCGTTCGCCTCTCAGCACTAGGGATTCCTGGTTCGAATCCCCATCTGGGTGGAGTTTCCATGTTCTCCCCATGTCCACATGGGTTTCCTCCGGGTTCTCTGGTTTCCTCCCACAGTCCAAAAACATGGATCAAGTTAATTGAGTTCTCCAAATTGCCCCATATAGAGTGTGTTTGTGTGAGTGAGTGTGTGCCCAGCGATGGATTGGCGCCCTGTACTGGGTCTATCAGCCCAGCGCCCGAGACGTTCTCCCCTGGATGGGCATGGGGAACCCCCCCCGCGACCCTAATAGAGGATAAAGTGGAAGATAATGGATGAATGAATATTTATAGTTAAATATTCTATATTTGTAGTGATATATTACTTATCCATAGTGGTAAACTATATTATATTTCACATTTCACATAGCGATATGTGTAATTCTCATTTCTTCTCAAAATTTAAATTTAAATGACAGAGTAATCGAGGTCCGTGACCCATAATTTCGTTACTATCTCATGTAACAATATGATATTAACGAAAATTAAATTTTCCTGAATCTTGTAGATGGTTTTGGATAAAGGTGTCAGACGTAACGTGATGTCCGAACCTCCCTGCAAACCAAACCTCCTCCTGCGTCTCCGCCCGACCTCCGCTCGGGCCCGCCGCCTGTCCGAACGCATTGGCGTCAGATGGGAAACCGTTCTGCGAGCAGACAGAAGCTGCGCAAGCCGGACGTACTTTAAGCGAGCGTGCGGATGGGTAGAACCACGGTAAACACACGGATCAGCTGCACAGTCTCAACTCAAGCTGTTCGCACTGTAAATAAAAAAAGCAGGTTGAAGAGACACAGTCGCCGTGGCAACATAACCTCCTGCACAGCACAGGCGGGCCACTGTAATGAGGAGCAGCGCCGGGGCGCTCTCTGCCCACCGCCGTCAAAGGCCCGTTTTTCGAGTCACAGCGGTGCCGCAGACCTGGCCGGCACAATTAAGGCGCGATGCCGTCGAAACGGCGACCTCTGCTGGCGGGTCAAAGCCCTGACGTTAGGAGCTGGACGTTATGGATACAGGGAGTAGACTGCAGGTCAATAAAACTGCTTATAAAATGGCTAGCTCCGGTCCTTAAATCGGATTGGCTGAGCCATTTGTGACATTATCGACAATAACACACCGTACGTAGCAATGCCATATACGATACATTATTTTAAATGATTCATCCATCCATTATCTTCCGCTTTATCCACTATTAGGGTCATGGGGGGGGGGGGGGTTCCCATGCCCATCCAGGGGAGAACGTTTCGGGCGCTGGGCAGATACACCCAGGACAGGACGCCAATCTATTGCTGGGCACACACTCACTCACACACACTGTATATGGGGCAATTTGGAGAACCCACTTGACTTGATCCATGCTTTTGGACTGTGGGAGGAAACCGGAGAACCCGGAGGAAACCCACGTGGACACGGAGAGAACGTGCAAACTCCACCCAGATTGGGATTCGAACCGGGAATCCCTGAGAGGCGAACGTGCTAACCACCAAGCTACTGTGCCGCCCTAATTAAAATTATAACATACAGATTCCCATGAGCACTAAACCTGTTGCGGCTGTTGTTTATAAACCGTTTTCTGTAATTTGGCCACTAGACGGCAGTGTTGGATTGTTAGAGAAACTGGTATCCTGTTACTCAGCGATCAGCATTCACTTCACACAATGGACTAGATTACATTCAGGAAGACCAGATTATTAACGATTTATTAATTAATTAATTAATTTATTTATTAATTTTTAATAAACACATTTAGGAGTCAAACATTGTTTTTCTATGATTTTGCTTTTATAAAACAGTTAGAAAAACACTACACACGCTGGAGGTTGTGTATTATTTTAAATAAATCACGGTAATGAGGTGTAACATTACTCTGCTTCACGTTGGGCCTAAAAGTGGGTGTCGTGGGTGTATCTACCCAGCACCCGAAACGTTCTGCCCTGGATGGCCATAGGGAACCCCCCCCCCCCACCCCACCACACCCAATGCGCGACCCTAGTCCTAGAATACAGACCACATATGAAGGTATTATATATTGTATTGTACTATAAGTGATAAAGTGGTCTGGTTTATTTAAAAGTGAATGTTAAAAATATTGAGTTAACCCCCCCCCCCCCCACCCCCCACATCAGTTAACAAATTCATGACCAGCAGAACCGTAATGAACTCGCCTGGAGGAAGAACTAAGGAATATGGTTAGCGAGGCAAGATTCAGCGTGTTGAGGCTGCAGTAATTAACTGGAGCTAATAAATAACTGTCTGGAAAGGTGTGCAGGGATAGGGGGGGGGGGGGTTGTTTGTATGGATAAAACACTGAGTATGTTTCTGACTGAATCATTACCCCTATAAGTCAAATCCATGAAGTGTAAATACAGAACAGATGGGGACGATTGATGCGTTCCGCACTCCCCCTGGAGCATATGGACATGTACTGCGCATATTCATGAGCTTAAAACGATGACATCACTCCATCAAGGACATAACCGGACGGGGTTTTGGTCACTGACAGGTTCCTAATGGTGCTTGGTGGTCGGGGTCAAAGCACCTCTGGGGCAATTAGGGTTGAGGACCTTGCTCAATGGGCTGACACTGGCATTTTTGGGAATTTGAACCCGCAAACTTCAGTTGGTATTGCAGTGGTCTGAGTGTTGGGCTTTCAATCTGAAGGTTGTGGGTTCAAATCCCATATCCACTGAAGTTACCACGGTGTAACCCTCATGGCTCCAGGTGGGCCCGTATGCCCAACGCTGCGTTCTGACCCCAACTATTAAACAAAATAAATATTGGGATGGGGCTTAGTGGTTTGGCATGTTCTCATCTCAGCACTAGGGATTACGGGTTCGACTCCCAATCTGGGTTGTTCTCCCCATGCCCACGTCGGCTTCCTCCCAAAGTCCAAAAACATGGATCAAGGTCAATTGAATGCTCCAAATTGCCCCATATAGAGTGTGTGTGAGTGTGTGCCCAGCGATAGATTGGCACCCTGTCCTGGGTGTATCTGCCCAGCGCCTGAAACGTTCTCCCCTGGATGGACCCTTCCGTTAAGCGGAATATCAGGATGTTGAGGAGGCTTAGTGGTTCATGACGGACCCTGCGTTCCATCCCAACTATCCAGTTGTTAACAGTTGTAAGACAGTTTGGATAAAAGCCTCCGCCCAATGGCTCGGTTGACCACGCCCACCATGGTTAGGGTCATGGTTTGGAGTCATCCATCTGGAATGTACTTAAATGGGAGTGGTGGGCGGCGGGCGGGTACAGACCCCGTTTTCGAGGTCCTTGTAGATGGTTTTGGATAAAAGTGTCAGGCGTAACGTGATGTCCGTACCTCCCTGCAAACCAAACCTCCTCCTGCGTCTCCGTCCGACCTCCGCTCGGGCCCGCCGCCTGTCCGAACGTACTAGCGTCAGATGGGAAACCGTTCTGCGAGCAGACAGAAGCTGCCCGGTGCGGTTACATCATAACACACTTCACACACAGCCTGCTCCCACACACTCACCACTTTTCACCATTACAGCCACCAGAGAAGTCCCTGCAACCCTGCTGCCGCCCGACCAAGTGATCCATTCTGCTTACAGTGCTTACACACAGAGGAACCTCCACATTTAACCCATCCCCACACACACACACACACACACACACACACACACACACACACACAGAGTGAAGTGAGTACACATGCCTGGAGAGGTGGACATCCCTGTGGGCAACTGGGGTTCGGTGCCTTGCCCAAGTGCAGATACACCCAGGACATGGCACCAATCCATCGCTGGGCTCACTGGGGTCCCGTTTACTCACAGACACACACACACACACACACACACACACACACTATATAGCAGGGAGCGGTAGCTCAGTGGTCAGGGCTCAGTGGTCAGGGCATTGGGGCCATCAATCTGAAGGTCGTGGGTTCAAATCCAAGTTACCCTTAACCCTCATTGCTCCAGGGATGTTGTGATGAACCCTGTGCTGTAATGTAAATGATATAGGGGCAATTAGAGCAGCCAATTCACCTTGAATCCATGTCATTGGACCGTGGGAGGAAACCAGGGAAGCAGGAGAAACCCCACACGGACACGGGGAGAACATGGACACTCCACCCAGATCGGGATTCAAACCTCAATCCCCAGGGTTGAGAGGCGAACCACTAACCACCACGTCGCCCTCCACCGGTCCTGCAGCTTAACTGGCTCTGAGATAACCGGGGGGGTAGGGTCACCTACAAAAATGATATTTGGGGAATTGTGTTCACTATGAATTTACACTCCAAACTGTCACCACTTTATTGTATTTTAGGTGGACGATCAGATCAGTCTGATATGGTGGTTGCACTCCACTGGTACGAGCCTGGAACAGGGAGGTGGTGTTAATGTTCTGACCGCTCTGTAAATGTTCAACTGCACGGCTGCCAGTTAATTCTGGTCACTCCCTCGCGTTTGAACCTCCGGTTCCGCCTGCTCTTAAAGGCAATGACCTCATCTCTATTACCTCTGCTGCTCGAGAACAGCCCTGGAATGACTCTCCTGCAGATGAAATACACTGGAGGGAATTCAATTAGATCGAGCTCTGATCACATGACCGCGCTCCTCCAGCTCCTCCAGCTCCTCCAGCTCCTCCGCGTCTCCTGCGATTACGATGATCTTTCCATCGTGGGCCGGAACGACGGCGTGGATCGTTCGGATGCTTTCATCGTCTCCACAAGCTAGTTTTTTATTATTTCTTTATTTGCCCCTAAATAAAAAGAAGGGTTCCCGGGAGCAGACGGAGGTAACGGGATGGTTGAGAGGTTAAAGAAGCAAGCGTGCTGCCCTCGTCACCCCGGCCGGGGTTTTCATGGGAAACACGGGGACGAGGGCGGGAACAGAGCAACAACAGAGCGACGATCCATCACGCGGAACACACACTCGCGTCTGGAATCAATTTAGAGAAGCCCAAGCAGCTACTGGCATGTTTTATTATTATGGGAGGAGATCAGAGTGGGGAAAACAAACAGCCATGGACAATGGGAGAACATGTCGAGCGTCAACAAAGGCACGCGGTCAGAGCTACTACGAACTACTACGAACTACTAACTGTAATATTGCCATGTGATGCTGAGTCGTGTTTTAATACTTGGGTGGGTGCAATGACAGGTCAAAAAAAGGTCATAACACTCCATTGGACCACCTTCAACTTTGAGGACATCACTCATTTGCTGTGGCATCGTCTCCACAAGCTTCTGCAATAACAACATTTATTTCTTTCCAAAGCTGCATTAACCCCACCCCACCCCACCCCACCCCAAGATCGTGTATTGCTGTGGACGACTACACAAGGTCTCCTCCGGCACGTCCCAAAGATTCTCAATGGGGTTCAGCTCTGGACTCTGTGGTGGACGGTCCATGTGTGAGAATCTATCTGAATATCTGAGGTGTCCTCGATGGTCATCTTAGAACATGTCCCTGTCATCAGGGAGGAATGTGATGCTGAGTCGTATTTTAATACTAAGGATGCAGACAGGTCAAATAAAGGTCATACACTAATACATAACACTCCATTGGACCACCTTCATCTTTGAGGACATCACTCATTTGCTGTGGCATCGTCTCCACAAGCTTCCGCAATAACAACATTTATTTCTTTCCAAAGCTGCATTAACCCCCCCCCCCAGCCCACCCCACCCCACCCCACCCCAAGATCGTGTATTGCTGTGGACGACTACACAAGGTCTCCTCCGGCACGTCCCAAAGATTCTCAATGGGGTTCAGGTCTGGACTCTGTGGTGGACGGTCCATGTGTGAGAATGCTGTATAAACCTCTCTCTGAGTATCTGAGGTGTCCTCGATGGTCATCTTAGAACGTGTCCCTGTCATCAGGGAGGACCGATCCACTTATGGACCAACCTGCAGGTGGCGCTAGAACTACTAACTGTAATATTGCCATGTGATGCTGAGTCGTGTTTTAATACTAAGGATGCACTGACAGGTCAAATAAAGGTCATACACTAATACACAACACTCCAGTGGACCACCTTCATCTTTGAGGACATCACTCATTTGCTGTGGCATCGTCTCCACAAGCTTCTGCAATAACAACATTTATTTCTTTCCAAAGCTGCATTAACCCCCACCCCACCCCACCCCACCCCAAGATATTGTATTGATGATGCAGATGTGGACCACTGCACAAGGTCTCCACCAGCACGTCCCAAAGATTCTCAATGGGGTTCAGGTCTGGACTCTGTGGTGGACGGTCCATGTGTGAGAATCTATCTGAATATCTGAGGTGTCCTCGATGGTCATCTTAGAACGTGTCCCTGTCATCAGGGAGGAATGTGATGCTGAGTCGTATTTTAATACACAAGGTCTCCACGGCACGTCCAAAAGCAATGGGGTGGCTGGACTCTGTGGTGGACGAGTCCATGAATGCTGACTTTGAGTATTAATAAACAAGAGATCAGTCGGCATGTCAGACTCATTTTGATGTCTTATCTCAAGTCATGTCATTATTTTCCTCCTAATCCTCTTGTAATGTCCCGGGGAGGCGGGGGGGGGGGATCAGGGTGCCAATCCATCGCTGGGCACACACTCACTCACACACACACACACACACACACACACACACACACACACACACACACACACACACACACACTATATAGGGGCATTTTAGATAGGGGCGATTTAGAGCAGCCAGTTCACATTGAATCCATGTTGTTGGACTGTGGGAGGAAACCGGAGAACTGGGATCAAACCCATGTGGAGAACATGGACACTCCACCCAGATCAGGATTCGAACCTGAATCCCTGGCGCCGAGAGGCGGACATGCTGACCACAACGCCATCGTGCAGCCCAATGCATCATTATTATGTTACAAGTTTACAATCAAAAGATGTATCATCATGTGATTATCTTGACCGCTTCGTCCTCTACTATGGTCATAGCGGGTTGGGGGAGGGGGGGGGGGGTTGGCATGGTTCCACATGCCCACCCAGTGGAGAACGGGCGCTGGATGCCAATCTACCGCTGGACACTAACAGAATGATATTTTCTTTTTAAATAAATGTTAAAATAAATGCTATAGAAACTTCGGTTATGGATGCAAACCCAGATTAATTAAGATGAATTAATTGAAATGTGGGCGGCACGGTGGCTTAGTGGTTTGGCATGTTCGCCTCTCAGCGCTGGGGATTCCCGGTTCGAATCCCAATCTGGGTGGAGTTTCCACGTTCTCCCCGTGTCCGCGTGGGTTTCCTCCGGGTTCTCCGCTTTCCTCCCACAGTCCAAAAAACATGGATCAAGTCAATTGAATTCTCCAAATTGCCCCATATAGAGTGTGTGTGTGAGTGTGTGTGTGCCCAGCGATGGATCGGCGGCCTGTCCTGGGTGTGCTGTCTGGGATGGGCATGGGGAACCCCTCCCGCGACCCTAATAGAGGATAAAGTGGAAGATAATGGATGGATGGTTGAAATGTGGGTGGTGGACGTTTCCTAAAGTTGTTCCAAAATGACCCGCAAACCTGTCCGCTCTTTAAAACACACAACCCGTAGAACGTAACACACCTGCACGTAAATACCCAGACTATACACAGACACACAATATTTACAGAGCAACAGTGCTCACAGATTATATCTCTCCATGTCACACACACACACACACACACACACACCTGTTTGATCTGCATATCTTTGTAGGCCTGTAATAACATGCTTTCATAAGTACAGCACAGGCAAAGTATGTTTGTGTGTGTGTGTGTGTGTGTGTGTGTGTGTGTGTTTGATATTGCGTTTTCCTTTGAAGGTAATGTAACATGACATTTGTGCTGGAGAATGAAGTGGCCCAGATCCATAGGCAGTTATTGCATCAATCAAACCCGCTCCTCTTCTCCATTTCTCAATATACACAGAACCGTCTCCCATCATACATCACCCTCCGTCTTAGAACAGTGACATCCAATGACATCACACACATTAGGACTCACAGGGTATATGAGGTTTCATTAAAGCACACACAGAGACACACACATCTGCCACAATGGGGACTTTACATAGACCTCCATTCATTTCATAGAGACGTATAGAACCGCAGAAATAATACAAAAATACATGGTTTTCTTGGGTACTCTCAGGCGCTGGGCAGATACACCCAGAACAGGGGGGCAATCTATCACTGGACACACACACACTCTATATGGGGCAATTTGGAGAACTCAATTGACCTTGATCCATGTTTTTGGACTGTGGGAGGAAACCGGAGAACCCGGAGGAAACCCATGCGGACATGGGGAGAACATGAGAACTTTACACAGATGGGGATTCGAACCGGGAATCCCTAGCGCAGAGAGGAGAACATGCCAAACCACTAAGCCACCATGCCATCAAATATAAATATATATATAAAGTTGTACAGTCTATATTATATTGAATGTTGGTTATTGTATATTTTATATTATATATATTGTATATCGGGCGGCACGGTGTCTTAGTGGTTTGGCATGTTCTCCTCTAGGCACTAGGGATTCCCGGTTCGAATCCCCATCTGGGTGGAGTTTCCATGTCCTCCCCGTGTCCACGTGGGTTTCCTCCGGGTTCTCCGCTTTCCTCCCACAGTCCAAAAACATGGATCAAGGCAATTGAATTCAACTGAGTTCTCCAAATTGCCCCATATAGAGTGTGTCTGTGAGTGAGTGTGTGCCCAGCGATAGATTGCCCCCCTGTCCTGGGTGTATCTGCCCAGCGCCCAAAACGTTCTCCCCTGCATGGGCATGGGCATGGGGAACCCCCCCCCCGCGACCCTAATAGAGGAAGATAATGAATGAATATTGTATATTATATTGTGGTATCTGTTTAAATCATACCTGCTGGTGGTGCAGTGCAACTGCGGGTCACAAATCAACAGTCCATCATCACATCAGCCACACAACGCAAAGTGAACGTTAAAGTCTCGCGTGCATATCGATCGCTCGCTCCACGGTCTCTTAGGATGTAACGTAAGTGAGATATAAATCGATTAGTGTGATCGTGTTTATCATAGCGAGCCGTCTGCACCACCACGCAACGGAAAACGGAAACCTGAGACCGTGGACGTGTGGCGAGCCGTTCACCGACATGTCTGTCAGCTCCGTACGGAACACCGATCCGTTCTACGCTGAATGTCCATCCGAACGGCGACGGCACCGATGGCCGAGGCACCGATGGCCTCACACAGGTCCAGCTGACTGGACGTTCCCAAGAGACGCTCCAGTGGAACGTTGCATTAACTCATTTCGGAGAGACATTTATCCAAAGTTCAGGGAGCGCAGGGGGTGTAACAGTTCGCATGTTCTCCTCCCAGTGCTGGGGATCCAGGTTTGAACCTCCATCTGAGTGGAGTTTGTTCTCCCGCGTGGGTTTCCTCCCACAGTCCAAAAACATGAATTCAAGGTCAATTAGCTGCTCCAAATTGCCCCATATAGAGTGTGAATGAGTACGTGTCCAGTAATGGATTGGCGTCCTGTCCTGGGTTCATCTGCCCAATGCCCGAAAAATTATCCCTTGAATGCGCACGGGGAACCCCCCTGCAACCCAGTGTAGGATTAAGCAAAAGATACTGAAATGAGAAATTGCCCCTATCTAAATGTGTGTGTGTGAGTGTGTGCCCGGCGATGGATTGGCACCCTGTCTTGGGTGCATCTGCAATCACCCAAAACGATCTCCCCTGTATGAGTGTATTATTATTCATTCATTCATTATCTTCCGCTTTGTCCTATATTAGGGTCGAGGGGGGGGGGGGGTTCCCCATGCCCATCCAGAGGAGAACGTTTCGGGCACTGGGCAGATACACCCAGGACAGGACGCCAATCTATCGCTGGGCACAAACTCACACAGACACGCACACATACACACTCTATATGGGGCAATATGAAGAACTGAATTGATTTGAACGGCGGCACGGTGGCTTAGTGGTTTAGCATGTTCTCCTCTCAGCTCTAGGGATTCTCGGTTCGAATCCCCATCTGGGTGGAGTTTCCATGTTCTCCCCGTGTCCGCGTGGGTTTCCTCCGGGTTCTCCGGTTTCCTCCCACAGTCCAAAAACATGGATCAATCAATTGAGTTCTCCAAATTGCCCCATATAGAGTGTGTCTATGTGAGTGAGTGTGTGCCCAGCGATGGATTGCCCCCCTGTCCTGGGTGTATCTGCCCAGCGCCCGAAACGTTCTCCCCTGGATGGGCATGGGGAACCCCCCCGTGACCCTAATAAAGGATAAAGCAGGAGATAATGAATGAATGAATGAATTGATTTGAACCATGTCTTTGGACTGTGGGAGGAAACCGGAGAACCCGGAGGAAACCCACGCAGACACGGGGAGAACATGGAAACTCCACCCAGATCCAACCGGGAACCCCTAGTGCTGAGAGGAGAACATGCTAAACCACTAAACCACCGTACCATCTCCAGATTATTATGACTGGCTTTATTTTAAAAGCCAAATCATGTGAACAGCCCGGTGTATATAGTATATGTTATATACAGATATAATGTATTGTATATGTTATATACAGATATAATGTATTGTATATGTTATATACAGATATAATGTATAGTATGTGTTATATACAGATATAATGTATAGTATGTGTTATATACAGATATAAGGTTCAATACGCCTTAGTTTACCAACAAAACGTAAACAGACGTAGACGTAGCGTTGACGTCACCGCGAGGTAAAAGACAGAGTGGAAAAGAAAGAGAGAGAGACGGGTAAACAGTGTCACTAAACACTGATCTGCGTGGAACGTTTACAGATCATCTGCAGATCCAGAGCTCTGACACAACGGCCTCAACGGCGGATCCACAACAGGTTCAACCAGACCGCTCGGATCTGAAGAACTCAGACGATAATGGTTTTGTTTTGCAGTTTAATCCACGGCTGTGGTGTCATTTCAGTTTCATCACACACCAAAAAGGAAAACGTCCCGAGTGCTGATGGGTGTGGTAGCTCAGAGGTTAGGGTGTTGGGTTATCAATCTGAAGGTTGGGGGTTCAAATCCCAGGTCCACTGAAGTTACCAATGTGGGTCCTTGAGCGAGACCCTTAACCCTCATTGGTCCAGGGATGTTGTGATGAACCCTGTGCTCACCCTGTGTGTACCTTGCTTTGGTACACCTGTCCATCTCAGGGCAGACACACTGAGAAACGTTCAAACACACAAAATAAAAATGGAGCCATTTTGGTTACCAACTAACATCCATCCATTATCTCCTGCTTTATCCTCTATTAGGGTCGCAAGGGGGGGGGGTTCCTCATGCCCATCCAGGTGAGAACGTTTCAGGCGTTGGGCAGATACACCCAGGACCGGTCGCCAATCTATCGCTGGGCACACACTCACTCACTCACACACTCTATATGGGGCAATTTTCATTCATTAATTCTTCTGCTTTATCCTACAGTATATTAGGGTCACGGGGGGTTCCCCATGCTTATCCAGGGGAGAACGTTTCAGGCACTAGGAAGATACAGCCAGGACAGGGGGGCAATCTATTGCTGGGCACACACTCACTCACACACACAGACACACTCTATATGGGGCAATTTTCATTCATTAATTCATTATCTTCCGCTTTATCCTACGGGGGGGGGGACCATCCAGGGGAGAACGTTTCGTGCACTGGGCAGATACACCCAGGACAGGGCGCCAATCTATCGCTGGGCACACACTCACTCACTCGCACACACACACACACACACACACACACTCACACACTCACACACACACTCTATATGGGGCAATTTTCATTCATTAATTCATTATCTTCTGCTTTATCCTACAGTATATTAGGGTCACGGGGGGTTCCCCATGCCCATCCAGGGGAGAACATTTCGTGCACTGGGCAGATACACCCAAGACAGGGCGCCAATTTATCACTGGGCACACACTCACTCACACACACACACACACACACACACACACACACACACTCTATATGGGGCAAATTGGAGAATTCAATTGACCTTGTTCCATGTTTTTGGACTGTGGGAGGAAACCGGAGGAAACCCATGGGGACACGGGGAAGAACATGGAAACTCAACCCAGATTGGGATTCCAACCGGAATCCCTAGTGCTGAGAGGAGAACATGCTAAACCACTAAGCCACTGTGCCGACTTTACCGAACAACATGTTCCTAAAAATGGGCTGCAGGGAAATGAAGCTAGAGGAGGAAACCCACAATGTCATGGGGAGAACCTGCAACCTGAAACCAGAAATGACCCTGTGGCTCTGCCCTTAATCAAATCCAGAACCTTCCTGCTGTGAGGTGAGAACCTTGAACCCGAACATCACTTCCTTTGGAGTATTTTTAATGTTTTAATTGACTTTCGCTGCCATTAATTTCACTCTAACACATTTTTAGACACCACACAAGACACTGACCCAAACGAGTTACATGCTCATTAAAAAAAATAATAATCTATTGAATTTACTACCAGTTGTACAGTACAGTGAAACGTTTGGCCACGCCCCCTTGTCCTCCACTTTCCATATAGATGGACGTTGTAGTTCTACAATTCCAGACTGTAGTCCATTGTTGGTTCTAGGGGTGAGCTGCAATATTCGCTGATTCGACGATTCGATTCGGAGAACCGTAGTCGACTATGAACCTCATAGTCGAATGTACCATTTTGACCACATGGGGGCGCCCATGGCTGCTGCTAAGCATTAGTTTTTACATGAAATGTCTTTGTTTTCGTTATATATATAGCCTTTTGTCAAATTAAATCATCCTAATTTCTAGAAAAAAAAGAAAAACAAAAAAAAGGTTTTCTTTTGTTAGAAAAACAAGTAAAATATAAAAAAAAAATCTTAAAAACTATGCTTATAGCGCCATCTTGTGGTGAAATTTTAACTGATTCGACTATCAGTCGACTATAGGGAAAATCTGACGAATCAGATTCGACTACGAAAATCTGTAGTTCAATACAGCCCTAGTTGGTTCTCTGTTGGTCAGCAGCATCACAGAACAGGTATCATTTGGGTGGTGGATTGTTTCTTGTCAGTTCTGCAGTGACACTGATGTGGTGAGGGGGGGTTTTAGTGCAGCAGTGCTGCTGGAGGTTCATTTCTCCACCTCAGTGACACTGCTGGGATAGGACTAATGCCCCCACCCAATAACCCCTGCTCTGTGGTGCTACTATTGGGGTCCTGACCATTAGAACAGAGTAAAGGGGACGTACACAGTATGTACTGTAGAACACACACAGATGGACTACAGTCTGCAATTGAACAACTACAAAGTCCAGTGGAGCAGAAAGAGGGCGTGGTCCTGTGTGTCAGTCACATCTGTGAGATACAGACAGGGTCACGGTGGCTTAGTGGTTTAGCATGTTCGCCTCTCAGCGCTAGAGATTCCCGGTTCGAATCCCCATCTGGCTGGAGTTTACATGTCCTCCCCGTGTCCGCGTGGATTTCCTCCGGGTTCTCCGGTTTCCTCCCACAGTCCAAAACCAATGGATCAAGTCAATTGAGTTCTCCAAATTTCCCCCTATAGAGTGTGACTGTGTGAGTGAGTGTGTGCCCAGCGATGGATTGGCGCCCTGTCCTGGGTGTGTCTGCCCAGCGCCCGAGACGTTCTCCCCTGGATGGGCATGGGGAACCCCCCCGCGACCCTAATAGAGGATAAAGCGGGAGATAATGAATGGGGTTTTAAAAAGGGGTCACAAAGTGGAAACGAATGCAATGAAGATATGAAAGGAGATGGAAGCCTCTGTTCACAACTCAGAAAGCATCAAAAAGGAAAAGAGCCGGGGTATAAAACATGATAATCCAGTCATTACGATCCGAAAACACATCGCACGACACCGGGGAGATGAGCGGCATACATCCTGGATCACAGATGACTGAATGAGACGATAAACACGCCACCAAAGAGCAGATTATTCAAAATGATGTCTTATAAAAAAGCCATTTTCCTTCTGTGGGAAAAAAAAAAAAAAACTACACTTCCACAAGTGCCTCTTTATTACCGCTGGTGTAACTCTGACTAAACGGAATTATTATCGCTCATCACAATGACTCTTTCACGTTCCGCGGCGAGATATAATTCTCATGACTGCGGCACTGACAGAAACGCTTTCAAAACCAGCCATCAACCGAACTGCCTGCTCTACGGCTTCGCTCGGAACAGTGCCGCGTTTCTGCTGCCATTATTCCCCAAACGTCCACCATCATCAAATGATGACAAATTAGAAACATTTGGATTTTTTTTTATTAATTAAAATTAAATATCTTTTCTGAATGGTCGTCTTTATTCTACGGAATGTGTTTGTTGTGTGACTTTGAGACAGCGGTGCTGAACTAAAGACAGGAGAGGGAGCTGGAGGGGGCAGTGATGAAGATGTGGTGCGAGTGTCATTAGCGGTGATGAGGACGAGCGTATGAGAGAAATGGGAGAGGGAGGACATTATGGAGACAAGGTTAGGGAGGTGAGAGTGTGTTGGTTAACATGTACAGAGGAGGGAGAGGGGTTTACTTAGATCATTCATTGAAGGGGAACGTTTAGGATGCTGAGGATGGAGCCACCAGGCAGGAGGAGGAGGAGGAGGAGAGGAAGGCCAAAGGAGAGGTTTAGGGATGCGATGAGCGAGGACATGCAGGTGGTCGAGGACACTCAGGATGATAATGAGAGCCTGTGACCACACCAGATCAAAGAAAAGATCACAACACAAACTGTGCAGCATCAGGACGGAGAATTAAAGTCCATGTGTGAGTGGAGAGGGTTTCAAAACTCCAGCAGCACTGCTGTGTCTGATCCACTCAAACCAGAGCAACACACAAGAGTCACTGCAGTGCTGAGAACAATCCTCCACCTAAGCTCTGTGGTGTGCATTATATATATATATATATTAGGGGTGAGCTGCAATATTCGCTGATTCGACGATTCGATTCGGAGAACCGTAGTCGACTATGAACCTCATAGTCGAATGTACCATTTTGACCACATGGGGGCGCCCATGGCTGCTGCTAAGCATTAGTTTTTACATGAAATGTCTTTGTTTTCGTTATATATATAGCCTTTTGTCAAATAAAATCATCCTAATTTCTGTTAATATTTTTTTTTTAAATGATGTGTGCGCTTTAACCCATTTACGGTGCTCTAGAAAAATAAGTAAAATATAAAAAATATATATTTTTTAAAAACCACGCTTATAGCGCCATCTTGTGGTGAAATTTTAACTGATTCGACTATCAGTCGACTATAGGGAAAATCTGACAAATCAGATTCGACTATGAAAATCCTTAGATGAATACAGCCCTAATATATATATATATATATATATATATATATATATATATATATATATATATATATATATATATATATATATATATATACACACAAACATATATATATATATATATATATATATACATATATAAATTTATACATATATATATATATATACACACACACACGCATTATATATATATATAGAGAGAGAGAGAGAGAGAGAGAGAGAGAAATAAATAAAGAGCAGATGGACTACAGTCTGTACTCGTAGAACTACAAAACCCATAAGTGTAAGTGGAGATGATAACTGACAACGTGGGTAGAAATTTAATTAAATAGTGAATTTAATTAAAATGAAGCAAACCCAAACGAGCACGGGAGAACAGCGAAACAATTTCTGTATATATAAAGCATCAGAAAGCATCATGGGTAACTAGTGAGAAGATGGAATTCCAGTTGAAATCTGTACTTTACGTCTCACTCGTCCTGAAAACCTGCATTTCAAGTCTTTACCGGTTGAGTATTTACATTTAAATAAATGCTGTAATTACGCCGCTGTGCTGATGCTGTGTGTCATGCTGGCAGTATAAACATTACAGTATGGATGGATGTCCTCATTAACACACAATGACTCGGGGACATGTCTCCACTGCCGAATAAACACCAACACGGCTACAAGGTGCTAGAAATAATAGCTCTTTATATCATAGAGGGGACGTTCTAGGTTTACTGTAGAACCAGGTGTTTCAGATCCGTCACTGTTGGTTTCAGAAATGTTGTTATTAAAGGTTAGAATATAGAGCATAGTGGGTTCCATGTCCTGGAGGACATTTGGACTGTTGTCCAGATTTCTCCCGCAGTACAAACACATGATCAGCTGCATTAAATTGCCCCTAGGGTTTAGTGGTTAGCATGTTCTCCTCTAAGCGCTGGGGATTCCCGGTTTAAACCCCAATCTGGGTGGAGGAGTTTCCATGTCCTCCCTGTGTCCGCGTGGGTTTCCTCCGGGTTCCCCGGTTTCCTCCCACAGTCCAAAAACATGGATCAAGGTCAGTTGAATTCTCCAAATTGCCCCATATAGTAGAGTGTGTTTGTCTGAGTGAGTGAGCGAGTGTGTGTGCCTAGAGATAGATTGCCCCCCTGTCCTGGGTGTATCTGCCCAGCGCCCGAAACGTTCTCCCCTGGATGGGCATGTGGAACCCCTCCATGACCCAATCGATGTAGATGATTATACTTTGTGACGGGGGGGGGGGGCATGCCCATCCAGGGGAGAACGTTTCGGGCGCTGGGCAGAGACACCCATTACAGGGCGCCACTATCACTGGGCACACACTCACTCACACAAACACACTCCATAAGGGGCAATTTGGAGAATTCACTTGGCCTTGATCCATGTTTTTTGGACTGTGGGAGGAAACCGGAGAACCCGGAGGGAGCGATTGGTCAGGGCGTTGGGTTATCAATCTGAAGGTTAGGGGTTCAAATCCCAGTTCCACTGAAGTTACCAATGTGGGTCCTTGAGTGAGACCCTTAACCCTCATTGCTCCAGGGATGTTGTGATGAACCCTGTGCTCACCTTGTAAGTCGCTTTGGATAAAAGCGTCCAATAAACGACCAAATGTAATGTAACGTAACCCGGAGGAAACCCACGCGGACACGGGGAGAACACGGGAATCCCTAGTGGCGAACGTGCTAAACCACTAAGACGGGTTACGTTGTCGGAACGTCTATGACATATCAAACATATCGCTGAGGAAACAGTATCGCGGTGCGAGTCGAGTATCGGATCGCACGGACCTGAGAGTTTCATTCCGAAGCCCGACCTCCCGCGTCGACTTTTAACCCTGACCTTGACCTTCTCCTCCAACTCAACCATCACCCCCCCCCCCCCCCTGCCCTCCACCCCCTCCGGACACCGCGGACCCCCTTCTCCCCAAAGCCGGACAAAGTCACGGCGGAGTTGGACCCCCCGCAGCGCGTCCTCACCTGCGGTCTTCCGTGCGGATACATGACGAGCGCTTCTCCAGGCGGACGCGTCCGTCCCAGATGGCGGGAGAGCTCCTCGGATCCCCGGCGCTTTGTTTATAAAAAAAAAAAAAAGAAAAAAAAAAACAAGCCGTGAGGATGGAGGATTGAGGACGGATGGAGGGGGGGTGTGCAGGCAGACGCAGTCCGCTTTCCTCTCGCTGTCGTCGGGCTGTGCGCTCCCTCCGCAGCCGGAGCTATAAAAACATAAACACCGCTGACCCGCAGCAGCCGCCGCCGCCGCCACCCACACACACACCGCGCCGCGCCAGAAGTGCGCCCCGGATCTCCGATCGATAACCACACCGCCGAGCGACGGAGCGTCTGCGGCCGCGGAGAGCAGCGGGTCAGCGGATGATCCAGGCGGCTTCCCAGCGGCGGACCCGCGGCTGCGTTACTGCGCCTCAGCGCTTGACATTAACTTGGCGAAGGCAGAAAAGCTTGTTTTTAAGGTGGCGCGCCAGGCGCTCGCGACTACCGCGATTATCGGGCCGGATTACGAGCGCAAGTCGGCGCAGATTATCGCGCAGGCCGTCGCACGTCGCACGCCGCGCGCTCCGCCCGAGCCGACGGGCCGCCGTCTAATCCCGACCCGAAAATCCCGCGCGCCGCAACGTTACCCGAGTCGGGATCCGGGACGACCTTAAAAGATGTTTTTTTCGCTTTGCTTTCCCCCGAGTCGGCTTGGATTGGCCGCGCCGGCCCCAGGCGGACCAATAGGCGCGCGCGGGGCCCACGTTGGGCTATGACGCGAGGGCACCGATCCGAGGCCGTATCGCGACAACGTTCGGTGGTCGGCGCTGAATTGTGGGTAATGTAGTCATTGTACGATGTCGTCCTTCCCGCGTCTTAATGATGTCTAAGTTCGTTTAGCGGCACGGTGGCTTAGTGGTTTAGCACGTTCTCCTCTCAGCGCTAGGGATTCCCGGTTCGAATCCGGGAATCCAGGGGGGCAATCTATCGCTGGACACACACTCACTCACACACACACACTCTATATGGGGCAATTTGGAGAACTCAATTGACCTTGATCCATGTTTTTGGACTGTGGAAGGAAACCGGAGAACGCGGAGGAAACCCACGCGGACACGGGGAGAACATGGAAACTCCACCCAGATGGGGATTCGAACCGGGACTCCCCAGTGCTGAGAGGAGAACATGCTAAACCACTAAACCACCGTGCCGCCCGGTGTTAACATCACCAGTTTATTCAATTTCCCAGTCTTATCCTCATTAAAGGAGTGGCATGGTGGTTTAGTGGTTTAGCATGTTCTCCTCTCAGCGCTAGGGATTCCCGGTTGGAATCCCAATCTGGGTGGAGTTTCCATGTTCTCCCCGTGTTCGCGTGGGTTTCCTCCGGGTTCTCCGGTTTCCTCCCACAGTCCAAAAACATGGATTCAAGGTTAATTGGCCGCTCTAAATGACCTCTATCTAAATTGCCCCTATATAGTACGACCAGCAATTAGATTGCCGTTCTAAAAACCAAAAACATGGATCAAGGTCAGTTGAGTTCTCCAAATTGCCCCATATAGAGTGTGTCTGTGTGAGTGAGTGAGTGTCCAGGGATAGATTGACGTCCTGTCCTGGGTGTATCTGCCCAGCGCCCGAAACGTTCTCCCCTGGATGGGGAACCCGTGGTTTAGCATGTTCTCCTCTCAGCGCTGGGGATTCCCAGTTCGAACCCCAATCTGGGTGGAGTTTCCATGTCCTCCCCGTGTCCGCGTGGGTTTCCTCCGGGTTCTCCGCTTTCCTCCCACAGTCCAAAAACATGGATTCAAGGTTAATTGGCCGCTCTAAATGACCTCTATCTAAATTGCCCCTATATAGTACGACCAGCAATTAGATTGCCGTTCTAAAAACCAAAAACATGGATCAAGGTCAGTTGAATTCTCCAAATTGCCCCATAGAGAATGTGTCTGTGTGAGTGTCCAGGGATAGATTGCCGTCCTGTCCTGGGTGTGTCTGCCCAGCGCCCGAAACGTTCTCCCCTGGATGGGGAACCCGTGGTTTAGCATGTTCTCCTCTCAGTGCTGGGGATTCCCGGTTCGAATCCCAATCTGGGTGGCGTTTCCATGTTCTCCCCGTGTCCGCGTGGGTTTCCTCCGGGTTCTCCGGTTTCCTCCCACAGTCCAAAAACATGAATCAAGGGCAATTGAATTCTCCAAATTGCCCCATATAGAGTGTGCCTGTGTGAGTGAGTGTGTGCCCAGCGATCGATTGCCCCCCTGTCCTGGGTGTATCTGCCCAGCGCCCGAAACGTTCTCCCCTGGATGGGCATGAGGAACCCCCCCCCCCCAACCCCCCCACCGAGACCCTAATAGAGGATAAAGCAGAAGATAATGGACGGTGATGGATCCTCATTAAACTCCATGTTTTCAGTTCCACAGATCCTAAAGACGGACTTTGTGGTTCTACAGTTTCATTCCATTAGTTACGGGTGCGTTTCGGGCGTAACCTGCTGTAAATCAATCAGTGAGTCTCTCGTGCCGCCACCTTCATAAGTCATTACCCTGAATTAAAATATCGCGGCTGTTCGTATTTAAGAGTAATGTGTTTACTTCGCATTCCTCCGTCTAGATCTTTGTGTACTGGAAGGTCGTTCGGAAGCTTCAGCAGTCTGCCAACCGCGATCAGAGTTCCTGCATTCACGTTCCAAAGATGATTGCTTGAAGTAGAACAAATGCCCTCTTGAGAGATCTCTGCCGGTAACAATGAGAACACTCGATGAAGAATTATCATCCGTCAGGTTAGACGGGATTGTACGGAACACGTGAGAACTGCTTGTTCCCATGACTGCGGCCCTGATTAAAGGTGCTTTCCACTTGCGTTTACCGAGCCATTGCTGGGCACACATTCACTCACACAGATACACACACACTATATAGGGGCAATTTAGATAGGGGCAATTTAAAGCAGCCAATTCACCCCAACTGTCACTTACACACACACACTTCTAATATCTTAATATATAATATATTATGGTCCCTACTATTTATCCATCCATTATCTTCTGCTTTATCCTCTATTAGGGTCGCGGGGGGGGGGGGGGGGACGTCTCGGGCGCTGGGCAGATACACCCAGGACAGGGCACCAATCCATCGCTGGGCACACACTCACTCAGACAGACATACTCTTTATGGGGCAATTTTGACAATTCAATTGACTTGATCCATGTTTTTTGGACTGTGGGAGGAAACCGGAGAACCCGGAGGAAACCCACGCGGACACGGGGAGAACGGTTCCCAGTTCGAATCCCCATCTGGGTGGAGTTTCCATGTTCTTCCCATGTCCGCGTGGGCTTCCTCCGGGTTCTCCGGTTTCCTCCCACAGTCCAAAAACATGGATCAAAGTCAATTGAATTCTACAAATTGCCCCATATAGAGTGTGTTTGTCTGTGTGAGTGTGTGCCCCCCTGTCCTGGGTGTATCTGCCCAGCGCCTGAAACGTTCTCCCCTGGATGGGCATGGGGAACCCCCCCCCCCCCCGACCCTAATATAGGATAAAGCGGAAGATAATGAATGGATGGATAATATATTAACGTCTCTACTAATTAATTAATTATGTCCTACGGTGGCTTAGTGGTTTAGCATGTTCTCCTCTCAGCGCTAGGGATTCCCGGTTCAAATCCCAATCTGGGTGGAGTTTCCATGTTCTCCCCGTGTCCGCGTGGGCTTCCTCCGGGTTCTCCGGTTTCCTCCCACAGTCCAAAAACATGGATCAAGGTCAATTGAGTTCTCCAAATTGCCCCATATGGAGTGTGTCTGTGTGAGTGTGTGTGTGCCCAGCGATGGATTGGCGCCCTGTCCTGGGTGTATCTGCCCAGCGCCCGAAACGTTCTCCCCTGGATGGGCATGGGGAACCCCCCCCCCCGCGACCCTAATAGAGGATAAAGCGGGAGGATAATGAATGAATGAATGAACACACTGACCGGTCTCGATGAGGTAACTCAGCTGTGTGTCTGTATTTGGCAGTAAAAACATTTCCACCCCCAACGGAACCCGACTGAATGCAAAATTCCAATCTTCATCAAAATCCGAATCCCAATGTCCACGTCACTGTCTCTCAGAATGAAACATTTATAAGTTCGGATCTTTTATGAGTTGGTAACGGTGGAGTGAATCACATCTCCTTCGCTCGGCTCTCGGACGTCACGCAGGATGACAGAACAGCCGAATTACTGCACTGTGGACTTCTTTGGCATGAGAACAAATAACGCTAAATAAAGTGGAAATCTGAAGAGCGTTTTTATTTTAGAGGGCTTTTTTATTTTAAACTGCCGGTGGAACATTCACGTCTGATCCAATATCAGCTCTACAGATTTAAAAGATGTTTAATATTAGAGCTAATTCTGACCCTCTGCATACAGAATTCAAGCCCAACAAATTATATTCAGCTACGTCTTTATTTATTTTTCATTTACCACCTTAAAAATAAATCTGGATCATCAAACTATATAGTTATAGCAAGTTATTTAAGTTGTTAATGTTAGTTAAAAAATCATTCATTCATTATCTCCCGCTTTATCCTCTATTAGGGTCGCGGTGTGTGTGGGGGGGGGGGTTCCCCATGCCCATCCAGGGAAGAACGCTGGGTATCTGAACGCAGATACACCCAGGACAGGGGGGCAATCTATCACTGGGCACACACTCACTCACTCACACAGACATACAATTGACTTGATCCACGTTTTTGGACTGTGGGAAGAAACCGGAGAACCCGGAGGAAACCCACGCGGACACGGGGAAAACATGGAAACTCCACCCAGATGGGGATTCGAACCGGGAATCCCTAGCGCTGAGAGGAGAACATGCCAAACCACTAAGCCACCGTGCTGCCACTAGTTAAAAAATGAAACTGAATATTTATTTATGGTAATTATAAGTGGGCGGCACGGTGGCTTAGTGGTTAAGCATGTTCTCCTCTCAGCGCGGTTCGAATCCCCATCTGGGTGGAGTTTCCATGTTCTCCCCGTGTCCGCGTGGGTTTCCTCCGGGTTCTCCGGTTTCCTCCCACAGTCCAAAAACATGGATCAAGGTCAATTGAGTTCTCCAAATTGCCCCATATAGAGTGTGTTTGTCTGTGTGAGTGTGTGCCCCCCTGTCCTGGGTGTATCTGCCCAGCGCCCGAAACGTTCTCCCCTGGATGGGCATGGGGAACCCCCCCCGCGACCCTAATAGAGGATAAAGCGGAAGATAATGAATGGATGGATAATATATTAACGTCTCTACTAATTAATTAATTAATTGATTATGTCCTACGGTGGCTTAGTGGTTTAGCATGTTCTCCTCTCAGCGCTAGGGGTTCCCGGTTCAAATCCCATTCTGGGTGGAGTTTCCATGTTCTCCCCGTGTCCGTGTGGGCTTCCTCCGGGTTCCCCGGTTTCCTCCCACAGTCCAAAAACATGGATCAAGGTCAATTGAGTTCTCCAAATTGCCCCATATAGAGTGTGTGTGTGTGTGAGTGAGTGTAACAAAAGCGAAGGATTTTCTCGTCCGGAGCCGGTGGGTTGAGAGAGCTGCTTATTCAGCTAAGCTCCGTCTCATCTTCATGCATCATCACAGAATGACTGCGGCACACGCAGACCTGCAAATGTGCTCTTTATTACAGGGCCGTGCGCATCATAATCACACGTGAGCTAAACAACCAGGCCAAGGCGCTTTGTTCGGGATCCGGGCAGATGGTAAAGATTTTAGTTTCATTACACAGCGACTACGACACACTGCTGTTTGCAAATAAGATGTAAATGTCAGAAGATAGTCACTGGGCACGGTGACATTTGAATGAGTCTCGTTTTGTTAAAAGGCTCTCTTCCTTTCAAATACAATACAGAGCATTTCTGCCGCTCACGTCAATGTTGTGTCTCATGTGTCACTAAACATCTTTTAGAAAGTGTTGCTGGAACAGCTGCTCATGTATTCGGTCCTCGTTTCGTCTAGAGTCCCATTTTATTTTGTCTTAATGAACGTTCTTACATTCGATCACAGTTTGAGGTTCTCTAGCTATATTATTTTATTTATAATAAAGCCCATCCATCAATTATCTTCTGCTTTATCCTCTACTAGAGTCGCGGGGGAGAACGTTTCGGGCGCTGGGCAGATACACCCAGGACAGGGCGCCAATCTATCGCTGGGCACACACTCACTCACACAGACACACTCTATATGGGGCAATTTGGAGAACTCAATTGAATTGATCCATGTTTTTGGACTGTGGGAGGAAAACGGAGAACCCGGAGGAAACCCACACGGACACGGGGAGGACATGGAAACTCCACCCAGATGGGGATTCGAACCGGGAATCCTAAACGCTGAGAGGAGAACATGCTAAACCACTAAGCCACTGTGCCGCCTTCTATATTATTTTATTTATAATAAAGCCCATCCATCCATTATGTTCCGCTTTATCCTCTATTAGGGTCGCGGGGGGCGGGGGGGGTTCCTCATTCGCATCCAGAGGAGAAAGTTTCGGGCGCTGGGCAGATACACCCAGGACGGGGGGCAATCTATCGCTGGGCACACACTCACTCACACAGACACACTCTATATGGGGCAATTTGGAGAACTCAATTGACTCGATCCATGTTTTTGGACTGTGGGAGGAAAACGGAGAACCCGGAGGAAACCCACACGGACACGGGGAGGACATGGAAACTCCACCCAGATGGGGATTCGGACTAGTGCTGAGAGGCGAACATGCTAAACCACTAAGCCACCGTGCCGCCTGTAGGACATAATTAATTAATTAATTAGTAGGGATGGGCAGCACGGTGGCTTATTGGTTTAGCATGTTCTCCTCTCAGCGCTAGTTCGAATCCCCATCTGGGTGGAGTTTCCATGTTCAAGTCAATTGAGTTCTCCAAATTGCCCCATATAGAGTGTGTCTGAGTGAGTGAGTGAGTGGGTGCCCAGCGATGGATTGTCGCCCTGTCCTGGGTGTATCTGCCCAGCGCCCGAAACGTTCTCCCCTGGATTGGGAACCCCCCCCGCGACCCTAATAGAGGATAAAGCGGTACACCAGAAATGTAGCTGAACACACCTCATTTCAAAACAGCCACGCCCACCTGGGGAGATATATTCACACGCAGCGTTGCTATTTAAACGGCGCACGGGGGAAAGGCAGGAAAATGGACTGCTGGTGGGGAGTAAGACAGTAATGAGCATCGCGCCCCACACTGCGCCGGGTGTGAGATGGAGCCAGCATACAGCAACAAGCGAACCGTAGCGGAACCCTCTTTATGTACGTCTGTGTACTTCAACCCTAGAACCAACAGCCAGGAATGAAAAGAAGCCATTAATATGTTAATAAGGACATAACTGATTGCACCCGCTGCCTCAAGGTAGGCATTAAAGCTGGCAAATCAGTTTTGAGCCCTATATAAATAACGTGATTTAAATAAGAGAGAATGTTTTACACTGGGTTTTGATTTCACGTTCTCTCAGTTTCCATTACAGCAGCAGTTTTATTTCAGAACGCCGGCGCTTTCCCCTTTCTGGGCTTTTTTATTTTAAACTGCCGGTGGAACATTCACGTCTGATCCAATATCAGCTCTACAGATTTAAAAGATGTTTAATATTAGAGCTAATTCTGACCCTCTGCGTACAGAATTCAAGCCCAACATATTATATTCAG
>JAFMOC010000460.1:92500-152500 GCA_019802505.1 Corydoras sp. C115
ACATGGTGGTGGTGTGTGTCGCGCTGCTACGAGTGGATCGGAAACAGACAGAAAATGATCAGCCAATCAGAATCCACCACCATCATCCACCACCCTAAAAACACCTGCTCTGTGGAACTCCTGATCAGAGAACATACCAAAGAGCATTGACCCAGCAGCATGGTGCATGTGAGTGCATGTGCATGACTGACCTTCCTGCCGTCCAGATCTGTCCAATCCAAAACATCTTCTTAACCCGGGCCACTGGCTACGGAACAACCAGAACACGAGTACTGAATGATCAATCATGTTCTATATGGACAATACACCTCACACACACACACACACACACACACACACACACACACACACACACACACACACACACACACACACACACACACACACACTGCACTTAATGAAAATATTAAGTCTAAATATTGTATTATTATTATTGATGATATTTCTAAAGTGGGCACGGTGGCTTAGTGGTTTAGCATGTTCTCCTCTCAGCGCTAGGGATTCCCGGTTCGAAATCCCATCTGGGTGGAGTTTCCATGTCCTCCCCGTGTCCGCGTGGGTTTCCTCCGGGTTCTCCGGTTTCCTCCCACAGTGAAAAAACATGGATCAAGTCAATTGAGTTCTCCAAATTGCCCCATATAGAGTGTGTCTGTGTGAGTGAGAGTGTGAACCCAGCGATGGATTGGCACCCTGTCCTGGGTCTATCTGCCCCGAGACATTCTCCCCTGGATGGGCATGGGGAACCCCACCGCGACCCTAATAGAGGATAAAGTGGAAGATAATGAATGAATGAATATATAAAAATATATATCCATTCATTATCATTTGCTTTATCCTCTATTAGGGGGGGGGGGGTTCTTTATCCTCTATTCGGGGGGGGGGTTCTCCATGCCCATCCAGGGGAGAATGTCTCGGGTGCTGGGCAGATACACCCAGGACAGGGGGGGGGGGGGGGGCAATCTATCACTGTGTATGTATATATATATATATATATATATATATATATATATATATATATATATATATAAATATAAATAATAACAAAAAAAAAAAAACCAGTCTCCTTATAGAGTACAGGTACAGGTCTCCTTATAGAAGACAATCCGAGTCCTGGATCAGCGGAACCTCGACTTCTCCTCATGTCTTGTGTGGAAAGAAGCTGAAAGACAGACAGACTCGGGTGTCGAGGTACACTGAAGCTTTAATTTGTAAGGCACCATAAATACTTCCTTACTGCAGAATTCCATTCAGGGACAGTTTAATGCATTACATGTTTAATTTCCCCACCATTGGTTTACATTACAAAGCAGTTGAAATTCACCACACAACTGACACACTATTCAGCAAGTACACGCTTTAACACACAAATCACGAAAAGAGGCTTTAAAAGGAAGAGTAAAGAAAAGAAGTCATAATAAAAAAAAATAATAAAAAAAAAGCAAAAATAGCTAAATTCAACCTAAACGCATTTTAATCACTGAATAAACCGTCAACTGTACACAAGATAAGAAATGCATTGTATTTACAGTCATTATAACAAGTTTGTTAAGCCACACACACAAACCCACATTCTCTTGTGCTAGAAATGGAAAAGAAAAAGGACTGGAGCATTTAAAAATTTCAGCTGGGATTAGATTTTAGGTAGCAGTGTTGCAGCTTAACAATAATAATAATAATAATAATAAAAAAAAAGCCATAAACCAGTTCCAAAACTTATTCCGAACATTATGGCCCCCTGTTGGTTCTGAGAGGAATTGCAGGACAAAGTGGTAAAGGTAATAAACAGAAGAGCTGTGTAATTATAAAGAGTGACATGAATGGGACAAATAAAAAGAAAGTTATTAAAATATTTTAGGTCACTAGCTAATTACTGTTTTCCACCATGTTGCCAAAAAAAAAAAAAAAAGTTGCAGAAGCAATTAACCAAAAAAAATTAACCATTTTTTTTTTTACAAACTTTCTGCTCATAAAAGGCCCTAACGGCTGCTCTGCAGGATACGAATTAGAACTCTAGAAAGAAACGCATTCGATCGACATAGTACCACATCCTCAGACAGACACACACACACACACACACACAATAAATGTAGCTTGATACATACAAAATTATATGTATATTGATATATTTTGAACATGTATAGAAATTGTTCCATTTACAGTGTGAATGCACATTAAAGCACAAACATCCGATTCAACGTGTAAGAATCATTCAGGTGCGGGTTCGAGGCTCCCGCTGACCCGAAAGTGCACTGTTCCGGAGGCGAGGGAAATGATCCAAAATGAAAAACCTGTGATTAGAAATCAGCCTTGAATTGAAAACGTGATGCTGCTTCATATGTAACATGCACAAGAGGTGAGGACTTCATGAATTAAGCATTTAAAATCAATCAGTCAATCAATCTGAGTTTACCTAACGAGCACTAAAGAATGATTTCATAAATCTGGCCACCAAGAAGCATGTGGAAAACTTTGCTAATTAAATATTCAGTAATATTAATTAAACCCTTATTAATTTATCAGTATGAGTATTGTATGTTTATCATCGTATGTAGAAAACTTGCTTATCAGGCAGAATGCATTTTTAATTCTGATCTCTGAACCCGAGGGATATAAAGCACACCCATTGAAAACCTTCTATCCAAGTGCTGCCCCCGTGTGGTGACAAAAGGGACACTTCAAAAGCAGAAAAACAAAAAACTAACTTTACTAGTTTTTTTTTTAAAGCTGCAATATGTGACTTCTGAGCTGAAAGATTTAAATAAGGTAATTTCATAATGAAGAATAGGGTTTAGAATGGAACAAAAACAAAACAAAACAAACAAAAAAAACATTTACAGTTAAGGATGTGGATTCAGAGTCAGTAAATTCATTTTAATGCATTTAAAAGTCCAGGCTGAAATCTTTGTTAACGCTGAAGAAAGTGGAGCATCACATTTTAAACAACCTCAGCGAGAAGAGGGACTAAACAGAGTCGCAAAGCAGAGGATCTGACGTTTTTAACCCGTTAGTTTAACTGCGGTGGTACTGATGGCAACACAGGGGTGTACTGTGAGCCCATCTGCCTCTTGGCGTTCAGAATCCTGATCTGGGTGGAGTTTCCATCTTCTCACCGTGTTGGTGTGGGTCACCTCCGGGTTTCCTCCCACAGTCCAAAAACATGGACTCAAGGTGAATTGACTGCACTAAATTGCCTCTATATATAGAGTGTGTGTGAGTGTGTGTGTGCCCAGTGATAGATTGGCGCTGTCCTGGGTGTATCTGCCCAGCGCCCAAAACGTTCTCCATTCATGGGCATGAGTTTTCAAATTAACGTCTTCCTACATAAGAAACATTCATTCATTCATTATCTTCCGCTTTATCCTATTAGGGTCGCGGTGGGGTTCCCCATGTCCATCCAGGGAGAACGTCTCGGGCGCTGGGCAGATACACCCAGGACAGGGCGCCAATCTATAACTGGGCACACACTCACACACACAGACACTCTATATGGGGCAATTTGGAGAACTCAATTGACTTGATCCATGTTTTTGGACTGTGGGAGGAAACCGGAGAACCCGGAGGAAACCCACGCGGACACGGGGAGGACATGGAAACTCCACCCAGATGGGGATTCGAACCGGGAATCCCTAGAGCAGAGAGGAGAACATGCTAAACCACTAAGCCACCGTGCCGCCACATAAGAAACAGACGATATTATATGGTAAATATTCCGGGTGTCACTTTGGACTGATAATGCAACACTGACTTTAAATAATGAAACCAAAAAAAAAAAATTTTTTTTTAAATGACCGATTGGTGTTTCGTTCCTAAAGTGAAGTGGACCCTGCTGTAATCTGTACACTACCTGATTTCAAACCTTTAACCCCCCTAAAGCCCCCACCGCCGACGGGTTCCATCAGAGACAGAAGAGAAACACAGAGAGGAGCTCGGAAAACCCAGAACGTCTGCTTAACCTCAATCGTCATCAACTGCCCCGACAAACGGCTCGGCTTCAGATCCAAATCAGCAAAGTCAACTCAGAATCCGGGGCTGGAACTACACAGGAGGTGCTCCTTTCTCGTCAGGTTATTAAAGGGTAAATAATAAAGAGAATACAAACTGATATCGAGACTCTAAATTCAGGTATTATTCTAAAAAAAAAACACTAGTTTGAACGTGAACCAAAAAAGGAAAACCAACCACCATTATATAACCATCAATAATCATCAATAAAATAAAAAAAAAGGAACAAAGATCTAAAGAAATGAATTTAAAGGTTATAAAAAGGTCAAAAAGTCATTAATTACTTTTACTGCATTGAAAGGAATTCTAATTTGGATGTTTTTTTAACAATAACATGAGGTTGTGTCGTTTCTGAGGTAAACGTTTGAACCTCGTTGGTTCGGGGGGGGGGGGGGGGCTGTATCATGACTGACCCTGTGTTCTAAACCCCGCCGTTAAGTCGGGTTCGTTTAAAACCCGTTCACGCGCACATAAACAAGTTCAACCTCGATAACTCGCCGCTCGCGTTCGCGGCTCGAGGCGGAGGGTATTAATAAAATGGCTGTAATATCGCACGAGCGCCTTTGTAAGCTCCATCCAGAGCGCTTTCTAATCCATGTTAAATTTAACAAGCCTGTGGGCCACAAAGAGTCAAGGACACGGAGCTGCGCCTCTCGCTACCTCAGCCTTTTTTTTTTTTTTTTTTTTTTTTTTAAGCTACTTGACCTAATTAGGTTGTGAGAGAGACGATTCCAGAACGTACTGAGGAAATGAAGCCGGTGATAACGGACTGCGGTAGGATAATCATGCCGATATGGGAAGAACATGCAAAATCTACACAGACAGGACCCTGTATGAGAAACCCAGGAATTAAACCTGGTGTTGGTGTTACCATATACACACATGTGTGTGTGTGTGTGTCTGTGTGTAATCATATATATATAAATAACACACTACACACTGAGTGAAGTGAGCACATGTGTCCGGAGCGGTGGGCAGCCCTGTACAGGGCACCCGGGGAGCAATCGGGGTTATGGGCACTTCAGCCATGGTACTTCATGGGACTGGGAATCAAACCGGGGACCTTAAGGTCACAAGGCTTTAACCACAAGTCTTAGACAAGTCTAGGTCTGTTCTATATTGAGCAGGACCACTATAGAGAAGGTAACATTTGTGTGGTAGATGTGGCTGTGGTGGTGTGGTGGATTGGTTGTGGCTGTGGTGGATTGGTGGTGGTGTGGTTGTGGCTATGGTGGTGTGGTAGATTGGTGGTGGTGTGGTGGACTAGTTGTGGTGTGGTGGATTGGTTGTGGCTGTGGTGGTGTGTTGGATTGGTTGTGGCTGTGTGGTGGACTAGTTGTGGTGTGTTGGATTGGTGGTGGCTGTGGTGGATTGGTGGACTAGTTGTGGTGTGGTGGATTGGTGGTGGTGTGGTGGACTGGTTGTGGTGTGGTGGATTGGTGATGGTGTGCTGGACTAGTTGTGGTGTGGTGGATTGGTGGTGGTGTGGTGGACTAGTTGTGGTGTGGTGGATTGGTGGTGGTGTGGTGGACTAGTTGAGGTGTGGTGGATTGATTGTGGCTATGGTGGTGTGGTGGATTGGTGGTGGTGTGGTGGACTAGTTGTGGTGTGGTGGATTGGTGGTGGTGTGGTGGACTAGTTGTGGTGTGGTGGATTGGTGGTGGTGTGGTGGACTAGTTGTGGTGTGGTGGATTGGTGGTGGTGTGGTGGACTAGTTGTGGTGTGGTGGATTGGTGATGGTGTGGTGGACTAGTTGTGGTGTGGTGGATTGGTGATGGTGTGCTGGACTAGTTGTGGTGTGGTGGATTGGTGGTGGTGTGGTGGACTAGTTGTGGTGTGGTGGATTGGTGATGGTGTGGTGGACTAGTTGTGGTGTGGTGGATGTGTGGTGGACTAGTTGTGGTGTGGTGGATTGGTGATGGTGTGGTGGACTAGTTGTGGTGTGGTGGATTGGTGATGGTGTGGTGGACTAGTTGTGGTGTGGTGGATTGGTGATGGTGTGGTGGACTGGTTGTGGTGTGGTGGATTGGTGATGGTGTGCTGGACTAGTTGTGGTGTGGTGGATTGGTGGTGGTGTGGTGGACTGGTTGTGGTGTGGTGGATTGGTTGTGGCTGTGTGGTGGATTGGTGATGGTGTGCTGGACTAGTTGTGGTGTGGTGGATTGGTGGTGGTGTGGTGGACTAGTTGAGGTGTGGTGGATTGATTGTGGCTGTGGTGGTGTGGTGGACTAGTTGTGGTGTGGTGGATTGGTGGTGGTGTGCTGGACTAGTTGTGGTGTGGTGGATTGGTGATGGTGTGCTGGACTACTTGTGGTGTGGTGGATTGGTGGTGGTGTGGTGGACTAGTTGTGGTGTGGTGGATTGGTGATGGTGTGCTGGACTAGTTGTGGTGTGGTGGATTGGTGATGGTGTGCTGGACTACTTGTGGTGTGGTGGATTGGTGGTGGTGTGGTGGACTAGTTGTGGTGTGGTGGATTGGTGATGGTGTGCTGGACTAGTTGTGGTGTGGTGGATTGGTGGTGGTGTGGTGGACTAGTTGTGGTGTGGTGGATTGGTGGTGGTGTGGTGGACTAGTTGTGGTGTGGTGGATTGGTGATGGTGTGCTGGACTAGCTGTGGTGTGGTGGATTGGTGGTGGTGTGGTGGACTAGTTGTGGTGTGGTGGATTGGTGGTGGTGTGGTGGACTAGTTGTGGTGTGGTGGATTGGTGATGGTGTGGTGGACTAGTTGTGGTGTGGTGGATGTGTGGTGGACTAGTTGTGGTGTGGTGGATTGGTGATGGTGTGGTGGACTAGTTGTGGTGTGGTGGATTGGTGATGGTGTGGTGGACTAGTTGTGGTGTGGTGGATGTGTGGTGGACTAGTTGTGGTGTGGTGGATTGGTGATGGTGTGGTGGACTAGTTGTGGTGTGGTGGATTGGTGATGGTGTGGTGGACTAGTTGTGGTGTGGCGGATTGGTGATGGTGTGGTGGACTAGTTGTGGTGTGGTGGATTGGTGGTGGTGTGGTGGACTAGTTGTGGTGTGGTGGATTGTTGGTGGTGTGGTGGACTAGTTGTGTTGTGGTGGATTGGTTGTGGCTGTGGTGTGTTGGTGGCGGTGTGGTGTGACTGTGGTGGAGTTGTACGCCGTGCTGGTATGAATAGATCAGACAGGTGGATGCTGCTGGACCCTTCCGAACATTCTGTGCCCAATTCTAAATTTGTGCTTTGGAACCGCAGACACGCGACGATGTGTACGATTGTGTATCAGTTGTTCTTGTGCGACGTAAACACAACACAACGTTACCACGGATTCCGTTTCTTGGATTTCCTCCATCGCGGGGAGCGAGGTTTAAAAATACCCGACCGAAACAATAAGTGGGATGCGCCGTGCCGCAGTCTGAACAGCGTCCTGAAAGAAAAAAAAAAGAAAAAAAAAAGAAAGAAAAAAAGGATGTTTGGAAAACGGGGGTGTGTGTGTGTGTGTGTGTGGGGGGGGGGGGTCAACCTCTATCTGGATTTAGTCGTGCTGTTCGGCATGAGGACTAGATCAGACGCACACGCTGTGGAAACAGGATGGCAGCAGGGAGTACACACCGGACGGCAGGAAGCTGCCTGTCCCCTCGAGGACCAAAGTGAAATAATAAACGTCGGCTGGAACCAAAAGACGGAGACGGGGTCCGGGATCGGCCGGGACTCAGAAGCGGCTCAGATTTCAGTGCTGTTGGAACGCGGAGAGGAAAGTGTAACGCAGGAGACGCGAGAGAGGTACGGACGGAGAGACGGGGCGAGACGGGGAGCGACGGGGAGAGAGGAAAAGATCAAAGCGCTTTGAATAAAGACGGAGACGCCGTGCGTCGTTGGGACCGGCGTCTCTCGGCGCTCTCGGCGCTCCGGTCAGTCGGACTTGTCTCCGTCGTCGTCGCGGTGCGAGTCTGCGGTGCTGGCGGCTTCGCGGGCGTTCTTCTCCTCCTTGGCGAGGTGGGCGTGCGACGCCAGGATGCTGGAGAGGGAGAAGAGGCCCGGGGCCGCCGAGGAGGTGGAGGAGGACGGGAGGGTCGGGGGCGTCAGGCCCAGGGGCAGAGGGGTCATGGGCAGAGCCAAACCCTGGAGCTGAGAAAGCTGGTGTGCCTGGAGCTGCTGCTGCGTACACCACCAACACACACACACACACACACACACACGTGCAGGGGTACAGGTGCATACAACACACACAAACAAACACACAACATGCACAAAAACATGGGGTACAGGTGCATAGAACACACACAAACACACACACACAACAAATAATAAATCACACACACGCAGGGGTACAAGTACATACAACACACACGCAACACGTACAAAAACACACACACACGTGGGTTACAGGTGCAAACAACATCCACAAAAACACACAACAAATAATAAATCACACACACACGCGTGCGCAGGGGTACAGGTACATACAACACACACACAACAAATAATAAATCACACATACACACACGAAGGGGTACAGGTACATACAACACACACACAAACACACACACACACACAACAAATAATAAATCACACACACACGCGTGCGCAGGGGTACAGGTACATAAAACACACACACACACAACAAATAATAAATCACACATACACACACGAAGGGGTACAGGTACATACAACACACACACACAACAAATAATAAATCACACACACACACACACACCACACACACACACACACACAACAAGTAATAAATCACACGCACACACACATACACACGCAGGGGTACAGGTTCATACAACACACACACACACACACACACACAACAAATAATAAATCACACATACACACACACAAACATACACACGCAGGGGTACAGGTGCATACAACACGCACAAACACACACACACACACAACAAATAATAAATCACACACACACACACACACACACACACACGCAGGGGTACAGGTACATACAACACGCACAAACGTGTTGATTAAAAAAATAAATCACACACACACCATTAAGGTACACACACACACACACACAGACAAACACACACATTTATACACACACAGTGAGTGACACACACACACAAGCAGGAGTACAGGTATATAGAACATGCACAAACACAACATACATAGACACAGACAGACATGCACATTTAAATACACACACACACACACACAGACGGACGGACACACATACATAGTGAGTGACACACACACACACGGAGAGAGAGACACACACACACACACACAGTGAGTGACACATACAAACACAACATGCATAGACAGACATAGATGCACACATTTATATATACACACACACAAACACACAGGGAGACACACACACACACACACAGGCACACAAAGAGATGCACACACACATAGTGACACACAGACACACACGCAAGCATACACAAACACAAGCACACATACACACAAACAAAAACAAAGGCAGAAGACTGAGTGTACAGTTACATTCAATACACAAACGACTGAAAGAACTGCTGCAGCTAAAGAGGAGGAAATGAGTTCAGTTCCCAGAGTCAACACTAGAGGGCGGAATATAATTACACAGCTCTCATTTCTGAACGCAAAGAATCATTACTTAAAGGCAAATCTCTTCTGTTATCAGATCAAAAACATTAATTCTACAAAGATTACACAAAGGCCACAGTGACGCAAACACACACACACACACACACACACACACACACACACACACACACACACACACACACAGAGTGTGAGAGAAGTGAAGGATGAAGCTCACCCGAATTATTGAATTCATCTCCGGTGGAGTGACCTGCTTGGCTCTCTCAATCGCCCCGAGGACCTGCTGCTGGTGCTGTACATGAGAGTATGTGCACACACACACACACACACACACACACACACACACACACACACACACACACACACACACACTTCAGTCGCATGAACGTACGGCTGATTCATTAGCTAACAAGTCTCAAATCGTTGGTCTGCAGATGAAGGACCAATACGTTTTTCATTCATTCATTATTTTCCTCTATTAGGGTCGGGGGGGGGGGGGTTCTCCATGCCCATCCAGGGGAGAACGTTTCGGGCGCTGGGCAGATACACCCAGGACAGGGGGGCAATCCATCACTGGACACACACTCACTCACACAGACACACTCTATATGGGGCAATTTGGAGAACTCAATTGACTTGATCCATGTTTTTGGACTGTGGGAGGAAAGCGGAGAACCCGGAGGAAACCCACGCGGACACGGGGAGGACATGGAAACTCCACCCAGATAGGGATTCGAACCGGGAATCCCCAGCGCTGAGAGGAGAACATGCTAAACCACTAAGCCAGCGTGCCGCCCCGATCGTTTTTAAACACTAAAAACGTTCTAATAGGAAAAATGATGGAGTGTGAAACCATCTCAAAGTGATGAGCGTCATGTGACGGGGACCTGGACAAACGCTCAGAGGAACCGGAGGTCCCCTAATGTTCTGTGTGCAGCTATATTAAAATATATATATATTCATTCATTCATTATCTTCCTCTTTATCCTCTATTAGGGTCGCGGTGGGGTTCCCCATGCCCATCCAGGGGAGAACGTTTCGAGCGCTGGGCAGATACACCCAGGACAGGGCGCCAATCCATCGCTGGGCATACACTCACTCACACAGACACACTCTATATGGGGCAATTTTGAGAATTCAATTAACTTGGTCCATGTTTTTGGACTGTGGGAGGAAACCGGAGAACCCGGAGGAAACCCACGCGGACACGGGGAGAACATGGAAACTCCACCCAGATGGGGATTCGAACCGGGAATCCCTAGCGCTGAGAGGCGAACGTGCTAAACCACTAAGCCACCGTGCCGCCTATATATATATATATATATATATATATATATATATATATATATATATAAATATATATATAAAAATGGGGCGAGGTACAGATGCTGCAGAGAGAGAAGAGAGTTTAATGGAAGCTACAGCAACATTTTAGATGTAATGCAGCATGTTAATGTGTCCCCGTCTCGTCTCTGGTGAATTCCGTCTCCGGTCTTCATCGTGTCCTCAGCACGCAGACGATCTCATATCACACACAAGACGTTTGAATAAATTTGATGTTAAAGATAATCCTCTGTTTAGAAGCAGAGTGCAGATGTTAAACCGACTGAGACCACATCAGCTCCAGATGTGATTCATCCTTTAGATTATGAGTGTGTGTGTGTGTGAGTGAGTGTGAGTGTGTGTGTGTATTGTGTGAGCTCTCACCTCTTGGGACAAGTAGGGCAGAACCTGAGCACAGATAGCATTCAGACGCTTTACAATCTCAGCCTGAGGACGAAGCAGAGAGGACATCAGGATAAACATCCACATGTGAGCCTGAGGACAGACTCGGACATTCATTCAGAAAAATAATCACATGACCGAGGGGCGGGGCGGGAGATGGAGGGGCGGGTCATGGAGATGGAGGGGCGGGTCATGGAGATGGAGGGGTAGGTTCGGGAGATGGAGATGGAGGGGTAGGTTCGGGAGATGGAGACGGAGGGGCGGGGCGGGAGATGGACATGGAGGGGCGGGGCGGGAGATGGACATGGAGGGGCGGGGCGGGAGATGGACATGGAGGGGCGGGGCGGGAGTTGGACATGGAGGGGCGGGGCGGGAGATGGAGGGGCGGGTCATGGAGATGGAGGGGTAGGTTCGGGAGATGGAGACGGAGGGGCGGGGCGGGAGATGGACATGGAGGGGAGGGGCGGGAGATGGACATGGAGGGGCGGGGCGGGAGATGGACATGGAGGTGCGGGGCGGGAGATGGAGGGGCGGGTCATGGAGATGGAGGGGTAGGTTCGGGAGATGGAGACGGAGGGGCGGGTCGGGAGATGGAGGGGCGGGTCGGGAGATGGAGGGGCAGGTCGGGAGATGGAGGGGCAGGTCGGGAGATGGAGGGGTAGGTCGGGAGATGGAGGGGTAGGTCGGGAGATGGAGGGGCAGGTCGGGAGATGGAGGGGTAGGTCGGGAGATGGAGGGGCAGGTCGGGAGATGGAGCATCGGGTCATGGAGATGGAGGGGTAGGTTGGGGAGATGGAGGGGGAGATGGAGGGGTAGGTTGGGGAGATGGAGGGGTAGGTTGGGGAGATGGAGGGGTAGGTTGGGGAGATGGAGGGGGAGATGGAGGGGTAGGTTGGGGAGATGGAGGGGGAGATGGAGGGGTAGGTTGGGGAGATGGAGCATCGGGTCATGGAGATGGAGGGGTAGGTTGGGGAGATGGAGGGGGAGATGGAGGGGTAGGTTGGGGAGATGGAGGGGGAGATGGAGGGGTAGGTTGGGGAGATGGAGGGGGAGATGGAGGGGTAGGTTGGGGAGATGGAGGGGGAGATTGAGCATCGGGTCATGGAGATGGAGGGGTAGGTTGGGGAGATGGAGGGGTAGGTCGGGAGATGGAGCATCGGGTCATGGAGATGGAGGGGTAGGTTGGGGAGATGGAGGGGGAGATGGAGGGGTAGGTTGGGGAGATGGAGGGGTAGGTTGGGGAGATGGAGCATCGGGTCATGGAGATGGAGGGGTAGGTTGGGGAGATGGAGGGGTAGGTCGGGAGATGGAGCATCGGGTCATGGAGATGGAGGGGTAGGTTGGGGAGATGGAGGGGTAGGTCAGGGGTTATTACAGAGCAGTTGTAGTTCTCACCTGCTTGTGCATTTCGATGTTGAGTCCGTACGACATTTCATAATACTGCGGAGCAAAAGAGAGTGGGCGGAGTTAACTCACTGCATTTGGAACACTGCCCGATGCCCCCCCCCCTCCACACCCCCCCACCCCACACACTCTCTGAATGCTGGGTAATCACACGCGCAGGAGGACATCACCGGACATCACCGAGCTCAGAGACGTTCTCAGGTTCTCACAGCACGGGGGGGGGGGGGGGGTCGCAGTTATTATTAATACCCTCTATTAGGGTCGCAGTGGGGTTCCCCATGCCCATCCAGGGGAGAACGTCTCGGGCGCTGGGCAGATACACCCAGGACAGGGGGGCAATCTATCGCTGGACACACACTCACTCACACAGACACACTCTATATGGGGCAATTTGGAGAACTCAATTGACGTTGATCCATGTTTTTGCACTGTGGGAGGAAACCGGTGAACCCGGAGGAAACCCACGCGGACACGGGGAGGACATGGAAACTCCACCCAGATGGGGATTCGAACCGGGAATCCCTAGTGCTGAGAGGAGAACATGCTAAACCACTAAGCCACCGTGCCACCCCCTGGTATAGTATTATGCAGATAATAATATGATGGGACAAATGCATTCAAGGTGAATTGGCTGCTCTAAATTGCCCCCATATAGTGTGTGTGTGGCACAGTGATTTAGTGGCCTCTTAGCATTGGGGATCCAGGTTCGAATTCCAAGTTTGAATGGGAGCTTAAAGGTTCTTCCCGTGTTCATGTGGGGTTCTCCGGTTTCCAACCACAGTACAAAAACATGGAATTAAAGTCAACTGGCAGCTCTAAATTGCCCCTATATAGTACGCGAGTGTGTGTGTGAGTGAGTGAGTGTGCCCAGCGATGGACTGGTGTCCTGTTCGAGGTGAATCTACCCAGCGCCAGAAGCGTTTTGCCCAAAATTCCGAATGTGATTTTTATAAATTGTCCAAAACATAACGAATCCCATCTTTCCTCATCAGAGTCGAGTGCGTGTTCTGAAATCACGTGACCGTGTACCGCCTCCTCTGTGCAGAGGAACCTGCCATCTGGCTTTCGTTCTACGTTCTCAACCCGATCCTCTCCGGTTAAACACTCCGTCCTGCGGAGCAACATGCGTGTGTCCTCCAGTGTTTCCATCCGTCTGGGTTTCCTAATCGCACTGACCGTAAACGGGCGCGGTGCCCGGGAAACGGTAAACACTGCACATGAGTCCAACGCTGACGCTTTGTGGCTGCAATGACACATTTCGGCCAGAGGGGCCGCCAAAGTTCAGATTGCCGAAAGGCTTTGCTCAGCAACATCATATAAATATCTTTATCTCTTACTTTATTTTTACAAGATATAAAAGATAGACGGATCTCCAAAACCAAATGTCCAAGCCTGAAATCAGTGTTTTAAGTGAATTGTTTTGGAGATCCGTAGACTTTTATATTTCGGCCTCTTTATATTTTTAATATTTATATATATTTATAATATAATATTTATAATATATTTATAATATCAGTGTTTTAAGTGAATTGTTTTGGAGATCAGTAGACTTTTATATTTCGGCCTCTTTATATTTATAATATTTATATATATTTATAATATAATATATTTATAATATCAGTGTTTTAAGTGAATTGTTTTGGACATCCGTAGACTTTTATATTTCGACCTCTTTATATTTATTATATTTATATTTCGGCCTCTTTGGCCGAAATGTGTCCAAGCCTGTAATCAGTGTTTTAATTGATCAAAACTGTATCTCACAGGATTGTGTGCAGGATTTCTGTGCCATCCGTTCAATTTGAACAATTTGAACAACATTATAAATAATGCGTGATAGAAAGACAGATTACTTACTTTACTTACAAAGACAATTTAGGAGCCAGCAGCAGTTAATCTGTATTATTGTATTACAGATAATAATAAAAAATAACAAAATTTACAAATAAGATAAGTAATAAATTCTGATGAATTCAGTCATTCTGATGCAAAACTGGAGGGATTTCTGCTGCATCATACATTATTTTTATCTATTTCTGCTTTGTAAGAAAATATAAGTCTTCAGAACAGGGTTTTATGATGGATTTTGTTTTGAAGCGATGCAATTGCCCCATGGAAAAATTGCTGTACCAGGCAAGGCACCTAACTCCAATTGCTCCCCGGGCGCCGTATACAGGGCTGCCCACCGCTCCGGGCATGTGTGCTCACTTTATTCAGTGTGTGTGTGTGTGTGATTAACTACACGGATGGGTTAAATGTGGAGGACAGATTTCTCTGTGTGTAAGCTCTGTAGGAAAATTGGATAACTTAATAACATTAAACCAAATCAAAAATATCCCGTGCACCCCTGGATATGATGATGGAATATCATCTCCCCCAACGTTAGGTTGGGGGTTCAATTCCCAAGTCTAATAATTTAGCCAATGTGGGCTCTTAAACAAGGCCCTTAACCCTCCATTGCTCCAGTAGTGTGGTTAGGGATGACCCTGTGTCTTGTCCACAACTTGTAAGTGGTTTTATAGATAAGTGTTTTCTAAAAGGCCTCATGTCATTTTTAATGTAATGTCTAATGTACTGCAGCAGAGCAAAGCCTGTGGAAAGTCTGACTTTTGGCGGCCCCTGTGGACGAAACGTGTCATTGCAGCCACAAATCATCAAACATGGCTCACGTCCAGCATCTCACTACACTAATTTATGAACCATCCATCCATTATCTTCCACTTTATCTACTAGGGTCGCGGGGGGGGGGGGGGGTGTTCCCCCATGCCCATCCAGGGGAGAACATCCCGGGTGCTGGGCAGATACACCCAGGACAAGAGCGCCAATCCATAATATAAAAATCCAATAATTAATACTAATGATATCAAAATCCCACAAGAACACGGGAAGAACCTTTAAGCTCCCATTCAATCTTGGAATTCGAACCTGGATCCTCAATGCTAAGAGGCCACTAAATCACTGTGCCACACACACACTATATGGGGGCAATTTAGAGCAGCCAATTCACCTTGAATGCATTTATCCCATCATATTATCTTCTGCATAATACTATACCAGGGGGCGGCACGGTGGCTTAGTGGTTTAGCATGTTCTCCTCTCAGCACTAGGGATTCCCGGTTCGAATCCCCATCTGGGTGGAGTCTCCATGTTCTCCCCGTGTCCGCGTGGGTTTCCTCCGGGTTCTCCGATTTCCTCCCACAGTCCAAAAACATGGATCAAGTCAATTGAGTTCTCCAAATTGCCCCATATAGAGTGTGTCTGTGTGAGTGAGTGAGTGTGTGCCCAGCGATAGATTGGCATCCTGTCCTGGGTTTATCTGCCCAGCGCCCGATATGTTCTCCCCTGGATGGGCGTGAGGAACCCCCCCCCCCCCCCCCCCGCGACCCTAATAGAGGATAAAGCGGAAGATAATGGATGGATGAATGGATATGGAAGTCATGATACTAATCATGAAATCATGATACTAATGATATGGAAACCATGATCATAATTATCTCGATGACCCACCATGATGTAGTGACGCTGCATCTCGGATTTCTCCGTGGCCAACTTGTCACATTCCAGCTTGAGACTGATGGAGGCGCCGGAATGCAGACGTCCAGGAGAACATGCGCACAGAGAGAGGGAGGGAAGAACAGGGAGAACAGGCTGAGGAGAAGTTTGCAACGTCAGCACATCGAGCAAATAAAGTAATACTTCTCATCTGTGTGTGAGCGTTGGCTCGAGGGCGTGTGTGTGTGTGTGTGTGTGTGTGTGTGTGTGTGTGTGTGTGTGTATGTGTGTGTGAAATGACACTGAAATGAACCATGCCAGAGCGTATATGTATCAGCTAAAATATTTACATTCAGGCCTGAAGTGTTTGCAGTGGAGGTGGTGTCTCTCTCTCTCTCTCTCTCTCTCACACACACATACACACACACACACACATACACACACACCCACACCCACACACATATATATACACACACACACACACACACACACACACACTTTTCTTCAGGCTGTCATTTCCACTTCACCTAATCCCACTCTGTATTGGGGGGGGGGCGCAAAACGTTACAACCGTTCCATCACCATGACGACCTGCCTGCAAAAGCACCACTACCAGATTGGCCGATACGACCCCCCCCCCCCCCCGTTTCGGGAACCGGTCACAGATTTTTCTTTTAAACGCCCGACCCGACCGTTGACAGGGGTTGGATCACTTCCGGACTGGACGGTAGCCGCAGCTGCTGATTGGCTCTTTTGTGCGGCGCATCTTAACCTCGAGCGGGTCTGTTCTCCGTTCCGTTCGCTAGCTTCACTTCCGGTGACCTTTAGACCGCCGGTTCAGCCGCGGTCACCTCGCTCGCACTGAGTTCACGAGAAATCAACAGCCGTTTGGAAAATATGAACGTTAACGAGATAATATTCTAAAGAAAACGCTTTGGACACGCCCCCTTCTGGCTCCATTCTCCATGTCCTCCACTTACCATGTAGATGGACTTTGTAGTTCTACAATTCCAGACTGTAGTCCATTGTTGGTTCTCTGTTGGTCAGCAGCATCACAGAACAGGTATCATTTGGGTGGTGGATTGTTTCTTGTCAGTTCTGCAGTGACACTGATGTGGTGAGGGGGGTTTAGTGCAGCAGTGCTGCTGGAGGTTCAGTTCTCCACCTCAGTGACACTGCTGGGATAGGAACTAATGCCCCCACCCAATAACCCCTGCTCTGTGGTGGTACTATTGGGGTTCTGACCATTAGAACAGAGTAAAGGGGACGTACACAGTATGTACTGTAGAACACAAACAGATGGACTACAGAATGGAATTGGAGAACTACAACTACAGCAGAGGCGGCACGGTGGCTTAGTGGTTTAGCATGTTCTCCTCTCAGCTCTAGGGATTCCCGGTTCGAATCCCCATCTGGGTGGAGTTTCCATGTTCTCCCCATGTCCGCATGGGTTTCCTCCGGGTTCTCCGGTTTCCTCCCTCAGTCCAAAAACATGGATCAAGGTCAATTGAGTTCTCCAAATTGCCCCATATAGTGTATGTGTGAGTGAGTGTGTACCCAGAGATGGATTGGCGCCCTGTCCTGGGTGTATCTGCCCAGTGCCCGAGACGTTCTCCCCTGGATGGGCATGGGGAACCCCCCCCATGACCCTAATAGAGGATAAAGCGGAAGATAATGAATGAATGGATAAATGAATGAACTACAGCAGAAAGGGGGCGTGGCCAAACTTTTGATATCGTATACTAGGGGTGAGCTGCAATATTCGCTGATTCGCTGATTCGATTCGGAGAACCGTAGTCGACTATGAACCTCATAGTCGAATGTACCATTTTGACCACATGGGGGCGCCCATGGCTGCTGCTAAGCATTAGTTTTTACATGAAATGTCTTTGTTTTCGTTATATATATATATATATAGCCTTTTGTCAAATAAAATCATCCTAATTTCTAGAAAAAAAAAGAAAAACAAAAAAAAGGTTTTCTTTTGTTAGAAAAACAAGTAAAATATAAAAAAATATATCTTTTTTAAAAACTACGCCCTTAGCGCCATCTTGTGGTGAAATTTTAACTGATTGGACTATCAGTCGACTATAGGGAAAATCTGAGGAATCAGATTCGACTATGAAAATCTTTAGTTGAATACAGCCCTACTGTATACACACACGTACTAACAGGAACCTGCAGAAGAACTGACAGGATCCAGAACTCCATGCCGTCTCTTATTTGTGTTCTGACAGCGAGGCGTTCAGAACCGACAGCAGTCTGAATCGGAGACGTCAACGTAACAATCGTCTCGTCCTCCGTTCTGTCAGCGTTCCGCCGCGAGCGCCGCCGCCTTCAGCACACGACTCTGCAATCTGCACCTCAGCAACACCGCACGGACTTAACGCTTCACACACACACACCAAATGATTACACACACACACATTTATACACACACACCATTTACACCCACACACACACACACACACACAAACATTTATACACACACACACACAGAACATTTATACACACACAAACCATTTACACACACACACAGAACATTTACACACACACACACACACAGAACATTTACACACACATACATACACACACACACACACACACACAGAACATTTATACACATACCATTTACACACACACACCATTTACACACACACACAGAACATTTACACCCACACAGAACATTTATACACACACACCATTTACACCCACACACAGAACATTTATACACACACACCATTTACACCCACACACAGAACATTTATACACACACACACAGAACATTTATACACACACAAACCATTTACACACACACACACACAGAACATTTACACACACACACACACACACACACACACACACACAACATTTACACACACATACATACACACACACACAGAACATTTATACACATACCATTTACACACACACCATTTACACACACACAGAACATTTATATACACACACACACACACACACACACACACACACTATTTACACACACACACACACACACAGAGAACATTTATACACACACACCATTTACACACACAACATTTATACACACACACACACCATTTACACACACAGAGAGCATTTATACACACACACACACACACACACACACAGAACATTTACACACACACACAACATTTACACACACACACACAGAACATTTATACACACACACTATTTACACACACACACACAGAACATTTATACACACACACACACACCATTTACACACACACAGAACATTTATACACACACACACACACCATTTACACACACACACAGAACATTTATACACACACAAACCATTTACACACACACACACAGAACATTTACACACACACACACACACACAACATTTACACACACATACATACACACACACACAGAACATTTATACACATACCATTTACACACACACCATTTACACACACACACACACACACACACACAGAACATTTATATACACACACACCATTTACACACACACACCATTTACACACACAACATTTATACACACACACACACCATTTACACACACAGAGAGCATTTATACACACACACCATTTACACACACACACAGAACATTTACACACACACACACACACACACCATTTACACACACACACACACACACACACACACAACATTTACACACACACACAGAACATTTATACACACACACTATTTACACACACACACACAGAACATTTATACACACACACACACACCATTTACACACACACAGAACATTTACACACACACACACACCATTTACACACACACAGAACATTTACACACACACACACACACACACCATTTACACACACACAGAACATTTATACACACACACACACCATTTACACACACACACAGAACATTTATACACACACACCATTTACACACACACAGAACATTTATACACACACACCATTTACACACACACAGAACATTTATACACACACAACATTTACACACACACACACACCATTTATACACACGAGTGCACACACACACACAACATTTACACACACACATTTACACATACAGAACATTTATACACACATGAGCTCACACACACACACACACACACTGGTGGTACCTGTGATACTGTGCTTGCAGGAACTGGAACTCGTCTTTGATACGGTCGCAGGAGTCTGAGGTGGTGAACTTCAGCGGTTGTGCTGATTGAGACGCGGCCTGAAAAAAACAAAACAGCAGCTTCAGAACAATCTGAACCTCCACCACCTCCACCACCACCAGCACCTCCACCACCTCCACCTCCATCCCCACCACCACCTCCACCTCCACCACCACCACCACCACCTCCACCTCCACCACCAGCACCTCCACCACCATCACCACCTCCATCCCCACAACCACCTCCACCACCAACACCTCCACCTCCACCTGAACACGAATTACAGACCAATACAATACAGAACCAATCAATAAACACCGGAACATTCCACACAACGGACATTTAGAGTCGGGTGGCACGGCGGCTTAGTGGTTTAGCATGTTCTCCTCTCAGCACTGGCGATTCCCGGTTCAAACCCCAATCTGGGTGGAGTCTCCATGTCCTCCCTGTGGGTTTCCTCCGGTTTCCTCCCACAGTCCAAAAACATGGATCAAGGTCAATTGAAGTCTCCAAATTGCCCCCATTTAATTTATTTACGGCGCCTTTCAGGAAACTCTAGAACACCTTCGCATCGCAGCAAAAGTTTGTACCACTGTGACGTGATGCCTGCTGTGTATCTCTAACCAGACAATCACCTGCCCCCCCACCACCCCCCTCACTCACACACACACACACACACACACACACACCCTCCCCCCCCCCCGTCTCTGCCGCTCATTCACAAATCTGATTGCAGCTCCGCCCTCAGAACGTTAATTTCTACATTTATTATTATTAATGTTTTTTTTCCCCTCTTCCTTTGGTTTAGGAAGATTAATTTTCAGTGTGTCTCACACACACACACACACACACACAATGTTAAACCAGTTCCCCCCCCGCAGCGTTCAGTTGTTTAGTGCACAGATTGTCCCCTGGGAGCCTATTGTTCCTAAACACACAGAGACACACACACACACACACACACACACACATCATCGCAAACTCAACCCACGAGGAAACCAGTGTTCTTTATTTTGAATCTGTTCGGTCCGAATGAGACAGACTCATCACTAAAGCACCGGGTACGAGAAAAAAAAAAAAAAAAAAAAAAAAAAAAAAAACACGCCTCCATTTTGGTGAAACACCTATAGAGGTTAGTCAGCCCTGAAAATGGGAGGCAGGACAAGTGTGTGTGTGTGTGTGTGTGTGTGTGTGTGTTGCTAGGGGACTCCATCGACAGGCTCAGTAATCCCCCTCCTGCGCCCCAACCATTAGAAATCAATTAGAGCACTGTGCTGCGGAAAATCATCAGGCTCACCTGTGACCCGCACACACTCCGGCGCCGGGGAGCGCGGGGAGGAGGAGGACGGCGGAATGAAAAGGGGAGGAGGAGGAGGAGGAGGAGGAGGAGGAGGAAGAGGAGGGGGGAAGAGGAGGAGGAGCGGGGGGGGGGGGGCCAGAACAGGAGAGATATCAGGAACGAGAGACGGTAAAGAACAAGCCGAGACCGCATGGCGAGTCGGTGGTGGTGACGGCGGTGGAGGTTCTGGGGGTTCTGGGGGTGGCGGCAGTGTGTGTGTGTGTGTGTGTGTGTGGGGGGGGGGGGGGTTCTCGATGGAAAGATTGCAGTTTTCCTGCAGGCTCCTTTCTTATGCTAATGAAGGACTTTGGCCTGTGTGACCCAGACATCTGCCGCCGAACCGAGCGCACACTCGCGCCGACATGTTCAGGTTCTTGAGGGCTTCTTTGTTTTCTCAAACAAGGCCTGTGTGCGGTGTGTGTGTGTGTGTGCGGTGTGTGTGTGTGTGTGTGGTGTGTGTGTGTGTGTGTGTGTGTAAGCCAGCGAGGGGAGTGTGTGGCACACTTTCACAGGAAGACTGAAATCTGAGTAATTACTCTTTACGCTGTGTGCATGTGTGTGTGTGTGCGCACAGCGGGATTTGACAGGATGACTGATCTCAGCGCAATTACTGCCTGCGCAGTGTGTGTGTGTGTGTGTGTGTGTGTGTGTGTAAGTGTGTAAGTGTGTGTGTGTGGTTCCGTTGTTCGGAAGGCATTTGCGACAGCCTGCCCATAAATCGAGGAAAACACTTAAAATCTGTTACGCGTTAAGACCCTAATGGGGGAAACTGTGAAAGGAAAGCGTCCACGCCGCCGTCGGGGACGCGGAACACGTTCCATCACCGTGTCCAAAAACATCCACCACCTTCACACCCAGCGAGGACAGGAGAACAGGAGAACGTCCATCACCATCCAGTTAGCGGATACTGACGACTGCTGTTTCGTTACACCATGTTCTCCTCTCAGCGCTGGGGATTCCCGCTTCGAAATCCCCATCTGAGTGGAGTTCCCATGTCCTCCCCGTGTCCGCGTGGGTTTCCTCCCACAGTCCAAAAACACGGATCAAGTCAATTGAGTTCTCCAAATTGCCCCATATAGAGTGTGTGTGTGAGTGAGTGTGTGTCCAGTGATAGATTGCCCCCCTGTCCTGGGTGTATCTGCCCAGCGCCTGAGACGTTCTCCCCTGGATGGACATGGAGAACCCCCCCCCCCCCCCGCCCATAGTAGAGGATAATGGATGGATGGACCAAGATCACGCCTCGTCTCAGCGATGGGGATTCCCGGTTCGAAGCCAGATCTGGGTGGAGTCTCCGTGTTCTCCCCGTGTCCGCGAGGGTTTCCTCCGGGTTCTCCGCTTTCCCCTCCCACAGTCCAAAAACACGGATCAAGGTTAATTGAGTTCTCCAAATTGCCCCATATATATATAGTGTGTGTGTGTGTGTGTGTGTGTGTGTGTGAGTGAGTGTGTGTCCAGCGATGGATTGGCGTCCTGTCCTGGGTGTATCCGCCCAGCGCCCAAAACGTTCTCCCCTGGATGGGCATGGAGAACCCTCCCCCCCCCGCGGCCCATAGTAGAGGATAAAGCGGAAGATAATGGATGGATGGACCAAGATCACGTCTCCTCTCAGCCATGGGGATTCCGTGTTCTCACCGTGTCCACATGGGTTTCCTCTGGGTTCTCCGGTTTCCGCCCACAGACCAAAAACATGGATTTAAGCTAAACTGAGTGCTCCAAATTGCCCCATATATAGTGTGTGTGTGCCCAGGCGCCTGAGATGTTCTCCCCTGGATGGGCATGGGGAACACCCCCCCCCCACGGTGGTGTAGTGATCAACAGTCTCTCGGCACGAGCGATCCGGGTTTGAATCCTGATCTGGCTGGATTTTACATGTTCTCCCTGTGTCAGCATGGGTTTCCTCCGGGTTGCCTGGTCTCGTCCCACAGCCGAAAATTGGTTTCAAGGTCAATTGAAAACACTTTTCCAACAGACAATATCTCACGGCTGCTATATTATATTTTCATATTTACAGTTTTATTATACGCTGCAGCGGCACAGTGGCTTAGTGGTTTGGCATGTTCTCCTCTCAGCGCTGGGGATTCCCGGTTTGAATCCCAATCTGGGTGGACTTTGTATGTTCTCCCCGTGTCCGCGTGTTCTCCGGTTTCCTCCCGCAGTCCAAAAAACATGGATCAAGGTCAATTGAGTTCTCCAAATTGCCCCATATAGAGTGTGGCTGTGTGAGTGAGTGATAAATTGGCGGCCTGTCCTGGGTGTATCTGCCCAGCGACCGAAACGTTCTCCCCTTGGTGGGGTATGGGGAACCCCCCCGTGACCCTAATAGAGGATAAAGTGGAAGATAATGGATGGATGGATTATACGCCGCTATATTTAATTTTCCATTCAATTTTATTATAATTAATAAATTTCGTTTAGATTTCATGTAGCACATGTTACGCAACTGACAATAAAATCTCCTTGAATCCTTGAAATTGTGCCAAATAAAGTGTGTTTCTGTGTGAGTGTGTGTGTGTGTGTCTGCCCAGCGATAGATTGGCACCCTGACCAGTGTGTATCCACCCAACAGGATTGAGGAAAGAGCCCACTGAAGAGCCCACATTGGCAATTTTGGTGGGTTTAAGGTTTGAACCCCCTTAATACCCCTTTAAACTGATAGAACAACACACTAAGCACCCGTATAAGGGGTAAGAATCCATGTCAGAACTCCATCTGTGACACGGAGAGAACCTCCATACCTCACCGCCTCTATACACAGTCAACAACCACCTTAAAGAGAGCCAACCACGTATCCATATATCTATAAGTTCTGTCCGCGTTGCCAGATATTAATAATAACCCCGTGAACATTCATTCATTCATTCATTATCTTCTGCTTTATCCTCTATAAGGGTCGCGGTGGGGTTCCCCCCAGGACAGGGGGGGCAATCTATCGCTGGACACTCACCCACTCAGACACACTCTATATGGGGCAATTTGAAGAACTCAATTGACCTTGATCCATGTTTTTGGACTGTGGGAGGAAACCGGAGAACCCGGAGGAAACCCACGCGGACACGGGGAGAACATGGAAACTCCACCCAGATGGGGATTCGAACCGGGAATCCCTAGTGCTGAGAGGAGAACATGCTAAACCACTAAGCCACCGTGCCGCCAACACCACCATCATTCACTCATTCGTTATCTTCTGCTTTTATCCTATATTAGGGTCGGGGGGGGGGGGGTTCCCCATGCCCATCCAGGGGAGAACGTCTCGGGTGCTGGACAGATACACCCTGGACAGGGGGGCAATCCATCACTGGACACTCACTCACTCACACAGACACACTCTATATGGGGCAATTTGGAGAACTCAATTGACTTGATCCATGTTTTTGGACTGTGGGAGGAAACCGGAGAACCCGGGGGAAACCCATGCGGACACGGGGAGAACATGGAAACTCCACCCAGATGGGGATTCGAACCGGGAATCCCTAGCGCTGAGAGGAGAACATGCTAAACCACTAAGCCTCCATCATTCATTCATTCAAAAATACAGGTTTGAATCCACAGTTTGGGTTTAATGTGGAGTGTGTACTGTGTGAACGCGATCCGGCGCGAGCGGGGTGTGTATTCGTTTAAAATCCAGGTGAACTGACGCAACAGCCACACACACACACACACACACACACACACACACACACACACACACACACAGTGAGACAGACAGGGAGGTGGGGGGATGGGGAGGTCTGCATGTGTCTGAATGTGACCAGGACTGTGTGTGTGTGTGTGTGTGTGTGTGTGTGTGTGTGTGTGTGTGTGTGTTTAGTGCTGATGGGGACCACAGGGGATTAACCTCATGTTCTGCTGGGGGTTTTGCGGTGCGGTCGGAAGGGCGGCGGTGTTAATTCAACCAGCCTTAATAATGTCCTCCGGCACTGCCCTCGGCCCTCCCCCTACAACGCTCTCACACACATACACAAGGCTCATTACTCTGCAAGTGTGTGTGTGTGTGTGTGTGTGTGTGTGTGAGAGAGAGTGTGTGTGTGTGTGTGTCATGGGCCCATACATGTCTAGAAAGCAAACGAGCGAGCAAAAGCACCTCAGTCTACATGCTGAGTAGGGATGATGGTGAAACACACCTCGGGGGAATAAATGCATGTGTGTGTGTGTGTGTGTGTGTGTGTGTGTGAGAGAGCGCATGTGTGTGTGTGTGAGTGCGCATGTGTGTGTGGGCTGCACACCGCGGCCGACAGATGAATCATTTTGCACACAGCTGGATCATTGCGAGTGAGTGTGTGTGTGTGTGTGTGTGTGTGTGGTTGTGAGGATGGGGGGGGGGGTGCGCTGGCACATCTCGGCACGTCAGCCTCCATTTCTCTTTTCTTCCCCCGTCGCAGCTCGTGTCGGGTTCCGCGGCTCCGGCTTATGAATGATTCACGAATTCAAATGATTCGCAATCGCTGCATTAGCTCCCCGAACGTCCCGACTGCTCGGCGGCGGAGCGGCCGCCGTTCCCGTGGATACGCACCGCCGCGCCGACGGCTTTTACACGAACGTACAACGCGCATCCTAATTCATCCCCTCAGCACGCGGCCACGGGCAGACGTTAGGACACGCCCCCTTCTTGCTCCATGTCCTCCACTTACCGTATCGACGGACTTTGTAGTTCTACAATTACAGACCGTGGTCCATCTGTCTTCTTTGTTTTGGTTCTGTGTTCTCTATGGTGGATTGTTGAGTGTCAGTTCTGCGGTGACACTGATGTGGTGGGGGGGGTTCATTTCTCCACCTCAGCGACACTGCTGGGATAGGACTCATTTTGTCCTAATTCATCAGTACAACCTGATTTTTACCAAAAAAAAAAATAATAAATTAAAAAAACTAATTGATTCCATTATCTCATTATTCTCTACTAGAGTCGCGTGTGGGGGGGGGCGGGGGGTTCCCCATGGCCACCAGGGGAGAACGTTTCGGGCACTGGGTAGATACACCCAGGACAGGACACCAATCCATCTCTTGGCATACACACTCACACTATATAGGGGCTATTCAATTCAATTCATTGAATCCCTGTTTTTGGACTGTGGGAGGAAACCGGAGAACCCGGAGGAAACCCACGTGGACGCGGGGAGAGCATGGAAACTCCACCCAGATGGGGATTCAAACCTGGATGCCCAGCGGTGACAATCAGGACCACAGGCCCATCATCTGGTGTTCACTAACTTGGTCTGGATGAGCTGCGTTTCAGGGGGAGGACGCGGGACAGAGAGGCTGCAGGACAGGTCCGTCTATAAACGTTCTCTTCATGTTCTCCATCATGACATCACCAGTTCTCCCCTCTCAATCTGTGTGTGATGACATTTCTGTAAACCCCCCCCCCCCCCAGGATTAAGTGAAGATAATGAGACGAGACGTGTTACAGCCTGAGGTCCTCACAGTGTTATATATACACACACTTGCCCACACAGCTCTGAATTGCCCCTATATAGTGTGCATGTGTGACGCCCTGTCCTCGGTGCATGTTCCCCTTTGGATATGGCATAGAACCCCCCCCCCCCCCCCCAACGTGATCTTAGTCCATCCATCCATTATCTTCCGCTTTATCCTCTACTAGGGTCGGTGGTGGTGGGGGGGGGGGGGGGGTTCCCCATGCCCATCCAGGAGAGAACATTTTGGCAGCTGGGCAGATACACCCAGGACAGGGGGGCAATCCATCACTATACACACACACACTCTATATGGGGCAATTCGGAGCATTCAATCGACCTTGAATTGGCACAGTGGCTTAGTGGTTTAGCATGTTCTCCTCTTAGTGCTAGGGATTCCCGGTTCGAATCCCCATCTGGGTGGAGTTTCTATGTTCTCCCCGTGTCTGCGTGGGTTTCCTCCGGGTTCTCCGGTTTCCTCCCACAGTCCAAAAACATGGATCAAGTCAATTGAATTCTCCAAATTGCCCCATATAGAGTGTGTGTGTGTGAGTGAGTGTGTGCCCAGTGATAGATTGCCCCCCTGTCCTGGGTCTATCTGCCCAGCACCCGAGATGTTCTCCCCTGGATGGGCATGGAGAACCCCCCCCCCCCCCCATAGTAGAGGATAATGGATGGATGGACCAAGATCACGTCTCGGCTCAGCGATGGGGATTCCCGGTTCGAAGCCAGATCTGGGTTGAGTTTCCATGTTCTCCCCATGTCCGCGTGGGTTTCCTCCGGGTTCTCCGGTTTCCTCCCACAGTCCAAAAACATGGATCAAGTCAATTGAGTTCTCCAAATTGCCCCATATAGAGTGTGTCTGTGTGAGTGAGTGTGTGCCCAGCGATAGATTGCCCCCCTGTCCTGGGTCTATCTGCCCAGCACCCGAGACGTTCTCCCCTGGATGGGCATGGAGAACCCCACCGTAACCCTAATAGAGGATAAAGAGGAAGATAATGAATGAATAAATAATACTGTACTAGGTTTGATGGTGGGGGGGGGGGGATTCCCGGTTCGAATCCCAATCTGGGTGGAGTTTCCATGTCCTCCCCATGTCCGCGTGGGTTTCCTCCGGGTTCTCCGGTTTCCTCCCACAGTCCAAAATCATGGATCAAGTCAATTGAGTTCTCCAAATTGCCCCATATAGAGTGTGCTTGTGTGTGAGTGAGTGTGTGCCCAGCGATAGATTGGCCCCCTGTCCTGGGTGTATCTGCCCAGCGCCCGAAATGTTCTCCCCTGGATGGGCATGGGGAACCCCCCCCCCCCCCAAACGACCCTAATATAGGATAAAGCGGAAGATAATGGATGGATGAACCAATCACGGTGCTGCTGCTCGAACCATGTACAGGATGTGACGCATCAGGAGTAGCTTCTTGGAGGTCGTACAGAGCACTCAAACCACCGCAGGGTCCTAAAGAGTAAGGGTGTTGGATGTCGCGGTAATCGGCGGATCTGATGAGCCGGAACATTTCATTCTGAGACGTTTTTTTTTTTTTTTTCCCCCTCCATTACGACCCGATGTTCCGCTAACGAATTAATTAACAACCTCCAGAACCAAATGCACAGTGTGCACCGGCTGCCGACACGTTCACCACCACGCACCGCCTCCTGCCATGACCGACCAACACTGCTGCTGACGAGACATGAAGGATGGACACAGGTCCTTAAACCTGTGGGGGGGGGTTCCCCATGCCCATCCAGGGGAGAACGTTTCAGGCACTGGGCAGATACCCCCAGGACAGGGGGGCAATCTATCACTGGGCACACACTCACTCACACACACACACTCTATATGGGGCAATTTGGAGAACTCAATTGACTTGATCCATGTTTTTGGACTGTGGGAGGAAACCGGAGAACCCGGAGGAAACCCACACAGACATGGGGAGAAGATGGAAACTCCACCCAGATGGGGATTCGAACCGGGAATCCCTAGCACTGAGAGGAGAACATGCTAAACCACTAGGCCACCATGCCGCCGTCCATACCATTATTCATTCATTCATTATCTCCCGCTTTATCCTCTATTAGGGTCGCGGGGGGGGTTCCTCATCCAGGGGAGAACGTTTCAGGCACTGGGCAGATACACCCAGGACAGGGGGGCAATCTATCGCTGTGTACACACTTACTCACACATACACACTCTATATGGGGCAATTTGGAGAACTCAATTGACTTGATCCATGTTTTTTTGGATGGAAATTCCACCCAGATGGGGATTCGAACCGGGAATCCCTAGAGCTGAGAGGAGAACATGCTAAACCACTAAGCCACCGTGCCACCCCCTGTAAAAATCAAGGAATCTTATAACGTACAGGTCTCAGCCATGATGCAACACGGGGCCTTAAGGGCCTTGCTCCGGGGCCCACATCGATAACTTCAGAGGAAGAACTAAAGGATTCAAACCCGATACCCTCAGCACGGAGCTACCACTCCCTCTGTGAATATACACCAGGTTCTAAACTGGTGAGGCGGCACGGTGGATTAGTGGTTTAGCATGTTCTCCTCTCAGCACTAGGGATTTCTGGTTCTAATTCCCATCTGGGTGGAGTTTCCATGTTCTCCCCGTGTCCGTGTGGGTTTCCTCCGGGTTCTCCGGTTTCCTCCCACAGTCCAAAAACATGGATCAAGTCAATTGAGTTCTCCAAATTGCCCCATATAGAGTGTGTGTGTGTGAGTGAGTGAGTGTGTGCCCAGTGATAGATTGCCCCCTGTCCTGGGTGTATCTGCCCAGCGCCCGAAACGTTCTCCCCTGGATGGGCATGGGGAACCCCCCCCCCCCCCCCCCCCCCCCCCGCGCGACCCTAATAGAGGACAACGTGGAAGATAATGGATGGATGGATGGACCTACCTCCTGGATTCCCACTTCGAATCCCCATCTGGGTGGAGTTTCCATGTTCTCCCCGTGTCTGTGTGGGTTTCCTCCGGGTTCTCCGGTTTCCTCCCACAGTCCAAAAACATGGACAAGTCAATTGAGTTCTCCAAATTGCCCCATATAGAGTCTGTCTGTGTGAGTGAGTGTGTGCCCAGCGATAGATTGGCATCCTGTCCTGGGTGTATCTGCCCAGCGCCCGAGACGTTCTCCACTGGATGGGCATGGGGAACCCCCACCTTTCTCCCATGTTGCTACCAGTGACCTGCGGGTAAATCCGCGGCCCCGTATGTTCCACGTGAAGCCGGCTCGTCTGGGGCAGAGAACTCGACTCCAGATGTTACTCCAGCACTTTCATCAGCGGACCGACAGGAAGATCAAACGCCACGTTAGGGTTTCACTCCGCTGTTATTCACCCCACCACCAGGTGCCGCCGACCACAGAGTGTGATTTTACACCGCTGAGAAACTGGAAACGTTAACCCCCCCACCCCACCCCACCCCCCAACCCCCACCCCCACAATGTAAATCCTGCAGCCTGATGTGTTTCCTAAAGGGGGCAACTACATTCATACATACACCTTTACCCAAGACACACAAAAAATAATCACAGTAGACAAAGTGGTTCTACTCATGTAGTCAGGAAACTGTCTCACACACACACACACACACACACACACACACACACACACACACACACACACACAGCTTTACATGCATTTACATAGACTTCCATTCATTTAAGAGAACATCATAAATACCACTACCATTGGGCGGCAACGGTGGCTTTGTGGTTTAGCATGTTCTCCTCTCAGCACTAGGGATTCCCGGTTCGAATCCCCATCTGGGTGGAGTTTCCATGTTCTCCCCGTGTCCGCGTGGGTTTTCTCCGGGTTCTCCGCTTTCCTCCCACAGTCCAAAAACATGGATCAAGTCAATTGAGTTCTCCAAATTGCCCCATATAGAGTGTGTCTGTGTGAGTGAGTGTGTGTGTGCCCAGCAATAGATTGGCGCCCTGTCCCCGCCCGAAATGTTCTCCCCTGGATGGGCATGGGGAACCCCCCCCCCCCCCCAAGTCCCAGTCAAAAGTTTGGCCACACCCCCTTTTTGCTCCCCTTAGTGTCCATGTTCTCAGTTCCACGTCCTGTGCAGATGGACTTTGTAGTTCTCCAATTGCAGACTGTAGTCCATCTGTTTGTGTTCTACAGTACATACTGTGTACGTCCCCTTTACTCTGTTCTAATGGTCAGAACCCCAATAGTAGCACCTCGGAGCAGGGGTTATTGGGTGGGTGCATTAGTTCCTATCCCAGCAGTGTCACTGAGGTGGAGAACTGAACCTCCAGCAGCACTGCTGCACTAGAACCCCCCTCACCACATCAGTGTCACTGCAGAACCGACAAGAAACAATCCACCACCCAAATGATACCTGTTCTGTGATGCTGCTGAGAACCCAAATAAAGAACGCAGATGGACTACAGTCTGGAATTGTAGAACTACAAAGTCCATCTATATGATAAGAGGAGGAAATAGAAAATGGAGCAAGAGGGGGGGCTTTGACTTACTACTTTATTGCAGGTTATACTGTATGATCATACTGAACGTTTAATTAAGTGGGAGATTTAAAATATAAGGTTTAACCGATTTATTATTTTATTATTTTATTTTTTTCTTTTGCAGCAGGAGGGATTTATATTTTTCTGGCGGCCGAATAAATAAAAACTAATGAAACACGTCTTTTAAAACTTATGAGACGCCTTTAAAAATCGAACCGGAAACGCGAATCCTCTCGGCTTTTCAAGTGGCAGCTCAAGGCTTAACAATTCACCCATCGGCCCCTGAAGGCCCTTGGCTAACCTCTGGAGTGAGACAGGGGACGGGGGACGGGGGACGGGGGACGGGGGGGGGTGTTTAGACAGAGCGCCAGGCTCAGAGCTCAGGTTCTTTTACTTTCTTTTTCCTCCAACGTGAGTCGGGTTCCGGCGGGTCGGGCCCCGATGGCGTTTCCAGACGTGCGTCCTAATCCCAACAGAGGGAGAGGGGACAACAGAGGAGGCGGCGTCCGAAAGCGCGATGGTCCTGGCCGCCGGAGCCGTCGGATCGGACCGGATCGGACCGGACCGGACCGCAGACTCTGCCTGATGGAAAGCGTTTGCGGTAATGAAAGGCAGGCGGTTCCTCGGAGGCGGTGGATTTTCCCGTCATGTGTAATTCACAACAATAGTGTAATATCAGAGGCGCTGAGACTTCCCCTTAAATTGAAACCAAACGCAGAATGCGCGCAGGGTCTTTCATCACAGCGCCGCCCGCCGAGGTGATCGATGACCGCAGGGCTACGGGTCCGAACTCTGAAGTCGGGAGGGAGCGGGGCGGTTTTCACATTTTAAACGAGTCACTCACCTGAAATTAACACCTCATCAGCAATTTCAGTGGATTTACTCATTTATTTAAGTCAGCTGGGTGGCGACGGTGGCTTAGTGGTTGGCATGTTCTCCTCTCAGCGCTAGGGATTCCCAGTTCGAATCCCAATCTGGGTGGAGTTACAATGTTCTCCCCGTGTCTGCATGGGTTTCCTCCGGGTTCTCCGGTTTCCTCCCACAGTCCAAAAACATGGATGAAGAGCAATTGAGTTCTCCAAATTGCCCCATATAGTGTATGTCTGTGTGAGTGAGTGTGTGTCCAGTGATGGATTGGCGCCCTGTCCTGGGTGTATCTGCCCAGCGCCCGAAACGTTCTCCCCAGGATGGGCATGGGGAACCCCACCGCGACCCTAATAGAGGATAAAGTGGGAGATAATGAACGGATGAATTTTAATTATGTTTAATTATAAACATTTAATTATTAAGCATGGTTGCTTAGTGGTTTAGCATGTTCACCCAGATTGCCATTCGAACCGGGAATCCCTAGTGCTGAGAGGAGGAGTTTCCATGTTCTCCCCGTGTCCGCGTGGGTTTCCTCCGGGTTCTCCGGTTTCCTCCCACAGTCCAAAAACATGGATCAAGAGCAATTGAGTTCTCCAAATTGCCCCATATAGATTGTGTGTGTGTGAGTGTGTGTTCAGCGATAGATTGGCGTCCTGTCCTGGGTGTATCTGCCCAGCGCCCGAAACGTTCTCCCCTGGATGGGCATGGGGAACCCCCCCCCCCCCCCCCCCCGCGACCCTAATATAGGATAAAGCTGAAGATAATGGATGGATGGATGGATTAGGGTGTATCTGCCCAGTGCCTGAAACGTTCTCCCCTGGATGGGAACCCCCTAGTTCAGTATGGGGTGGTTTAAGTTGTAAGTCAGTACTGTGTGCAGACCCTCTCACCCGCTGACGGAGGAGGACCCATTGGTCCCGCATCTCAGAGATCATTTGAAATGCTAATGCCCCTGCGTGCGTTGCTTGGGTGGGCTGTAATGAAGCTCATTTGCAGGTGCAGTCCGGGCCAATTTGCTCTTTAATCCCAGGACTGTATAATTAACGACCTGCCTGTTTGTGTACAACGCTCTGTTTGTGTCGCAGCCTGGAGATCACAAGTGGGATAGGCCCCGACCGCAGCAGCATCAGGGGACTCATTAAAAAAACACACACAGTGCTGCTGGGGGGGATGAAGAAGGGGGGGGGGTCATTCCTTAAATAGAAACATGCATCAAAAAAAAAATAAAACATGTATAAAAAGGAACCGACACTTGACCTTTGGAGCTGCTTTGAATTCTGGCTTTGTTTCTCCGACACAAAGATGGAGGAAGCCTCCGTGGGGCGTCGTTGCCCCGAGTCGTGGGGCAAGTTCTTCTCGGTCGGGGTTGGTGAGGACGGTGTAAAACGTCGGTTCGCGTGTAATTACTCGCTCCATGGGGGTCGTTTTACCGAAAACGGAATATTTGTTTGGTTATAACATAGAGAAACCTTGTGAGGACCGAGGCTCAGCCGCCTTAAGAGGACAGGCAGCATGAACAGTGTAATAACAACAATACGACAGGAGCGGCGTAGGCTTGTGGTTAAGGGAACCAGCCTTGCAACTTAAAGGTCCTCGGTTCCATTCCTGATCCCACCAAGTACTCTGGCTGAAGTGCCCTTGGGCAAGGCACCCAACCCCAATTGCTCCCTTGGCGACACGTACAGGGCTGCCCACCACTCCGGGTACATGTGCAGATGGGTTAAATGTGGAGGACAGGAGACACAATGGATCACCATCACTTTAAATCAAGTTTAAACGCGAGCCCAACGTCTGCACCTCTGTAACTGTCTGCTCTGTGATGGACCAGCAACCTGTCCGCAGTGTGACGCTAACATTTTGCGGAACCAATAATAAGGACCCAAAAAAAAAACGAAAATATGAACGAATGCCAGAGGTATTGATCAGACAAGTCGATGGCGGCACGGAGGCTTGGTGGTTTAGCATGTTCTCCTCTCAGCGCTGGGGATTCCCGCTTCGAATCCCAATCTGGGTGGAGTTTCCATGTTCTCCCCATGTCCGTGTGGGTTTCCTCCGGGTTCTCCGCTTTCCTCCCACAGTCCAAAAACATGGATCAAGTCAATTGAGTTCTCCAAATTGCCCCATATAGAGTGCGTCTGTGTGAGTGTGTGCCAGTGATAGATTGCCCCCCCTGTCCTGGGTGTATCTGCCCAGCGCCCAAAACGTTCTCCCCTGGATGGGCATGGGGAACCCCCCCCCCCCACGACCCTAATAGAGGATAAAGCGGATGGATGGATCATCTCAACCTCATTATATTCTACTTAATCCTCCTCCAGGGTGGTGGTGCGAGCAGAACATTCTGGGTTGCTGGGCAGATACACCCGGGACAGGGCACCAATCCATCGTTGGGCACACACTCACTCAGACATTACACGGATGCTTATGGGGCAATTAAGAACAGCCAATTCATTGAATCCATGTTTTTGTGGGAGAACCAGAGAAAACACCCATGGACACGGGGAGAACATGCAAACTGGGAGAACATCCCAGATTGGGATTCGAACCTGATGTCTTTTGGCATGTTCTCCGCATGGGTTCCCATTGTCCCTCCCCATAGCGTCCGTCTCTTTACAACAGATCAGCAAATGGACGGCCAATAAACAAATGTGGGTTCATCAGTGAAGTCAGGTGTTTGTGGAAACAAATGAACGGCAGCGATTCACAAATCAGCGCGTTGAGAAAAAGTTAACAACAGCATGACACACCGATGCAAAGCACTGTGGGTAAAGAAGATCTGAGCCGTGAAGCATATTTGTTTCACCTTTAACTCAACCCCAACCTGGTGGAGAAGTCTGACTGGGAATGAGACAAACAATGGAGTCATCACCACTCAACAACCGGTCAACAACCGATGTTCGACTGCAGCCTTCACCCACCACAGCCAGGATTTACATTTACAATATTAAATCTTGAGTTCCACGTTCTTCCCGTGTCCGCGTGGGTTTCCTCCGGGTTCTCCGGTTTCCTCCCACAGTCCAAAAACATGGATCAAGGGCAATTGAGTTCTCCAAAATGCCCCATATAGAGTGTGTGTGCGAGTGTGTGTCCATATATATATGACACAGGGCAGCACGGTGGCTTAGTGGTTTAGCACGTTCTCCTCTCAGCACTAGGCATTCCTGGTTCGAATCCCCATCTGGGTGGAGTTTCCATGTCCTCCCCGTGTCCGTGTGGGTTTCCTCTGGGTTCTCCGGTTTCCTCCCACAGTCCAAAAACATGGATCAAGTCAATTGAGTTCCCCAAATTGCCCCATATAGAGTGTGTCTGTGTTCGTGTCTGTGTGCCCAGCGATAGATTGCCCCCCTGTCCCGGGTGTATCTGCCCAGCACCCGAAACGTTCTCCCCTGGATGGGCATGGGGAACCCCCCCGCGACCCTGATAGAGGATAAAAGCGGAAGATAATGAATAAATGAGTTAGGACACGCCCCTTCTTGCTCTATCATCTACTTTCTCCTCTTACCATATAGATGGACTTTGTAGTTCTACAATTCCAGACTGTAGTCCATTGTTGGTTCTCTGTTGGTCAGCAGCATCACAGAACAGGTATCATTTGGGTGGTGGATTGTTTCTTGTCAGTTCTGCAGTGACACTGATGTGGTGAGGGGGGTTCTAGTGCAGCAGTGCTGCTGGAGGTTCATTTCTCCACCTCAGTGACACTGCTGGGATAGGACTAACGCACCCAACCCAATAACCCCTGCTCTGTGGTGCTACTATTGGGGTTCTGAGCATTAGAACAGAGTAAAGGGGATGTACACGGTATGTCCTGGTGTTAACCATCCTCTAATCCTTTATCCAGCTCAGGATGCTGGTTGCTGGATTACTCACCCCTCTGTAATCGGTTCTCTAATGATGAGACCCCCCATAGAGAAGACATTATATGGTTGGAGGATGTGTGTCATCCCTGGAGTAAGGACACAGTAATCCCCCACCTAAAACAGAACCCGGAGGCTCCTGACGGAGGCTCTTGTGTTGTAACGCGCCGCGGGCGGGACTCACCGAGTGCCTGGCTTGTGGAAACATCATGTCAGTGTTTTTGGGGAGGTTGCGCTCATGTGCGAGATGAACCAGCAGCCCCTCTTTATTCGGTTCTCTAATGATGAGACCCCCCATAGAGGAGACATTACAGTATATGGTTGGAGGATGTGCGTCAACCCTGTAGTAACAAGGACACGGTAATCCCCCACCTACCACAATCACCATCTTCATCATCACCACCACTACCATCACCATCACAGTGAAGGGACTCCCAAAGTATGGACTACAACCCGAGGTCGAAAAACTACAACCAACATGGCAGCTGGAAGCAATAAAATGGACAATGGGTGCAAAACCAATGATGAGGAGACATTACAGTATACACAGTAATCCCCCACCTAAAACATCCAGCCATCAAACACTCCAGCAGCACTGCTGCGTCTGATCCAATCACATCAGTACATCATCATCACCACCACCTTCATCACCACTACCACCAGCACCATCATCATCTTCATCATCACCACTACCACCAGCACCATCATCATCTTCATCACCACCACCATCATCATCTTCATCATCACCACCAGCACCATCTTCATCACAGTGAAGGAACTCCCGAAGTATGGACTACAACCCGAAGTCGAAAAACTTCAACCAACATGGCAGCTGGAAGCAATAAAATGGACAATGGGTGCCAAAACACTGATGAGGAGACATTACAGTATATGGTTGGAGGATGTGCGTCAACCCTGTAGCAACAAGGACACGGTTATCCCCCACCTAAAACATCCAGCCATCAAACACTCCAGCAGGACTCACATCAGTACATCATACATCAACATCACCACAATCATCATCTTCATCATCACCACTACCACCATCTTCATCATCACCACTACCACCATCTTCATCACCACTTCCACCATCTTCATCATCACCACCACCATCACCATCACAGTGAAGGGACTCCCAAAGTATGGACTACAACCCGAGGTTGAAAAACTACAACCAACATGGCATCTGGAAGCAATAAAATGGACAATGGGTGCAAAAACAATGATGAGGAGACATTACAGTATATGGTTGGAGGATGTGCATCAACCCTGTAGTAACAAGGACACGGTAATCCCCCACCTACCACCATCATCATCTTCTTCATCACCACCACTATCATCATCATCTTCATCATCACCACCACTACCACCATCACCATCTTCATCACAGTGAAGGAACTCCCAAAGTATGGACTACAACCCGAGGTCGAAAAACTACAACCAACATGGCATCTGGAAGCAATAAAATGGACAATGGGTGCAAAAACACTGATGAGGAGACATTACAGTATATGGTTGGAGGATGTGCGTCAACCCTGTAGTAACAAGGACACGGTTATCCCCCACCTAAAACATCCAGCCTTCAAACACTCCAGCAGGACTCACATCAGTACATCATCATCATCACCACCACCACCACCATCATCTTCATCTTCATCACCACCATCACCATCTTCATCACCACCACTACCACCATAATCATCTTCATCATCACCACCACCACCACCTTCATCACAGTGAAGGGACTCCCGAAGTATGGACTACAACCCGAGGTCGAAAAACTACAACCAACATGGCAGCTGGAAGCAATAAAATGGACAATGGGTGCCAAAACAATGATGAGAACCCCATAGAGGAGACATTACAGTATATGGTTGGAGGATGTGCATCAACCCTGTAATAACAAGGACACGGTAATCCCCCACCTACCACCATCATCATCTTCTTCATCACCACCACTACCACCATCACCATCTTCATCACAGTGAAGGGACTCCCAAAGTATGGACTACAACCCGAGGTCGAAAAACTACAACCAACATGGCAGCTGGAAGCAATAAAATGGACAATGGGTGCAAAACCAATGATGAGGAGACATTACAGTATACACAGTAATCCCCCACCTAAAACATCCAGCCATCAAACACTCCAGCAGCACTGCTGCGTCTGATCTGATCACGTCAGTACATCATCATCACCACCACCACCATCTTCATCACCACTACTACCATCATCATCTTCATCACCACTACTACCATCATCATCTTCATCATCACCACTACTACCATCATCATCTTCATCACCACTACCACCAGCACCATCATCATCTTCATCATCACCACCAGCACCATCTTCATCACAGTGAAGGAACTCCCGAAGTATGGACTACAACCCGAAGTCGAAAAACTACAACCAACATGGCAGCTGGAAGCAATAAAATGGACAATGGGTGCCAAAACAATGATGAGGAGACATTACAGTATATGGTTGGAGGATGTGCGTCAACCCTGTAGTAACAAGGACACGGTAATCCCCCACCTAAAACATCCAGCCATCAAACACTCCAGCAGGACTCACATCAGTACATCATACATCAACATCACCACAATCATCATCTTCATCATCACCATCTTCATCATCACCACCACCATCTTCATCATCACCACTACCACCATCACCATCTTCATCATCACCACTACCACCATCACCATCTTCATCATCACCACTACCACCATCACCATCTTCATCACAGTGAAGGAACTCCCGAAGTATGGACTACAACCAACATGGCAGCTGGAAGCAATAAAATGGACAATGGGTGCCAAAACAATGATGAGACCCCCATAGAGGAGACATTACAGTATATGGTTGGAGGATGTGCGTCAACCCTGTAGTAACAAGGACACGGTTATCCCCCACCTAAAACATCCAGCCATCAAACACTCCAGCAGGACTCACATCAGTACATCATACATCAACATCACCACAATCATCATCTTCATCACCACCACTACCACCACTACCACCACCACCATCTTCATCATCACCACTACCACCATCTTCATCACCACTTCCACCATCTTCATCACCACTTCCACCATCTTCATCATCACCACTTCCACCATCTTCATCATCACCACTTCCACCATCTTCATCATCACCACTTCCACCATCTTCATCATCACCACAACCATCATCACCATCTTCATCATCACCACTACCACCACCACCATCACCACTACCACAATCATCATCTTCATCAATACCACTACCACAATCATCATCTTCATCATCACCACTACCACCAGCACCATCTTCATCACCACCACTACCACCATCATCATCTTCATCATCACCACCATCTTCATCATCACCACCATCTTCATCTTCATCATCACCACTACCACCATCTTCATCATCACCACTTCCACCATCTTCATCATCACCACTTCCACCATCTTCATCTTCATCATCACCACCACCACCATCACCACAGTGAAGGAACTCCCGAAGTATGGACTACAACCCGAGGTCGAAAAACTACAACCAACATGGCAGCTGGAAGCAATAAAATGGACAATGGGTGCCAAAGCAAGGCGGTGTATGTGAGCCCGCGGCCGCTGAGCGCGGTTCTCTGTAAGGCGTGGATGCAGATGGAGGCGGCCGCGGCTCGTCCAGGCCCGGATTTCGGAACCCGGAGGCTCCTGACGGAGGCTTTTGTGTTGTGACGCGCCGCGGACGGGACTCACCGAGTGCCTGGCTTGTGGAAACATCATGTCAGTTTTCTGGGGAGGTTGCGCTCATGTGCGAGGTGAACGGCGGAGCTTCCTTTGTTGTGAGAGCGAGAGAGCGGGCCGCTCGGAGCGCCGTGGCCGCCGCGTCGGGAGCACAACGCCGGGGGAGGAGTCGCGTCTTCGGGGCTGAAAACCCGCGCCACGCCGCCGACACGGAGCAGCTCCAGCCGCCTGTGCGCCGAACCGCGGCCGCGTCGGGAGCTCGGGGAGGGGAGGACGGGAAGGCCGGCTGCGGGGCGCCGCGAAGCCTGGAACTCACACCGGGACGCGAACAATAGCGGCGGCGGCGGCGGTCAGCGGGCTGCGGCGGCGGCGGTGGTGGTGGCGGTTGTCGGCGGGCTGCGGCGGGGGGCTGAGCGCTGCGGGAACGGCGGGGCGGCGGGAGGGTGAGCAGGCGCGCGGAACTGGAGGCCCCGTGCTCATGTCAAACGGATTACATTACAACGTGCGGAAGTGTCCGACACCAAACCCCGCCCACTTTCCCCCACAAACCACGCCCCGGCGTGACGCAAGGACTTATTTGCATATTAACCTTCCGAATTTGCATAATGGCACCACAGTCGACGTTGGGTCATTAATTAGGGATGAACACATTACACGCGGTATTCAAAATGTCACCGTGGCTTAGTGGTTTAGCACGTTCTCCTCTCAGCACTAGGGATTCCCGCTTCGAATCCCCATCTGGGTGGAGTTTCCATGTTCTCCCCGTGTCCGCGTGGGTTTCCTCCGGGTTCTCCGCTTTCCTCCCACGGTCCAAAAACTTGGATCAAGTCGATTGAATTCTCCAAATTGCCCCATATAGAGTGTGGGTGTGTGCCCAGCGATGGATTGCCCCCCTGTCCTGGGTGTATCTGCCCAGCGCCCGAGACGTTCTCCCCTGGATGGGCATGGGGAACCCCCCACCGCATAAGAGGAATAATAGAGGATAAAGTGGGAGATAATGAATGAATGAATTATTATTATTATTATTCATTCATTCATTCATTATCTTCCGCTTTATCCTCTATTAGGGTCGCGGGTGGGTTCCTCATGCTCATCCAGGGGAGAACGTCTCGGGCGCTGGGCAGATACACCCAGGACAGGGGGGCAATCTATCACTGGGCACACACTCACTCACACAGACACACTTTATATGGGGCAATTTGGAGCATTCAGTTGACCTTGATTCATGTTTTTGGACTGTGGGAGGAAACCGGAGAACCCGGAGGAAACCCACGCGGACACGGGGAGAACATGGAAACTCCACCCAGATGGGAATTCGAACCGGGAATCCCTAGAGCTGAGAGAAGAACATGCTAAACCACTAAGCCACCGTGCCGCCCTATTATTATTATTATTATTATTATTAATAATAACAATGACAATGATTATTTCTAGGATTATACATAAATGTAATCTTATTTATTATAAAATTATTTATTAAATATTACATATTTATTTTATACATGTGTCGTGTTTCATAAAACTCATTATTGTTATTATAATTATTAATGTCAGGATGGCCGAGCGGTCTAAGGCCCCGTGTCCGCGTGGGTTTCCTCCGGGTTCTCCGGTTTCCTCCCACAGTCCGAAAACATGGATCAAGTCAGTTGAGTTCTCCAAATTGCCCCATATAGAGTGTGTCTGTGTGAGTGAGTGTGTGCCCAGCGATGGATTGGCGTCCTGTCCTGGGTGTATCTGCCCAGCGCCCGAGACGTTCTTCCCTGGATGGACATGGGGAAACCCCCCCCCCCCCCCCCCCACCCCCGGCCCCCCCCCCCCCCCCCCCCCCCCCCCCCCCCCCCCCCCCCCCACCCCCCCCCCCCCCCCCCGGCCCTAATAGAGCATAAAGCGGGAGATAATGAATGAATAATTATTGATTAATAATAATGACATCTATTATTTAAAAATTTTTTTTGATAATTTAAAAAATATTTGTGTCCTTCTATTAAACTATTATTATTATTATTATTATTATTATTATTATTATTGTTGTTGTTGTTGTTGTTAAGTCATTATTAATAAGAACAAAGAAAATTGTTATTTCTAGGTTGATACATGAAGTTAATTTTGTTTTTTACAAGAATTTATTTTATAAATATGTCATATTTTATTTAAAAAAATTCTTTATTGTTATTATTGATTAGTAATAATAATAATGTCAATAATTATTTTTATTTTTCAACCTATTATTTAACAAAATAAATATACATTAATACAATGTATTTGACTAATAAAAAATGTGTATTCCATCAATGTGTCATATTTTCTGAAACTGTTATTATTATTTCTACAGTGAGTTTAACAGAATTAGGTATTTATTGAATAATTCCATGCCATTCTTTTGTGCTGTGATGAATGCTGTTTCCATTGCACGCTCACACTGCCCCCCTCTGGTGATTTTGAAACACGTGTCTCTTAACCTCAAAATTAAACCAAAGCGGGAAACTAGCGTTAGACATGATCTCAGGCCTAAACCTGGACCCTCTGCTTAAAAAACAAAGTGAACACACCTTCTATAGTCCTGAGAATCAGCCACCATCCAATTCAGACCTGCTCTTTGGGATCTGGACCATCAGAAAAGTATGTAGAAACAGATGGACTACAATCTGCAGTTGTAGAATAATAACTGTAATAAAGGGCGGCACAGTGGCTTAGTGGTTTAGCATGTTCTCCTCTCAGCGCTCGGGATTCCCGGTTCGAATCCCCATCTGGGTGGAGTTTCCATGTTCTCCCCGTGTCCGCGTGGGTTTCCTCCGGGTTCTCCGGTTTCCTCCCACAGTCCAAAAACATGGATCAAGTCAATCGAGTTCTTCAAATTGCCCCATATAGAGTGTGTCTGTGTGAGTGAGTGTGTGTCCAGCGATGGATTGGCGCCCTGTCCTGGGTGTATCTGCCCAGCGCCCGAAACGTTCTCCCCTGGATGGGCATGGGGAACCCCCCCAACCCCACTGCGACCCTAATAGAGGATAAAGCAGGAGATAATGAATGAATAGAGAAGCCTGATTTTATTAGGTGGCACGGTGGCTTAGTGGTTTAGCATGTTCTCCTCTCAGCGCTCGTGATTCCTGGTTCGAATCCCCATCTGGATGGAGTTTCCATGTTCTCCCCGTGTCCGCCTGGGTTTCCTCTGGGTTCTCTGCTTTCCTCCCACAGTCCAAAAAACATGGATCAAGTCAATCGAGTTCTCCAAATTGCCCCATATAGAGTGTGTCTGAGTGAGTGTGTGCCCACCGATGCGTTGGCGCCCTGTCCTGGGTCTATCTGCCCAGTGCCCGAAACGTTCTCCCCTGGATGGGCATGGGGAACCCCCCCCCAGCGACCCTAATAGAGGATAAAGCGGGAGATAATGAATGAATATAGATTTCTAACTGTATTTAAATTTTTTTCTAGTTTAAATCTCTTTAATGACTGAATACCTTTTCACCCTCCTCCGTATCTGCTGCTGAGAAATGTGAATTTCCCCCATTGTGGGACAAATAAAGGTTCATCTTATCTTATAACTACAAAGTCCATCTTTATGGTAAATGTTAACAACTATTGACAACTATTATCGATACACAGAGGTGCAGCGCGCAACTCTAAATCCATTTTCTCAGGTGCCAGTGTTTCAGTGTTTGGTTCTTTGAGCTGAAAGAATGAAACCAGACTTGATTCTTCAGCACAGAACTACAACATGCATCCACATTGGAGCTGGAACTTAGAAAATGTTAATGGGTGCAAAATAACGAGGTGTATCTAATAAAAAGGCCCGTGAGTGTGGATTACGAGTAAGGTGTGGATGCAGCTGGACGTCTTAAACAGCCGACTTTCATTAACAGATGCTTTAATAATCTGTAAATAAAATCTGAAGTTCAAATGAAGGCTTTGGGGTTTAAAATACACCTTACAAATGTCACTTACCGTGTGTGTGTGTGTGTGTGTGTCACCTGTGGAAACATATGTCAACTATGCCAATACATTTTTGTAAATATTCAGCACCACGCCCCCTTTCTGCTCCACTTACTGTCCATGTTCTAAGTTCCACGTCCTGTGCAGATGGACTTTGTAGTTCTCCAATTGCAGACTGTAGTCCATCTGTTTGTGTTCTACAGTACATACTGTGTACGTCCCCTTTACTCTGTTCTAATGCTCAGAACCCCAATGGTACCACCACAGAGCAGGGGTTATTGGGTGGGTGCATTAGTCCTATCCCAGCAGTGTGACTGAGGTGGAGAACTGAACCTCCAGCAGCACTGCTGCACTAAAACCCCCCTCACCACATCAGTGTCACTGCAGAACCGACAAGAAACAATCCACCACCCAAATGATACCTGTTCTGTGATGGTGCTGACCAACAGAGAACCAACAATGGACTACAGTCTGGAATTGTGGAACTACAAAGTCCATCTATATGGTAGGTGGAGGAAATAGAGAATGGAGCAAGAAGGGGGCGTGTCCAAACTTTTGACTGGCACTGTACCTGAGGAGGTCAGTTTGTAAACAAAAAGTTTGGAATGAAAAAAAGAAAAAGGAGTCCAGGCAGTCAGCAAGTATAGGAACAGATTTATTTAAATTTAAAACAGATACTTTTATTTTTAACTTTTTAAAATATTTTTTTTTTTTTAGAAGGCGGTTATGAAAATCTTTTCCATGTCTGAATGAGGTTCAGGCAACAGTGGTTAAAATGAATCAGTACAAATAAAGACAACGAAAAAAAAAAATATGGCGAGAATGTCGTAAATCAATAATCAATATGATCCCTCAAAGTCCGAGGGCTTTAATATCAATGTATTTTCTTACAGCCCATAAAGTCCGACCCCGACACAGAGCACATGCATTTTAAAAATCACAATTTATTTCCGAACGGGACGGGGAGGGGGGGTGGGGGTGGGTGGGTGCGGGGGTAATAAAAAATAAAAAGAGAAAGAAAACAGTAGTTTTTAAGTCTTAAATACAGAACGACGTCACGGTGCGTTTGTCGTCTCGTTTAGTGTTTGACGTTTAGGGTTCGACGGAATCGCCTTTCGGTCCCTTCAGCGATTTGGATGATGATTGGCACTTGTATAGAGTCAGTCTCCGTGGAGGGGATTGGCACACGATATAATACAACATTTACATTTGGTATAATTAAAGGAAAGAGAGAGAGAGAGAAACAAAAAAAACAAAAAAAAAAAACAAAAAAAAATTAATAATGATAATCTGAATTGTACATGCCACAACACATCGACCTGCCCCAGGGAGGGGCAAGATGGTCCTAGTGTTCCGATTGTGGGAGGTGAGGAGCGCGACACGGCCGCACATCTCCCAAAAACTGCCCGAACTGGCAAATTAGGCTTCTGAACACGACTCATCTCCTCTGATATGCCCCGGTACGAGTTTCACTCCGTTAGTGTCACACAGACCAGAATTCAAAAAGAAAAGCAGGTATCTGACACCCCCCCCCCCCCCCCCCCCCCCCCCCCCCCCCCCCCCCCCCCCACCTGCTTTTAAAGGATATACAGGACCGCTCAAAAGTTTGGACACGGCCCCTTCTGGCTCCCTTCGCTATTTCCCCCTCTTACCATATAGATGGACTTTGTAGTTCTATAATTCCAGACTGTAGTCCATCTGTGTTCTTTATTTTGGTTCTCATGAGCATCACAGAACAGGTATCATTTGGGTGGTGGATTGTTTCTGGTCAGTTCTGCAGTGACACTGATGTGGTGAGGGGGGTTTTAGTGCAGCAGTGCTGCTGGAGGTTCAGTTCTCCACCTCAGTCACACTGCTGGGATAGGAACTAATGCACCCACCCAATAACCCCTGCTCTGTGGTGGTACTATTGGGGTTCTGACCATTAGAACCGAGTAAAGGGGACGTACACAGTATGTACTGTAGAACACAAACAGATGGACTACAGAATGGAATTGGAGAACTACAAAGTCCATCTGCACAGGACGTGGAACTGAGAATGTGATGCAAAAAAGGGGGGGTGCTCAAACTTTTGACTGGTTCTGTACGATAGGAATTAAAGCGAAGAGCGCCGGTCTTTTCTGCTTAAGGCGAGCGGGACGGTAAACCATCGTTTGCACATGGCGGCAGAACTGGAACACAAACCTATAGCTGCGCTGAGCCTCGGACCCCTGACCCCCCCACGGACCCCTGACCCCCCTCGGACCCCTGACTTCAAAGAAACATTCAGTAAATCTCCACGCAAGTCCCTTATAAACCATAAAAATAAAGCAACAAATGAATAATACATTGTTTTTGTGTTTTTTTTCAGATGTTGATGCTAATTAGGGTCGTTGAGGATGCTGAACGCATCGAATGAGCGATGATTTAAAGAAAGTGCATTTACAACAATCAGACCATTAACACATCATAAGGTTCCTCATAGAACAAGTGTGTATCCATTACAATCAACCGCCTCACACACACACACACACACACACACACACAAACACACACACTGCTGCCATCCAGACCCAAACGCATCACTGTCCACTCCCCCGGAATAAAGACCAACACACCGATAAATACAGAAACGGCGATACGGTCAGCGTTTGGCGCATGTTGGGAATATCGAATACTCGAAACACTGAGTTCTTAACATTGGAGTGTTTTAAAGATCCTTAATGAATACAACTATAATCCTGATACTGAGACACCCCCCCCCCCGGAACCGCATGTTCTTTATGGTTTGGATGCAGGTCAGTACAAGAACCTAATGATTCCACCTGATTAGTACTGAGTAAGGTTCGGTTTTCTTGGGTCAATACGGTTATATTGGAAATTAAAAAGGTTGGAATTGCTGGATTTATGGCGGCCTCTCTGGTGGAAATGCGGCATTGCATGCATAATACACAAGCAACTGCACCCTCCCATTTCATTTTTAGGAATTCTACAGGTGGAGCCGTCGACTGATACCGACGAGGCAAGTCGCTATATTGGAAATTTTGAATAATTGGAAAAGGGATTAATGGCGGCCTCTCTGGTGGAGATGTGGCATTGCATGCATAATCTATAAACCATGAAACTGCACCTCCAACTACAAAAATTCGGAATTCTACAGGTGGAGCAGTCGGTCCATACTGACGATCGGCACTTAGTCGGGAATCTAGTACAAAAAAAAAATTGAAATACTGATTTCTACACGTTTTAACGTCCCTCCCAAAATTCTAAATTTAAACAGGCCTGTCATGTGGTTCTAGTTCCGATGCTGTTTTATGTAATACAATCATACAGCTCAACGGAATAAATCCCCCCCCCCCCCCCCATCGCATGTTATTTGGGTCAGCATCACCGTATTGAAAATTGAAAATTTTTATTTCTAGTTTGTTGAATTAATAGCGGCATCTCTGGTGGAAATGTGGAATTGCATGTATAATCTACAGGGAAAACAACTGCGCCCCCGACAGGAATTCAGGAGGTAGACCATTTGATCGATGATGACAATGTGAGGTACGGATGTCGTGAATCGACAGTGACATCACAACATGACGCCGTCTCAGCAGTGCGATTACTAAATTAAAATAAAATGGCCTTGCTGTTTTAACATGGCACTAATGAGAGATGATGCTGACTGAATACTTATTTGGGTGAACAGGGTTTACAGTCTTCAATTAATCATAAAGCTTTACATTAGAGCAGCAGTGTTCTGATTGTTAACAGTCTAACACCTTAAATATACCCATAATGCATGTGCTCCCCGAATCAAGTCCCTCGGTTTAGGTTTATTAAACACACGTCCCCGGCTTGTCGTCATGGCAGTCTTAACATGTATAATTAATTTAAAATCCCAACTTAAACCTGACTTTCTGAAACCGGACACTTTCAAGCTCCTCCCACCCTTCGCTCTGATTGGTCGGTACAGAGGTCCGGATGGGGATTTTGTCTCGCTGAGTAACAGGAATCTTCCAAAATCCTTCAACGAATAAATCAAAGTTTGAGTCTAATCAAATTTAGAGTCTCTTCGTGACGGTGCCTTGGTATTTTGCAGATCGCATCGCGGCCACGCAGCAGTTTTCAGGGTCAGATTTAGAGATTTTGTTACAATTTAAACGACATCATGCCAGATTAGGTTCTAGGAAGCATCTTATTAGCACGTGCTTCTGACAAAACAATACTAAATTAATACAAATGGGGTGTTCGGTAAACGTGTTCGGTAAACGCTCGGGACACCAGATACGTCGACGACATGAGCTCATCATCACTGTCCAATCACAACCATGCACAGAGTGTCGCCATCCAGAACCTATGAACCCATGAAGACCCAAGCCCATCGCAGTTCACTACTCAATAAACAAAAATGAGGGACAAAGAGACGGCTCTGGTCTTTTAGCGCGATGATCTGCTGTTTGGTGCTCAGTTTGGGGAAATCTGGAACTTAAAAATATAAAAATATAAAGCGATGCGTAAGGTTTGGATTATTTGGGTCGACGTCAAGTCGCTGTATTGGAAATTTGAATATTTGGAAAATGGATTAATGGCGGCCTCTCTGGTGGAAATGTGGCATTGCATGTATAATAGACAAACCACAAAACTGCACCTCCAACTACAAAATTGAGGAATTTCAGGAGGCGGAGCAGTCGGTCCATACTGACGATCGGCGCTTGGATGGGAATCTAGCACTGAAAATTTTTCGAAATACTGATATTCTACACATCGGAGCGTCTTAACGTTCCTCAGGAGAGCGGAGATGTTCACCAGACCTTACGTCTGGTTTAAGTTCGGATGTCCGTAATGGTTTGGCCGCGGGTCGGTACGAGAACCCGAAGGTTCCGTCTGATTAGTGATGCGTAAGGTCCGGGTCCATTGTTGAATTGTTGATCACCAAAACTAAACGGGACACATTTCCCATAAACTTTCATTCTAAGCAATGACTCCTAATTTGTAAAGGTACACGTTTTGGCGGGGGGTGAGGTGGGGGTAGGGTGGGGGGGGGTGATGGAGAGGGTGCCGATCTCGCTCTACAATCCCAAACCAATAATCAACAGGACTCGAGCGACGTGACGATGAACGCCGAGGTGCTCTGATCGTACGATACAACCTCACGCAGGCTGTCCGGAATCTGGCACCCACCCTGTCCCTCGAACCCGCGACTTCGTTCCAGACGGTATTTCGGGTGGTGCAGCATATTAACAACCGCCAAGTCTCCCGTAATCCCCTGCAGGACACATGGCGGTAACGTGGTGGTGCGTTCTCCTCACCACACACCACTGGGGTGGTGCACCGATAGACGGGTCCCATAAAAATCCAGGAGCAGCACTTCTAAACAGACACCTGTGTGTCTGCGGCTGATGTTGCGAATACGGAGTATTTTTTTTGTTTGTTTTGTTGTTTTTTTTAAAGTAGCCCTTGATGGAAGAATGAAAGGAAAGCGGTTCGAGAAGACACTTCTGTCCCCCGGCAGGTGTTAAAGGAGCGGAACCGGAGCGCGTGGACGTCCTGAAGGCGAGCGGACGGTACACGGACCTGTATACGGATCGAGCGACGACGACGACGACAGTGCGATTCAGGTGGCGACCAACGACGCGACGCGAGCCGATGGCTCCATCCACAAAGCTTCATACAGCAGAAAAGACCGCGCCTCCGATCCGGCCCATAAATTACATAAATACACCTTCATCATCCCTTCCTCGTCCTCTCCCGTCGTTTGCGAACCCAGCATCGTTTGGAGCGAGAGGAAGAACGCACGCCGAAACGGGGGCCGTACTCGGACCGTCCGAGTTTCGAGGTTACTCGCCGTCCGTCCGTCCGTTTAGCCCATCTATTGCCCGTAACCGCTTACATTGCCCCCACATCCCCTCCCGTTAACCCCCCCCCCCCACACACACACCCCCGAGTACATCTATGCGTGGTCTGTACTCGTGAGAAATAATAAGGAATAATCACAGTATCAATAATTATCGTAATTCATATGAAAACCAAACCGAAACACCATTACAAAGTGACGGGTTTTTTTTTTTTTAGTTTTTTTTTTAGTTTTTTGTTTTGTTTTTAACGTTTGCTTTTTTTTTTCTTTCTCCGCCAAAGATACTGTACCACAGACTTTTATTTTTACATAAGCAATAAGGTGTATACGTATTTACAAATATAAATATACACAATCGAGGTCCTGCACACACACCCCCCCCCCACCCAGAGCCGAAAGGAACCGAACCACCCATACGACGTCCCGCTGAAACAAGAGGCGTAAACAAACCGAGAACGAGTGACCGCCGGGGGTGCGGGAGTGGACGGAGCGGGCGGCGTACACGTTCCCGTCGAAACGGGAAAACGGAAGAGGGAGAACGCGAGAGTAGCGACGGTGGGGACGAGGGGCGTCCGGGACACCCGTCCGTACGTGGATAAAGCCTTGGGGTCGCGAATTTAGCCCGATTTAACCTCCGCACCGTTAAAAAAAACAAAAAAAAACCTTGTAAACGCTCGACGGCGTGATGTACAGACTGATCCGGAGTCAGCGTCTCCGCCCTTTTCTGTGATTTACATTCATCCATGCGGGTGGAGGACGGGTGGAGGACGGGCGCCTCCATCAGCGGGGCTCCTCCAGGAGGAGCTGGCAGGCGTCACTCGGGGGATGGTGAAAGGCGAGGGATCCGTTCGGGACCTGTAGCACCGCGGCGCCTCCTGCGTCCGAATGCAGGCGGCGCGTCTCCTCGTTTGGCAGGACGCGCCCACCCAAAAGGGAACGGCCCGGAGGCGCGAGACGCGTGAGGTGGCCGTCTCGTCGGGGTTCCGCGTCGCGTCCCTTGGAGCCTGTAACCCGAGCACGTTCGGCGGCGCGATGGCGGCGAGCGGAACCTGGATGTGGACGCGCTTTGGCAGGAGGGTAGAAGCAGGGACTGTCCGAAAAACGTTACGCGGCTGGACAGAACCGAAACGAAAGGAAACCTCAGGAGTCTGAAAAGTCGTGTGTGTTAAGTGTGTGTGTGTGTGTGTGAGAAAGTAGAGTGTGTGTGGGGGGTTATGTTAGTGTGGGTGTAGGCGAGTGCCTGTTCTGTGCTGAGGTGCGCCGGGCCGGTCCTGGGGGCGTCGGCCTACACCAGGTTGTACTCTTTGAGGTTGAGCTGGAGGATGGTGTCCTTGACGGCGGCGAAGACGAAGCGGATGTTCTCCGTGTCCGTGGCGCAGGTGAAGTGCGAGTAGATGATCTTGTCGCTGTCGGGGTTCAGGTCCACGAACATCTTCAGGATGAACTCGCGCGCCGCCTGGGCGTCCCGCTGCGGCCCTGCGGGAGGACATGGCCGTGAGACTCGCCGCGTCCACCGACAAAGGACAACAGACTATCCATCCAACCATCCATCCATTATCTTCTACTTTATCCTCTATTAGGGTCGCGGGGGGGGGGGGTTCCCCATGCCTATCCAGGGGAGAACGTTTCGGGCGCTGGGCAGATACACCCAGGACAGGGGGGCAATCTATCGCTGGACACACACACACACTCTAAATGGGGCAATGTGGAGAATTCAATTGACCTTGATCCATATTTTTTGGACTGTGGGAGGAAACCGGAGAACCCGGAGGAAACCCACGCGGACACGGAGAGAACATGGAAACTCCACCCAGATGGGGATTCGACCCGGGAATCCCTAGCGCTGAGAGGAGAACATGCTAAACCACTAAGCCACCATGCCGCCCTCATCCATCCATCATACTCGGCTTTATCCTCTACTAGGGTCGAACCCCCCCATGCCCATCCAGGGGAGAACGTTTTGGGCGCTGGGCAGATACACCCAGGGCAGGAGGGCAATCTATCGTTGGACACACACTCACTTACTCACACACACACACACACACACACACAGTCTATATGGGGCAATTTGGAGAACTCAAATGAACTTGATCCATGTTTTTTGGACTGTGGGAGGAAACCGGAGAACCCGGAGGAAACCCACATGGACACGGGGAGGACATGGAAACACCACCTAGACTGGGATTCGAACCGGGAATCCCTAGCGCTGAGAGGAGAACATGCCAAACCACAAAGCTCCCGTGCCACTCTCATCCATCCATCCATCATATTCTGCTTTATCCTCTATTAGGGTTGCGGTGTTGTTCCCCATGCCCATCCAGAGGAGAACGTCTCGGGCGCTGGGCAGATACACCCAGGACAGGGGGCAATCTATCGCTGGACACACACTCACTCACACACACACTCTATATGGGGCAATTTGGAGAACTCAATTGACTTGATCCATGTTTTTTGGACTGTGGGAGGAAACCGGAGAACCCGGAGAAAACCCACATGGACACGTGGAGGACATGGAAACTCCACCCGGATGGGGATTCGAACCGGGAATCCCTAGCGCTGAGAGGAGAACATGCCAAACCACTAAGCCACCGTGCCGCCCGTGGACAAACGGACCATTGTCATGGAAACCAACACGTACCATCAAACTCAGGAAAGTAGTCGACCAGATGAGAGTAGGTGATCTTCTCCTCCAGCAGGTCCTTCTTGTTGAGGAAGAGGATGACGGAGGAGTTTTGGAACCAGGGATATGTGATTATCGTCCTGAAGAGGGCTTTACTCTCCTCCATGCGATTCTGGAAGGAAAGGGGCGGAGTTTCGCTACATAAACAAGCACGAAACTATGGAAAATGGGTTCCCGACACGGAGGCCACACCCCCTTGAATACACACAGGGCGTGCCAGTGCGTCTTCCCTTAAGTCTTCGTGTGTGTATTTAATAACGTAACCTAAGGTGCGATAAACCAAATCAGTGTCACTCGCCGTTCCCTTCGCGCTCTGACTTTGGTGGGTTGCTACTATTTAAACTGCACAGGGGAAAGGTGGGGTGAGATAGATCCCCAAGTCTAAAAGAATGACAGCTATATATATATATAAATATATATATTAGGGGTGAGCTGCAATATTCGCTGATTCGACGATTCGATTCGGAGAACCGTAGTCGACTATGAACCTCATAGTCGAATGTACCATTTTGACCACACGGGGGCGCCCATGGCTGCTGCTAAGCATTAGTTTTTACATGAAATGTCTTTGTTTTCGTTATATATATAGCCTTTTGTCAAATAAAATCATCCTAATTTCTAGAAAAAAAAAAAAAAAAAAAAAAAAAAAAAAAAAAAAAAAAAAGGTTTTCTTTTGTTAGAAAAACAAGTAAAATATAAAAAAAGTATATTTTTTTAAAAACTATGCTTATAGCGCCATCTATGGTGAAATTTTAACTGATTCGACTATCAGTCGACTATAGGGAAAATCTGACGAATCAGATTCGACTACGAAAATCTGTAGTTGAATACAGCCCTAATATATATATATATACATATATACACACACACTATATATATATATATATATATATATATATATATATATATATATATATATACATACATACATACACATACACATACATACAGTACACACATACACACACAGGACGTCATAGAACTCATGCAGAACTTATGTGTGGGAATGCACCGAATATCTGGCAACCCAAGTAACGTGGCTGAATGAAAATGGCGAGTGGGTTCTGGTGAACGAGGGCGTGGTAGCTCGGTGCTCGGTGTGTTGGAGGGTCGGGTGGTGGTGCGACTCACCTCATTGTCGGACTCCACCAGCACCTGGTCGTACTCGCTCAGCGCCACCAGGAACATGATGGACGTCACGTTCTCGAAGCAGTGGATCCACTTCCTGCGTTCGGACCGCTGGCCTCCGACGTCCACCATTCTGCAGGAGCGGGCGGAAACGTTTTTATAGCCGATTCGGACCACGCCCCACCGTAACCCCACGCCACGCCCCACCGTAACCCCACCCCACGCCCCGCCGTAACCCCACGCCACGCCCCACCGTAACCCCACGTAAGAGAAGCGCCCATGTTGATGTTATTCAGCTCGGAGTTTAAACACCGTTCACCTGAAGCGCAGACGCAGGTGCCCCCCACAGGGGGCGACAGAGGAGGTCGGGCCGAGTTCTAGAGCGGTTTTCGGGGCCGACAGCACCCACGTGCCTCTCTGTAGCTCCGGCGCCGGGCCAGAAGCCCACAGAGGGGCCTTTGATGAATGAGGCCCTCTAGGAGCGCCTGCCCAAAATAAAGCTCCTTCACATGGCTCGTCCTCATTTGCGTTTGCCCCGAGGCTCGCTGACCTACTTTCAAACCTCACACTCGCAGAATGTAGGACAAACTTCAGCTCCGAAGTAAAGCACAGATTAAAGCTGGAGGCGTATGGGGGGGACGGGGCGGGGCGGGGGGGACGGGGGGGCGTACCGTAAGTTTGGGTGATTAGGCCTTGGGGTCGCGTGCGATCGATATCCCGATAAACACACGAGGTCAGCAAAATCAGAGGCTTTAAGAAAAACAGGGCTTCATGTCATAGAATGGCTCCCAGGCGTTTGCCTGTTCTCCTCTCAGCCCTGGGGATCCAGGTTCCCAAACGAATCTCCAGTTTCCTCCCGCAGTCCGAAAACATAGATTATGGATTCAAGGTGAATTGGCTGCTCTAGATTGTCCCATCTAAATTGCCCCTGGTGGTATGATGGCCTAGTGGTCAGCACATCCGCCTCTTATCTCAGTCTGGGTGGAGTTTCCATGTTCTCCCCATGTCCCTGTGGGTTTCCTCCGGGTTCTCCGGTTTCCACCCACAGTCGAAAAAGATAGATTTGAGGTCAATTGGCTGCTCTACATTGCCCCTATCAAAATTGCCCCTGGTGGGATGATGGCCTAGTGGTCAGCACGTCCGCCTCTCAGCCCTGGGGATCCAGGGTTCAAATCTCAATCTGGGTGGAGTTTGCATGTTCTCCCCATGTCCCTGTGGGTTTCCTCCAGGTTCTCCGGTTTCCCCCCACAGTCCAAAAACATGAACTCAAGGTTAATTGTCTGCTCTAATTGCCCCTATACAGTGTGTGGCTGTGTGAGTAAGTGTGGATCCAGCAATGGTTTAGTAACCCGTCCTGGGTGTATCTGCCCAGCGCCTGAAACGTTCTCCCCTGAAACGTTCTCACCACCACCAAATCAATACCCCAACACTCTAACCGGGGTGTAAACAGGTTTGTGATCTGGGTGTGGGAGGCTTTCATTAACATTTAAAAAGGACCCCGTGGAGGTTTATATACTCTATACAACCACCAAGAAGCGGCGCATGATGCCTCGCCTCCGCTACGTGGTCCGAGCATCACCACGGTGATGGGTGGAGAGAGGGATGAGTGCTACAGCACAGAGCAAACTTATATTTAGGTGACGTGAAGTTCTTATGTTTGGGAGCGCAGGTGGATATGAAGCCTTTTTATTTTTTTATTATAATTTTTTTAAATCACTGCAGACTTCGCTGTAAAACGATCTGCTGAATTACCGGCGCTGCGGAGCCCGAGCATCCGAACCCGGAGGAAACCCACACGGACACGGGGAGAACATGCAAACTCCACCCAGATTGGGATTCGAACCGGGAATCCCTAGTTCCCCTGCCCCATATAAATATATATGAGCTAATTTATATTTATATTATATAGGACCCGCCCCATATAAATATATATGAGCTAATTTATATTTATAATATATAGGACCCGCCCCATATAAATATATATGAGCTAATTTATATTTATAATATATAGGACCCGCCCCATATAAATATATATGAGCTAATTTGCATTGTTAGTAACTTGTTGTTTGTTGGTCGGTGGGCGTGCCCTTAACATGCGTCCGCGTTCCTGATTGGTTGACATTCAAACAGCCCGCCTCTCCCCCGATAACAGACGACACAGCCGTCCAATGGCAGATTAGAAAACGCGCTTAAAAACTGCAGTCTGATTTTCGTTAACGATGCGGGACGACGTCTCAGTTTGCGGGACGCGTGAAAAGTAACGAAATTGCGGGACTGTCCCAAACAAAGCGGGACATCTGGTCCACCCCACCGCCGCGGCGTACCGCAGGTGGATATGAAGCCTGTTTTATTTATTATTATTATTATTATTTTTTAAATCGCTGCAGACTTCGCTGTAGAACGATCTGCTGAATCACCGGCGCTGCGGAACCCGAGCATCCGAACCCGGAGGAAACCCACACAGACACGGGGAGAACATGGAAACTCCACCCAGATGGGAATTCGAACCGGGAATCCCTAGTTCCCCCGCCCCATATAAATATATATGAGCTAATTTATATTTATAATATATAGGACCCGCCCCATATAAATATATATGAGCTAATTTATATTTATAATATATAGGACCCGCCCCATATAAATATATATGAGCTAATTTATATTTATAATATATAGGACCCGCCCCATATAAATATATATGAGCTAATTTATATTTATAATATATAGGACCCGCCTCATATAAATATATATGAGCTAATTTATATTTATAATATATAGGACCCGCCCCATATAAATATATATGAGCTAATTTATAATATATAGGACCCGCCTCATATAAATATATATGAGCTAATTTATATTTATAATATATAGGACCCGCCCCATATAAAAATATATGAGCTAATTTATATTTATAATATACAGTGAGTCCAAGAAGTATTTGATCCCTTGCTGATTTTCTTCGTTGGCCCACTAATAAAGACATGATCATTCTATACTTTTAATGGTAGATGTATTCTTACATGGAGAGACAGAATATTAAAAAGAAAATCCAGAAAATAAATCTAAGGAATATATATTAATTGATTTGTATTTCATGGAGTGAAATAAGTATTTGATCCCTTAGTATTCATTAGCAGTTCTGGCTTTTACAGACCAGTTAGACACCCCCAATCAACTTGTTACCTGACCTGAAGTCACCTGTTCTCACTAATCACTTGTGTGAAAAACACCTGTCCACAGAATCAGACAGATCACACGGATTTCAAGTCTCCAACATGGGTAAAACCAAAGAGCTGTCACAGGACCTCAGAGTCAGAATTGTTGACCTTCACAAAGCTGGAATGGGCTACAAAAAGATTAGTAAGGTGTTGGATGTAAAAGTAACAACTATTGGTGCAATTATCAGAAAGTTTAAAGAGTATAACATGACAATCAACAGACCTCGGCCCGGTGCTCCAAAGAAGATTTCGCCTCGTGGGGTGGCAATGATGCTGAGAACGGTCAGAAATCGTCCTGCAACCACTCGGCAGGAGTTAGCAAATGACCTGAAGGCAGCTGGGACCACAGTTTGCAAGGAAACAATTGGCAACACTTTGCGCAACAATGGATTCACATCCTGCAGTGCCCGAAAGGTACCCCTGCTGAAGAGAGCACATGTGAAGGCGCGCCTCAAGTATGCCAATGATCATTTGAAAGATGAACCAAGTTATTGGGAGAAGGTTTTGTGGTCAGACGAGACCAAAATTGAACTTTTTGGCCTCAACTCCACCCGCCATGTGTGGAGGAAGAAAAATGCTGCCTATGACCCCAAGAACACTGTGCCCACCGTCAAGCATGGAGGTGGAAGCATAATGTTTTGGGGGTGTTTCTCTGCCAAGGGTACAGGGCTACTACACCGCATCACTGGGAAGATGGATGGAGCCATGTACCGCACAATCCTGAGGGACAACCTCCTCCCCTCTGCCAGGGATCTGAAAATGGGCCGTGGTTGGGTCTTCCAACATGATAACGACCCTAAACATACAGCAAAGGCAACAAAGGATTGGCTCAAGAAAAAAACACATTAAGGTCATGGAGTGGCCCAGCCAGTCGCCAGACCTCAATCCGATCGAAAATCTATGGAGGGAGCTGAAGGTCAGAGTTGCCAAGCGACAGCCCACCAACCTTCATGATTTAGAGAGGATCTGCAAAGAAGAGTGGGCCAAAATTCCCCCTGGTGTGTGTGCTAAACTTGTGGTTAACTACAACAAACGTCTCACTGCTGTGCTTGCAAACAAAGGCTTTGCCACTAAGTATTGAGTGTGTTTGGCAAGAGGGATCAAATACTTATTTTCCTCATTGAAATACAAATTAATTAAAATATATTCTTTAAAATTATATTCTGGATTTTTGTCTTGATATTCTGTCTCTCCATGTTAGAATATATCTACCATTAAAAGTGCAGAAGGATAGTGTCTTTATTAGTGGGCAAACAAAGAAAATCAGCAAGGGATCAAATACTTCTTGGACTCACTGTATATGACCCGCCCCATATAAATATATATGAGCTAATTTATATTTATAATATATAGGACCCGCCCCATATAAATATATATGAGCTAATTTATATTTATAATATATAGGACCCGCCCCATATAAATATATATGAGCTAATTTATATTTATAATATATAGGACCCGCCCCATATAAATATATATGAGCTAATTTATATTTATAATATATATGACCCGCCCCATATAAATATATATGAGCTAATTTATATTTATAATATATATGACCCGCCCCATATAAATATATATGAGCTAATTTATATTTATAATATATATGACCCGCCCCATATAAATATATATGAGCTAATTTGCATTGTCTGTAATTTGATTTTCGTTAACGACGCGGGACTGTCCCGCACAAAGCAGGACATCAGGTCCACCTCACCGCCGCGGCGTACCGCAGGTGGATATGAAGCCTTTTTAAAATTTATTTATTATATTTTTTTTAAATCACTGCAGACTTCGCTGTAGAACGATCTGCTGAATCACCGGCGCTGCGGAACCCGAGCATCGGAACCCTCCACGGCTCACCCTGACCTTCTGATACAAATATATCCATCTGCCTTCTCTGCCTTACATAAACAGCGCGGCCGAGCGGCGCTCCCGAGAGGCTCGCCCATCGCACGAATCATACGAGAGCGCAGAGAAAGGTGCAGAGATCCTCCAGCTCAAAAAAAAACAAAAACGGAAAAAAAACGGGAGGAAAATCAATAAAGCTGCCGCAGAGTGAGGGGGGATCGACCTCGGGTTCCGTTTGATCTCTTTAAAGCACCGGATCGAGGACGGGGGGGGGCGCGCTCTGTACCTGAAAATGATGCTCTGCAAGTCGAAGGGGTACTCGATGATCCCCGTGGTCGGGATTCGGACCCTGAGCACGTCCTGCTGGGTGGGGAGGTAGGACGGCTCGGCGATGCGGTCCAGATCGGACAGGTAGCTGAGGAGAGAGAGACAGAGAGAGACAGAGAGAGAGAGACAGAGAGAGAGAGAGAGAGAGAGAGACAGAGACAGACAGGAGAGAGAGAGAGAGAGAGACAGAGAGAGAGAGACAGAGAGAGAGAGACAGGAGAGAGAGACAGAGAGAGAGACAGAGACAGAGACAGAGAGAGAGAGAGACAGAGACACAGAGAGAGACAGAGAGAGACAGAGAGAGAGAGAGTGAGAGAGAGAGTGAGAGAGAGAGTGAGATGAGAGAGTGAGAGAAAGAGAGACAGTGAGATTAGAGAGTGAGAGAGAGAGAGAGAGAGTGAGAGAGAGCGACAGAGAGATTAGAGAGTGAGAGAGAGAGAGTGAGGTGAGAGAATGGGAGAGAGAGGGTGAGAGTGAGATGAGAGAGTGAGAGAGAGAGTGAAAGAGAGAGAGAGAGTGAGATGAGAGAGTGAGAGAGAGAGAGTGAGAGAGAGAGTGAGATGAGAGAGTGAAGAGAGAGAGAGAGATGAGAGAGTGAGAGAGAGAGAGTGAGAGAGAGAGAGAGTGAGATGAGAGAGTGAAGAGAGAGTGAGAGAGAGAGAGAAAGAGAGAGAGAGTGAGATGAGAGAGTGAGAGAGAGTGAGAGAGAGAGAGAAAGAGAGAGAGAGTGAGATGAGAGAGTGAGAGAGAGTGAGAGAGAGAGAGAAAGAGAGAGTGAGATGAGAGAGTGAGATGAGAGAGAGAGAGAGACAGAGAGAGAGAGAGAGAGAAAGAGTGTGTGTTAGACTTTAAATTAAAAAATTTAAATTAAAACCTGATCTGAACCTGGAACATCTTTGGAAAATTTAGTCTCACAATAAACACAAAGTCCATCCTAAAGGTAAAGGTCCGGCTCAGGGGCCCGGCTCAGGGGTCCGGCTCAGGGGTCCGGCTCAGGGGCCCGGCTCAGGGGTCCGGCTCAGGGCACAGAGGCACGGCACAGAGGCAGAGGGTTTTAAGCCCCAATCTTCAGCTTTT
>JAFMOC010000460.1:157500-210234 GCA_019802505.1 Corydoras sp. C115
CGGGTCCATTTCAAGGCATCTAGGCGCCCAAGCAAAATGCCCCACCAACCAAATATTGCTTACTTAAGTTAATATTAAAATTTTATTATTTAAAGGGATGTGGTAGCTCAGTGGTCAGTGTGTTGGGCTGTCAATCTGAAGGTTGGTGGTTCAAATCCCATGTCCGATGAAGTTACCAATGTGGGGCCTTGAGCAAGACGCTCAACCCTCATTGCTCCAGGGGGCGCTGTATCCACCTTGTGCTCACTTTGTAAGTCGCTTTGGATCTAACTTGGCTTCCGCTTTATCCTCTACTAGGGTCGCGTTCTCCCATCAAGGGGAGAACGTTTCGGGCACTGAGCAGATACACCCAGGACAGGGCGCCAATCCATCGCTGGGCACACACTCACTCACACAAACACACACTCAATATGGGGCAATTTGGAGAACTCAATTGACCTTGATGCATTTTTTGGACTGTGGGAGGAAGCCGGAGAACCCGGAGGAAACCCTCACGGACACGGGGAGGACATGGAAACCACCCAGATTGGGATTCGAACCGGGAATCCCTAGTGCTGAGAGGAGAACATGCTAATCACTAAGCCACCTAGAGGATATCTAAGGGCTCCAGGCCAGCTTAGTGTCCTCTGAGCTATTGGCAGGTTTGCATGTCCTGTTGTGGTTAGGTGCCGTATTATTGGTGGAACCGGGAATCAAACCAGGGACCTTCAGGTCGCGAGGCAGGTCCCTCAAGTCTACGACTGTCCCCTGGATGACGAGGGAATTGTGTTCAAGTGTCTGCAACCCGATTACAAACTCTGTAGGGAGGGGTAGTTCAGTGGTTGGGGTGTTGGGTTGTCAATCTGAAGGTTGGGGGTTCAAATCCCAGGTCCACTGAAGTTACCAGTGTGGGTCCTTGAGCGAGACCCTTAACCCTCATTGCTCCAGGGATGTTGTGATGAACCCTGTGCTCACCTTGTAAGTCGCTTTGGATAAAAGCGTCCAATAAATGACCCAATGTTAAGCCAACCCGAACCGCTGTTCCCTTCTGGTTTCTCGAGGCGACGCCCGCCTTTTATCCTGAATCCTGCCAGAACGCGGCGGTGACGACCTCCGGGCCCTTTCATCTCCGCCATCAGAGGGAACGCTGATGACTGAACTCAATCGAATTAAGCGTTGTTGACTGGACACGCTCGCTTCAGACAGACAGGACCTTTGATATCTGTCGCACTAATGGCTCTGCGATTCTGCCGGGACGTGTCCCTGACGCCCTCCTGGCACTTTCACTTTCACTAAAGTTCAAAGGGATCATTCACAAGACTTTAACGACTCCATCAATACACTGTAACCGCCAAAAGGTTGGACACGCCCCCTTCCTGCTCCTCTTTCCTTATAGATGGACTTTGTAGTTCTACAATTACAGACTGTAGTCCATCTGTGTTCTTTATTTTGGTTCTCTGTTCTCTATTGGTGGTGGCTTAGTGGTTAAGCATGTTCTCCTCTCAGCTGTAGGGATTCCCGGTTCGAATCCCCATCTGGGTGGAGTTTCCATGTCCTCCCCGTGTCTGCGTGGGTTTCCTCCGGGTTCTCCGGTTTCCTCCCACAGTCCAAAAACATGGATCAAGTCAAGGGTTCATCACAACATCCCTGGAGCAATGAGGGTTAAGGGTTTTGCTCAAGGACCCACATTGGTAACTTCAGTGGACCTGGGATTTGAACCCACAACCTTCAGATTGATAACCCAACAACCTAACAACCACTGAGCTACCACACCCTCGCCCTTACAAACTCACACTAAGTGAAGTGACCACATGTGCCCCGGGGGAGCAATTGGGGTTAGGTGCCTTACCCAAGGGCACTTCAGCCATGGCACTTGTTGGAACCGGGAATCGAACCGTGGACCTTCAGGTTGCAAGACTGGTTCCTTGACCACAAGCCTACAACTGTCTTGCACATCAGTCCAAAGTCGGTCACGTAATGTGGGCCCCCTTAACTGTCAATGCTCCAGGAGGACTATATGAAGACTGACCCTGTGTTTGGACCCCAACCATTAATTTGGGCTTCTTGTTGAGGGCCCCCATTGCTCAGAACTCTCTCTCTCTCTCTCGCTCGCTCTCGCTCTCTCACCTTGTTCTGTTCATACTTGTAGCCTATTTTCAGAGTCTCGCAGGCGCGGATCATGGACTGCATGGACGTGAAGATGTTCTGGTAGACCAGCTTGGTGAAGCCGCGCTTGTCCTCGTCCGTGTAGCCGGCGCCATGAATGATGCGCATCTGTTTGATGAACGTGCTCTTGCCGCTCTCTCCCGTACCTGAAGCACAAAGAAGTGTTTCATTTATTCATACATTATCTTCCGGGGGGGGGGGGGGGGTCCCTATGCCCATCCAGGGGAGAACGTTTTGGGTGCTGGGCAGATACACCCAGGACAGGGCGCCAATCTATCGCTGGGCACACACTCACTCACACAGACACACTCTATATGGGGCAATTTGGAGAACTCAATTGACTTGATCCATGTTTTTGGACTGTGACCTATTATATAGGGCGGCACGGTGGCTTAGTGGTTTAGCACGTTCTCCTCACAGCACTAGGGATTCCAAGGCATGCTCTCCCCGTGTCTGCGTGGGTTTCCTCCGGGTTCTTCGGTTTCCTCCCACAGTCCAAAAACAAGGATCAAGTCAATTGAGTTCTCCAAATTGCCCCATATAGAGTGTGTATGTGTGAGTGAGTGTGTGCCCAGTGATGGATTGGCGCCCTGTCCTGGGTCTATCTGTCCAGCGCCCAAGACGTTCTCCCCTGGATGGGCATGGGGAACCCCCCCCCCCCCCCCCCCCCCGACACGACCCTAATTGAGGATAAAAGTGGATTATAATGAATGAATGAATATATATATATATATATATATATGTATGCACATACACATTCAAATTAATGTGTATGTATATACACATAAATTCATATACATAGATCACAGGATCACGATACAGAACCCTTGAGGGATGACAGTTAGGGTCCTTAATCTAGAACTCACATGTATAAAGTGATCATGTGATCAATTTTACCAACTGTACTTCCACACAGAGGAATCTGTCCTCCACATGCAACCCATTCATGCAGTTGCAGTTACGCAGTTACACACACACACACACACACACACACACACACACACACACACACACACACACACACACACACACACACACACACACACACACACACACACACACACTCTGAGTGAAGTGAGTACACGTGCCCGGAATGCCTGAGGAGTAATTGGGGTTAGGTGCCTTGTCCAAGGGCACTTCAGTTACAGAACTTATTGGGACCTTCAGGTCAAAAGGCTGGTTGCGTCCCCAAACCTCCGACTGTCTGGCACTAAAGAACTCCGTTATCGTCTTGAACATTCACTATCGACGACGTAAAAGTACCTGAATGTTACGTAAACTTACTTTCGATGCCCAAAAAAATCCAAAATGTGAGGTGAGCAAAGCGGAGCGGGTGATTGGACGATGATTCATCCACTTTGTGCTATATTTACATCTGGACGAGCTATTTTCAGAAAACCACGGGACACTTTTATACTTCATCAGCCGCCTTTAACGCTACAGCGGACTGGGGTTCTATTCCAGTTCTGCACATGCATCATGAGCAGCGGGGGACGGGACGGGGGACGTTAGAAATCCTGTCTCTGATCCTCATTCAGGTTCTCCTGTTATTAGAACGGCATGGACACACTGGCAAGAGCAAGAGCGAGGGTGAGCGCCAATAAGCATTTACAAACTCTTTTAAAACCACATTTTTTTTTTTTTTTTTGGGGGGGGGGAGGTTGGGGGTCCCCATGCCCATCCAGGGGTGAACGTCTCGGGCGCTGGGCAGATACACCCAGGACAGGGGGGGCAATCTATCACTGGACACGCACTCACTCACACTCTATATGGGGCAATTTGGAGAACTCAATTGACCTTGATCCATGTTTTTGAACTTTGGGAGGAAACCGGAGAACCCGGAGGAAACCCACGCGGACACGGGGAGGACATGGAAACTCCACCCAGATGGGGAGTCGAACCGGGAATCCCCAGCGCTGAGAGGAGAACACAACAATACTTTTATAGATTTTGGAACTCAATACACGTATAAGGTGCACCGGATTATAAGGCGCAAGTCCGATTTCTGAATTTTAGGCTTTTAGGTGCGCCTCATAGTCCGGAAAATACGGTAGTAGAATAAAGTTCAATTATAAATCAGCGTTCTGCATCCTTTACTTTTCTTGCAGATCGTATGTTTTAGTGAGTGCCTTATAATACAGAGCCGTACAGAATAAGTACCGTACAGAAACAGAGTCCGTAATTCAGACTGCGCCTTATAGTACGGTGCGCCTTATACGTGTTTTATCGTCTTCTGTGTCTGAATTAAAAAGCTGGTTCTCTATCGAGCACTCCGGTGTTCCCTCTCATCAGCGTCCTCGTCTTCTGTGTCTGAATTAAAAAGCTGGTTCTCTATCGAGCGCTCCGGTGTTCCCTCTCATCGATGTCCGAGTCCGTCTCGTCTCCGGGCGGCCGTTCGGCGACGACGCCGGCTTTCGTGAAAGCTCGGACGACGGTCACGGCAGAAACCTCGGCCCAGACGTCCACAACCCATTCACAGACGGTGGTGTAACTCGCCCTGCCGCCGCCTCCCGAGTTTTAGTAAACGTGTGTTCGCCGTCTATCATCCATCGCTCCCACGCCGCCCGCGACTTTACTTTAAACGCCCCGTTTACACCGACGTCCAGCGCTCAGAGTTCTTTATTTAATCCTCCCGGAATGACGGCGAGCTCCCAATTCATTTACGGTCGCACAACAAAACTTTTATAGAATTTGGAACTCAGTACACGTATAAGGTGCACCGGATTATAAGGCGCAGTCTGAATTAGGGACTCTATTTTTGTACGGTACTTATTCTGTACGGCAGCGTGTTATAAGGCACTCGCTAAAACATACGATCTACAAGAAAAGTAAAGGATGCAGAACGCTGATTTATAATTGAACTTTATTCTACTTCTTGATAAAACACATTATTTTAATCTCTCTTCTCCCACAAATCCATCAGCGTCCTCGTCTTCTGTGTCTGAATTAAAAAGCTGGTTCTCTATCGAGCACTCCGGTGTTCCCTCTCATCGATGTCCGAGTCCATCTCGTCTCCGGGCGGCCGTTCGGCGACGACGCCGGCTTTCGTGAAAGCTCGGACGACGGTCACGGCAGAAACCTCGGCCCAGACGTCCACAACCCATTCAGACGATGGCGTAACTCGCCCCGCCGCCGCCTCCCGAGTTTTAGTAAACGTGTGTTCTATCATCCATCGCTCCCACGCCGCCCGCGACTTTACTTTAAACGCCCCGTTTACGCCAACGTCCAGCGCTCGGAGTTCTTTATTTAATCCTCCCGGAATGACGGCGAGCTCCGGATTCATTTACGGTCGCACAACAAAACTTTTATAGATTTTGGAACTCAGTACACGTATAAGGCGCACCGGATTATAAGGATTATAAGGCACACGTCCGATTTCTGAATTTTAGGCTTTTAGGTGCGCCTTATAGTCCGGAAAATACGGTAGTAGAATAAAGTTCAATTATAAATCAGCGTTCTGCATCCTTTACTTTATATACGGTATAAGTACCGTAATTGAGACTGCACATTATAATACCTTATTATTATTATTATTATTATTATTATATACCTTAATTATAATTATAATGCCTTATAGTCCGGAAAATACGGTAAGTGAACTTAAACCCAGCGATGGAGAAGGATAAGGAGCGGGAACGTCGCCGTCGGCTCGGTAGAACCACAACATTCGTCCATCCGCACATCACAAACACCGACCGCCACCCTTTCCGAAGCGTTACGGTGAGAACGGGTCACACGTCCGCTGGCCGGCCATTAGAACCCGGTACGGGAGGGGGGGGGGGGGGTCTGAGAAACCAGACCATTACATCATCAGCCCCAATAAACTGGACCTCGAGTTCCAAAGGTTCCGCGATTGCATAACGCTGCGCTCATTCAGGAGTTCCCAGAACCATGGAAACCCAGCGCGGGGAGTGGCTCTGCCGGCGCACCATGTGACCCGAGGAGGAGCAGCTGGAGGGAGGCCAGAGGTCTTAAGAAGGAGCGTCATGTGACACCGAAACTAACACCACAAATATTTACCCCTGCTATCTGCTGCTGGGAAGCGACGAGCCGGTTCGGGGGCAAATAAAAATGACATAACGTGGAGGAAGTGACAGCGCGGGCGGGGGGGCGGGGGGGGGGTGGGAGGAGAGGGGGGGGGGAGCGACCGGCGTCTCGGGTTTCACGCCGCGGGAGAGTTCGGAACGTTGGGAACGTCTGCGGGAGGGACTGCGAGGAGGTGGTCTGAGCGGAACGGGCCGTTTAAAGGGACAGTACGCGTTCTCGGGCCGCGGATGGGGCGGCGGGACGAGCTCAGGGAGAGACGGGTGACGGGGCGAGAGAGGACGTCCAAATCTGCAGGTTTCAGAACCGCCGAGCGCACAAGAACATAAAACACACCCCCCCCCCCCCCCCCCCAAAGTCCCAAAACAACAAGGGTCTGATGGATTTTGTTGTTTAAAGATTTAAGATTTTAATCATTTGCGCAGGGCGGCACGGTGGCTTAGTGGTTTAGCATGTTCTCCTCTCAGCGCTAGGGATTCCCGGTTCCAATCCCTATCTGGGTGGAGTTTCCATGTTCTCGCCCGTGTCTGTGTGAGTGTCCTCCGGGTTCTCCGCTTTCCTCCCATAGTACAAAAACATGGATCAAGGTCAATTGAGTTCTCCAAATGAGTTCTCTCACAAAAGAGTGTGTGTGAGTGAGTGAGTGTGTGCCCAGTGATAAATTGCCCCCCTGTCCTGGGTCTATCTGCCCAGTGCCCGAAACGTTCTCCCCTGGATGGACATGGGGAACCCGTCTCTAATCTCAAATCTAGAAGCCTGGATTAGTCTATAATCTAGAGACAAAACTAATCAAGACTAGTCGCCTTTCTCAACTCGAGAAGCCTGGACCCGTCTCTAATCTCAAAATCGAGAAGCCTGGACCCGTCTCTAATCCCAAAATCGAGAAGCCTGGACCCGTCTCTAATCCCAAAATCGAGAAGCCTGGACCCGTCTCTAATCCCAAAATCGAGAAGCCTGGACCCGTCTCTAATCCCAAAATCGAGAAGTCTGGACCCGTCTCTAATCTCAAAATCGAGAAGCCTGGACCCGTCTCTAATCTCAAAATCGAGAAGTCTGGACCCGTCTCTAATCTCAAAATCGAGAAGCCTGGACCCGTCTCTAATCCCAAAATCGAGAAGCCTGGACCCGTCTCTAATCTCAAAATCGAGAAGCCTGGACCCGTCTCTAATCTCAAAATCGAGAAGTCTGGACCCGTCTCTAATCTCAAAATCGAGAAGCCTGGACCCGTATCTAATCTCAAAATCGAGAAGTCTGGACCCGTCTCTAATCCCAAAATCGAGAAGCCTGGACCCGTCTCTAATCCCAAAATCGAGAAGCCTGGACCCGTCTCTAATCCCAAAATCGAGAAGCCTGGACCCGTCTCTAATCTCAAAATCGAGAAGTCTGGACCCGTCTCTAATCTCAAAATCGAGAAACCTGGACCCGTCTCTAATCCCAAAATCGAGAAGCCTGGACCCGTCTCTAATCTCAAAATCGAGACGCCTGGACCCGTCTCTAATCCCAAAATCGAGAAGCCTGGATTAGTCTATAATCTAGAGACAAAAACCAGGACTAGTCTATAATCTCAAAAAGTGCGCCTGGCCGGTCTCTAATCTGAGAACACGAGTGGACTGGTTTGTAATCTCAGTCCTAAACCTGGACGTGTAGCTCGTATGTCTGGTTCATGACTTTTTAATCTGTATTATAAATGTAATCTCGATTGTGGGATTATTTCATTGTAATCAGGTGAATTAGAGCAGCATTGCATGCTGGGTGTAACAGATTAAGGGGTCTGTTTGCTTTGGCCGTTTCGCTCGTGAGCCGATACAATAAGAGAAGAACAATAAAGGAAACCATTGCACCTCGTGTTTGCCGATGGCGAGGTCCATAAACAAACTCCTAACGTCGCTACGCAATCCTCCACCAACGCTCCCCGCCGTCCGCCCAACGCAACTCCAAACGCCGGAGCTTTTAATCTCACAAACTGCACTTCAATTTCTGTAGAGATGGGCTTTGTAATAGTACCACCACAGAGCAGGGGTTATTGGGTGGGTGCATTAGTCCTATCCCAGCAGTGTCACTGAGGTGGAGAAACGAACCTCCAGCAGCACTGCTGCACTAAAACCCCCCTCACCACATCAGTGTCACTGCAGAACTGACCAGAAACAATCCACCACCCAAATGATACCTGACCAACAGAGAACCAACAGAGAACCAACAGGTGACTATCCATCCATCCATCCATCCATTTTCTTCTGCTTTATCCTCTATTAGGGTCGTGGGGGGTGGGGTTCCCCATGTCCATCCAGGGGAGAACGTCTCGGGCGCTGGGCAGATACACCCAGGACAGGGCGCCATCCATCACCAATCCATCACTGGGCACACACTCACTCACACAGACACACTCTATATGGGGCAATTTGGAGAATTCACTTGACCTTCAATCCATGTTTTTGGACTGTGGGAGGAAACGCGGAGAACCCGGAGGAAACCCACGCAGACACGGGGAGAACATGGAAACTCCACCCAGATGGGGATTCAAACCGGGAATCCCCAGCGCTGAGAGGAGAACATGCTAAACCACTAAGCCACCGTGCCACCCCAGATGGACTACAGTCTGTAATTGTAGAACTACAAAGTCCACCTATAGGAGAAGTGGAGGGAATAGGGGGCGTGTCCAAACTTTTGACTGGTCCTCACAGGGTTTAGACCGAAACATCAGGGAGTTTATTGAATAAACATAGGGCGGCAGGGTGGCTTAGTGGTTTAGCATGTTCTCCTCGCAGCGCTAGGGATTCCCGGTTCGAATCCCCATCTGAGTGAAGTTTCCATGTTCTCCCCGTGTCCGCGTGGGTTTCCTCCGGGTTCTCCGGTTTCCTCCCACAGTCCAAAAACATGGATCAAGTCAATTGAATTCTCCAAATTGCCCCATATAGAGTGTGTCTGTGTGAGTGAGTGTGTGCCCAGTGATAGATTGCCCCCCCTGTCCTGGGTGTATCTGCCCAGCACCCGAGACGTTCTCCCCTGTATGGGCATGGGGAACCCCCCCCGCGACCCTAATAGAGGATAAAGCGGAAGATAATGAATGAATGAGTTTAAGCTGAACTTAAACTGGCTCGTCTTCGTCCTCTGAACACAGCGCTCGAACCCTCTGCAATGTGCGGCGTGCGAGGAGGAGGTCTTATTTAAATGCCTGATTTATTTCACATGACCCCGTCACGGGATAACAGCCCCCCCCCCCCCCCCCCCCCCGAACACATCCGCCTGCCTCCTGCCCGGCTCCGTCAGTCCTTCATCAGTCGGGACAGACTCCCTCTCTCCAGCTCACACCTCCTCTCGCACAAATTAGGGATATTCATAACTCACATTTCTGCATTCTATTTTTCAAACGACCTAGAAATAGAAATAGAACCCATAACCTCCGATCTGGAACACGCCGGCCGCCGCCGCGCGCGGGGCCTTTCATCCTCCTTCATGCTGAAAGCGACTGCGGGCGGGTAGCTCCGCGGTGTCGGGCTCTAAATCTGAAGCTCTTCACATCTCAGCTCCACTGAACTTACCCAAGTGGGTCCTTCAGCAAGACCCTTCATCCAGATTGCTCCAGGGGGCGCTGTATGTTAACCCCTGAGTTCTGACCGCAAACTAAGTTTGGGTTTCGCTAAATAACTAAATCGAAACGCAGCCGAGTTGCCAACTAAGCGTTGACCTGACGTTCAAGGTCTTCATTTATATATATATATATATATATATACCCGGTTCGAATCCCCATCTGTGTGGAGTTTCCATGTCCTCCCCGTGTCCACGTGGGTTTCCTCCGGGTTCTCCGCTTTCCTCCCACAGTCCAAAAACATGGATCAAGTCAATTGCGTTCTCCAAATTGCCCCTTATAGAGTGTGTGTGTGTGTGTGTGTGTGTGTGAGAGTGTGTGCCCACTGATAGATTGCCCCCCTATCCTGGGTGTATCTGCCCAGCGCCCGAAACGTTCTCCCCTGGATGGCATGGGGAACCCCCCCCTCCCCCCCAATATAGGATAAAGTGGAAGATAATGGATGGATGGATATATATACACAAACACATATATCCATCCATCCATTTTCTTCCACTTTATGCACCCAGGACCGGGGCGGGGCAATCTATCACTGGACACATTCTATATGGGGCAATTTGAGAAATTCAAATTGACCTTGATCCATGTTTTTGGACTGTGGGAGGAAAGCGGAGAACCCAGAGGAAACCCACACGGACACGGGGTGAACATGGGAACTCCACCCAGATGGGGATTCGAACCAGGAATCCCTATTGCCGAGAGGAGAACATGCTAAACCACTAAGCCACCGTGCCGCCCACACACATATATACATATATATAAATAAATAAAAGCCTGCAATCAATACAATCCATTAAGACACACCAGCGTGAGAAACACTAATCTAATCTATTAGATCAATTTAAACCATTTATCAACAAGTCCTTTCATCACACACACACACACACACACACACACACACACACACACACACACACACACAGCCATAACTCTACATCTCCTATACATTTATAATGTTCTCTTTGTAAACGGCGTGTTTATTTACTCAGGACATTTGTTTCTTCCGTCTGTTTGAAGCCCTAACGACCTCATGAAATATGCATCATTAATTATCCAGCACTATCTGCCCTGCAAAGTGTGTGTGGGGGGGGGGGGGGGGGTGACGGGCTGCACAAAGAGGAGAGGAGGTCGTAATCGGGGCCCTCATTCGGGTCAGCGGGTCACCTCGGACGTCTCGGAATTCAGAGACATTAACACAGAGAAAGGACACTTCATTCTCAGAGTCTCAGGACGGAGGACAATAAATTAGTGCGGACTCCACTGAGGTCGGCCCACGGGTCGAATCTGATCCGTATGACGAGTGGGAGGCGGGACTGGAGGACCCCTCACTCGCAGCGTGAGGGTTTGGTGAGACCACTTTTGGAAGCTCCTGGAGATGTATTTAAAGGTTTATTGTTTGGATAACATCTGTAACCAGTGGGAGTAACACACAGGGGCAGTATAGGGGAGCAACAGGGGGCGCTGACGAACGCAGTGGGGGCTTTAAACCCCTTTCTTTGGATTCGTCTGCTGGGCGGTGAGTTCTGCCCCAGTCAAGAGCCAGTTGGGAAGAGAACGTGGTGGCGACACTGGGCAAACAGTGCCAGTCAAAAGTTTGGACACGCCCCACTGTAAAGATGGACTTTGTAGTTCTCCAATTGCAGACTGTAGTCCATCTGTTTGGTACATACCGTGTACGTCCCCTTTACTCTGTTCTAATGCTCAGAACCCCAATAGTACCACCACAGAGCAGGGGTTATTGGGTGGGTGCATTAGTCCTATCCCAGCAGTGTGACTGAGGTGGAGAAATGAACCTCCAGCAGCACTGCTGCACTAAAACCCCCCTCACCACATCAGTGTCACTGCAGAACCGACCAGAAACAATCCACCACCCAAATGACACCTGTTCTGTGAGGCTGCTGACCAACAGAGAACACAGAACCAACAGAACACAGATGGACTACAGTCTGGAATTGTAAAACTACAAAGTCCATCTTTAGAGGATGTGGAACTGAGAACATGGACCATAAGTGGAGCAAAAGTGGAGCATGCAAGTTTAAATAAGGGCGGCACGGTGGCTTAGTGGTTTAGCATGTTCTCCTTTCGGCACTAGGGTTTCCCCATTCGAATCCCCATCTGGGTGGAGTTTCCATGTTCTCTCCGTGTCCGTATGGGTTTCCTCCAGGTTCTCCAGTTTCCTGCCACAGTCCAAAAAACATGGATCGAGGTCAATTGAATTCTCCAAATTGCCCCATATAGAGTGTGTCTGTGTGAGTGAGTGTGTGTCCAGTGATAGATTGGCGCCCTGTCCTGGGTGTATCTGCCCAACGCCCGAAACGTTCTCCCCTGGATGGGCATGGGGAACCCCACCGCGACCCTAATAGAGGATAAAGCGGAAGATAATGGATGGATGTTTAAATGAAACTACAGCAGCACAATAAACAATCCACCACCCAAATGATACCCGTTCTGTGATGCTGCTGACCAACAGAGAACCAACAATGGACTACAGTCTGTGATTGTAGAACTACAAAGTCCGTCTATATGATAGCTAAGACGTAAATAGAAAATGGAGCAAGAAGGGGGCGTGCTGGTGAGACCCTGGCCCGTGATTACAGATCCGTTACGGGTCTTTAGCTTCACACAGCCCTCCTTCGTCTGACGTCTAAATTTAGCGATCCGGTAATAAAAGTCGGGCAGATCGGTGAAGGTCGGCCGCGGCGTCGTGCTGGCAGAACCAAGAACCTGTAAAATCACCGCACCGTATTACAGATCAAAGTACTCCAACGTTTACACGCCGATACAGCTCCCCGCAGAAACGCGGGATGTGGCGCGGCCCCGGGCCCCGGGCCGTGGCCCCGCACGAGTGACCTCCATACGGAGCGAGATGAGAGAACACGAGTCGGAAAAATAAAAATAATTAAAAAATAAATAAATAAAATCACTCCAATCTAGGCTACGAGAGTCCCCCAAGTCCTGCCGGAGTCTCGAGCACAGAGCAGCGGTTGGTGGATGTGTTTGCAGGGGCGGGGGCGGGGCGGGGGCAGGGGCTGCTTTAAAAGGGGCCAATTTGCGCATGCATCCACACCCGCACCTGTGCAGACACGCAGTGGGCACCATGTGGGTGGATGATGCTGTAAATCCATGTTGTTGCCATAGCGACAGACCTACAACTGCTTTCCCTCCTCAGTCATGGTGCTGTACTTGCAGTATTTGCACCTCGGTGCCTTCAAGCCGCAGCAGCAAGGTTTCAAGGATTCTTTACACGAGAACCGACACCACGATCCACAAAGTTATCGAAAACAATTCAGATTCCGGAACGCGAGGCTCATCGAGCACCTCCACGTTTAACACTCCTCCATTAGATCAGCTCCACTTACCATATAGATAATAGATAGTCTTTTATATAATTACAATATTTTATTGCCTCATTATTGATGAACCCATTGGCGCTGAACACAAACATACCTCACACACACACATACATTATATATATATATATATATATATATATATATATATATATATATATATATATATATATATATAATATAATATATATACATACACATACACACACATATATATATATTCATTCATTCATTCATTATCTCCCGCTTTATCCTCTATTAGGGTCGCGGTGGGGTTCCCCATGCCCATCCAGGGGAGAACATCTCGCGCGCTGGGCAGATACACCCAGGACAGGGGGGCAATCCATCGCTGGGTACACACTCACACACTCAAACACACTCTATATGGGGCAATTTAGAGAACTTAATTAACTTGATCCATGTTTTTGGACTGTGGGAGGAAACCGGAGAACCCGGAGGAAACCCACGCGGATACGGGGAGAACATGGAAACTCCACCCAGATGGGGATTCGAACCGGGGATATATACATATATATATATATATATATATATATATATATATAATAGTATATATATATATATAGCTATATATATATATATATAATATATATATATATATATATATATATATCCAAAACCGTTTACAGGTATGACCCGGTTAGCCCCGGAGCAATTAAGAAGGGGGTTAATTTTTTTAAATTAATGTCGTCATGACGATTTTACATTTCCATTTAGCAAACGCTTTTATCCAAAGCGACTTACAAATGAGAACATCACAAGTCAGAAGTTATGAAGAAAACCAGCTACAACACTATAGAATCATCAAACCTGATCGTTATATATGACGTGCACCCCCGCCCCCCTTCTTTTCTTTTTTTTTTTTTTTTGGTAAGTCGCCCGTACGATAAATTAATTGTACACTTTTTTAATCACGATTAATTGCAAAAATTATGAATCGTCTCATCCCTTTCCCCTGCAGACAAACCATCACCATCACACATGCCACTTCACTTTCACTCGATTGTGTATTTTTAGTACTTTTTAAGTTGAATTTCACTGTGCTTTATTGTTAATTTTTTATTCCCCCTTTTGTATATATATAAACACGTCTAATGGAGCATCTGTAAAAACTGCAATTTCCCTCCGGGGATTAATAAAGTCTTCTGATATAAGGGTTTTATAAACTTGTGAACCAGCAGAGTTTAAAGAAACCAAAGCCATGGTATAAAACGTGCAGGTGTTTCATGGGGGTTTGGTGGTAAGGTTCTGTGTGGGTCAGCGAGATAGTTCCACACCAAACTCTCCTGAACGTTGGTCGTGATGCAGGACCAACAAACGGGCCTTCCCCAAAACCGTTCCCACCGATATGAAAGAGCACCACTGTCCAAATTGCATGCCATTGATTTTATACACTAATAATTCATAAAGCACAGCGCAAGAATAAGTGATGGTCATAAGGAGCTTTTGTGTGGAGCGTTGGTCGGAAACACATTTCGTCCCGAAGCCGCACCACTTACATCATTTGTAATGATGAGTGCAGCTATTGGAAGTTAAAAACCGCCGCGCTCCGCGAGGCCATTAACGGCCGAAGGAGTCGGCGCTGAGCGGCTTTACGGTCGGCTCCCGATCCACAGAGCTCTGCGAGTGGGGCTCCAGCATCGCCGCAAAGACGCATGTTCTAAAGCAGGGCTGCACACACGTTTCAGGCCCGAGATCTACTTTTCCATTGGACAGGTCATCAAGATCTACCGGGGTTAATCTTTTTTTTAGGCTTTTATATTCACATTTGGTCATTTATTGGATGCTTTTATCCAAAGCGACTTACAAGGTGAGCACAGGGTTCATCACAACATCCCTGGAGCAATGAGGGTTAAGGGTCTCGCTCAAGAACCCACATTGGTAACTTCAGTGGACCTGGGATTTGAACCCCCAACCTTCAGATTGATAGCCCAATGCCAAAACCACTGAGCTACCGTGCCCTCTGCATAAAGACTTGATTTTAGTTACACCCAAATGACCAAACACACAGTATACAGCAAAAATGTAAAACAATCACAGTAACCCGCATTTCCCCAAACAGAACATCAACATTAATAAAACAAAGGCATTTTGAGTTTGACAAAGTAAAAAATATTATATTCATCCTCTCACTCTAAATCAAAGTGGAACATTTTAGTTCTTTCTGAGCAAAGTCCTTCACTCATCATTCATTCATCCATTATCTTCCACTTTGTCCTATATTAGGGTCGCGGGGGGGGTTCCCCATGCCCATCGTTTCGGACGAATGACAGATACACCCAGGACAGGGGGGGCAATCTATTGCTGGGCACACACTCACTCACACAAACACACTCTATATGGGGCAATTTGGAGAACTCAATTGACTTGATCCATGTTTTTGGACTGTGGGAGGAAACCGGAGAACCCGGAGGAAACCCACGCGGACACGAGGAGAACATGGAAACTCCACTCAGATGCGGATTCAAACCGGGAATCCCCAGCGCTGAGAGGAGAACATGCTAAATCACTAAGCCTCGTGCCACCCCCTTCACTCGTCTTGTCAGTTTATTAAAGAGCAAAAACACAAACAGAAACGATTGAATGTATTTTAATGTAATGTAAATCTAATGCAGATGATTCGCGAGGCTGTGATGGGGGGGGCAGACCGCTCGCTTGCACAGCGATAGAGATCGCGATTCAGACTCGCATTGTGTGTGTGTGTGTATAAGTGCTTCTGATACTGGGGCGGGGTAGCTCAGTGGTTGGGGTGTTGGGTAATCAATCTGAAGGTTGGGGGTTCAAATCCCAGGTCCACTGAAGTTACCAGTGTGGGTCCCTGAGCAAGACCCTTAACCCTCATTGCTGCAGGGATGTTGTGATGAACCCTGTGCTCACCTTGTACGTCGCTTTGGATAAAAGCGTCCAATAAATGACCCAATTATTATTATTATTATTATTATTATTATTAATTTTTTTTATTATTATTATTATTATTATTATTATTATTATTATTATTATTATTATTATTATTATTATTACTGTGCTGTAAAAAAGCTCTGACACTCTGATTTATTTCTCAAACCTCCATCGCGATCTTCCCGACACCCCTTCGATCACGATCGTCGTATTGCACACCCCTGTTTCTAAAGGTTCCACGTTCCGTCAGCTTTAACACCGACACGAAAAAGGAATCCATTCAAAACGCGCCTCCGGCTGGAGAACCTTCATAATCCCATCGCCCCGACGCTCCGCTCCGTTGTGGCCTAGTTGGGCGAAGAAGAAGGAAAAAAAATTGATCTCTTAACTGTGTCAAGGATAATAAAGGTAGCGGAGGAGGGAGGGAGGGAGGAGGGAGGAGGAGGAGGGGGGGGGGGGGGGAGGGAGAATACGAGTCGGAGGAGAGGGGGGGGGGGAGGAGGGAGGGAGGGAGGGGAGGAGGAGGAGGGAGGAGGGAGGGAGGAGGGAGGGAGGAGGGAGGGAGGAGGAGGAGGAGGGGGAGGAGGAGGGGGGGGGAGGAGGGTGGAGGGAGGGAGGGAGGGTGGAGGGAGGAGGAGGAGGAGGAGGGAGGGTGGCTGGGTGGGTGGGTGGGTGGGTGGGTGGGTGGGCGCACATGGCTGAGGAGCCCATCCACCTGAAGAACGGCGGGTAAAATTAGGAACGCAGTTGCCATGTGGACTTCATCCTCACGCAACAGCCGGGCCTATCCCATCGTCATTACATCATCATTACATCATCATTACATCACATCCCATAACATCCCCACATCAGGCCCCGCGCCGTCACACATCAGTTTTAGTGAACCATACACAGAGATCTGCACGCGGCTCGACCCGCAGGCAACCGATGACACGTTCCCGTTATATCACCTGATTGGCTGAGGGCCAGACCAAAGTCCTGAAGGTGCGTTTCTGACCCGGAACGCTGATCTAGAACCCGCGACATCGTTTGTTCTACTACCAAGACGACAGAAGAACAGCGTGTTAAAGGCGCAGCAGCAAATGCATCCCATAATACATTCATTATCTTCTGCTTTATCCTCTATTAGGGTCGCGGTGGGGGGGGGGGTGTCCACATGCCCATCATGGGGAGAACGTCTCGGGCGCCGGGCAGATACACCCAGGACAGGACGCCAACCTATCGCTGGGCACACACTCACTCACACCTTTGACCTTGATCAATTAATTTAATTTAATTAATTTCTTTAATTGATGGGGGTGTCATGTCTTTAATTGATGGGGGTGTCATGTCTTTAATTGATGGGGGTGTCATGTCTTTAATTGATCGGGGTGTAATGTCTTTAATCGATCGGGGTGTCATGTCTTTAATCGATCGGGGTGTCATGTCTTTAATCGATCGGGGTGTCATGTCTTTAATCGATCGGGGTGTAACGTCTTTAATCGATCGGGGTGTAACGTCTTTAATCGATGGGGGTGTCATGTCTTTAATCGATGGGGGTGTCATGTCTTTAATCGATGGGGGTGTCATGTCTTTAATCGATGGGGGTGTCATGTCTTTAATCGATGGGGGTGTCATGTCTTTAATCGATGGGGGTGTCATGTCTTTAATCGATCGGCGTGTCATGTCTTTAATCGATCGGCGTGTCATGTCTTTAATCGATCGGGGTGTCATGTCTTTAATCGATCGGGGTGTCATGTCTTTAATTGATGGGGGTGTCATGTCTTTAATCGATCGGGGTGTCATGTCTTTAATCGATGGGGGTGTCATGTCTATAATCGATGGGGGTGTCATGTCTTTAATCGATGGGGGTGTCATGTCTTTAATCGATGGGGGTGTCATGTCTTTAATCGATGGGGGTGTCATGTCTTTAATCGATGGGGGTGTCATGTCTTTAATCGATGGGGGTGTCATGTCTTTAATTGATCGGGGTGTCATGTCTTTAATTGATCGGGGTGTCATGTCTTTAATTGATGGGGGTGTCATGTCTTTAATCGATCGGGGTGTCATGTCTTTAATTGATCGGGTTGTCATGTCTTTAATTGATCGGGGTGTAATGTCTTTAATTGATGGGGGTGTCATGTCTTTAATTGATGGGGGTGTCATGTCTTTAATTGATGGGGGTGTCATGTCTTTAATTGATGGGGGTGTCATGTCTTTAATTGATGGGGGTGTCATGTCTTTAATTGATGGGGGTGTCATGTCTTTAATTGATCGGGGTGTAATGTCTTTAATTGATCGGGGTGTAATGTCTTTAATTGATGGGGGTGTCATGTCTTTAATTGATCGGGGTGTAATGTCTTTAATTGATCGGGGTGTAATGTCTTTAATTGATGGGGGTGTAATGTCTTTAATTGATGGGGGTGTCATGTCTTTAATTGATCGGGGTGTAATGTCTTTAATTGATCGGGGTGTCATGTCTTTAATTGATCGGGTTGTCATGTCTTTAATTGATCGGGGTGTCATGTCTTCGGTTGACTTTCGTTGCTCTCATCATCTTCGTCTCTCTGTTAAATATTTCTCCATGTCGTCTCTTGAGGGTTTGTTCAGTAAACTTAATATCACTGTGATTTCTTGTTATGCGCCCCCCCCCCCCCCCCCCCCCCCCAGGGGGGCGCGCCCCACTATTTGAGAAGGACTGCCATAATACATCAAAGGAACCAGGGAAGAACATGCCAAAGTTCACGGCACACCGACCCCCCCCCCTGTGTGGGAACTGAACCCAGGACCCTCTCGCTGTGAGGCAACGTGCTGCCATGTGACCCCCCCCCCCCCCCCCCCAATCTGTTCTCCTTCAACCGGGACGCCGACAGAATTAACGAAACGAAGAGGATGAGATCCCGCGAGAGCGACGGAGGAAGAGCGAGAAAGAGTGCGAGAACCGCACCCCCCCCGTCCCCCCCCCCGCTGTTCTCCATGTGTGACGCTGAAGAGTGGCACCTGTTCTATTTCTACATCCACAGGGGAGGCGACCCGGGTCAGTCAGCCACCTTCAAGCGTTCCGTCAAGGAGAAGCGAGAATGTGTGTCGGCGCTCACGCGAGCGGACGCGGGACCGACGCCACGGAAACGGGAACAAAGACGGGACTCGGGTTCTCACATCCTGAAATCGTTTCCTAATTAATTAACAAACGTAATTCATCCATCCGTTATCTTCCGCTTTATCCTCTATTAGGGTCGCGGGGGGGTGGGGGGGGGTTCCCCATGCCCATCCAGGGTAGAACGTCTCGGGCGCTGGGCAGATACACCCAGGACAGGGGGGCAATCTATCGCTGGACACACACTCACTCACTCACACACACTCTATATGGGGCAAATTGGAGAACTCAATTGACCTTGATCCATGTTTTTGGACTGTGGGAGGAAACCGGAGAACCCGGAGGAAACCCACAAGGACACGGGGAGGACATGGAAACTCCACCCAGATAAGGATTCCAACCGGGATTCCCTAGTGCTGAGAGGAGAACATGCTAAACCACTAAGCCACCGTGCCGCCGTTATATATATATAAATAAAAAAAATACCACACACAATCAGTGAATAGTTTCTGTGGAACGCAGAACGTCTCCTGTTTGGATCAACTTGCTGAAGATGTGGATCTGGTGGCTTACAGCAAAACCGAGATCAGAATAATCTCAGCTCAGTGATCCACAGAGCCGTAACGTTCTCGCAGCGGAACCTCCCTTCACAACGACGTGATGCAATGCAACCTCAGGTTCTGTCTGCAGTGTCCCGCCGCCTGCACGTCATACAGTTAGCCAATCGACCAAAAGCCAAAGCGCCGGTGGACATGGTGCACTGGGTGACGGATGAGCGAGGAGGTTCTCCTGTCCCTCTTCTGTGTAGCCTCATCTGGAGTCCACACCTCCTCCCGGTGGATGCTGAGTGGAACCCAGCACATGACTGGAGTCTTGGTTTGCAAGGACACTCGTCCCCGAGTCCAGAACCCGAACTACAGACTAGAAGAAACTGATTCAGAACCGATGGATCAGGAGCAAACCATACACAAGGACAAAGTTCTGAAGTTCTAAAGAATAAATACAGCAATTGCCATTAATAAAAGGGTAAATCAGTTCCCTGTCTGAGGGGGGAGGGGCATGAGTGTTGGGGCAGTGCCGTGTCGAAGGGAGGGACTTTAAACTTTTAAATAACCTCACTTTTATATTTAAGGGGAATAAATCTGCTTTAAAAAGCTCAGCTCAATTTATATGTTTTATAATAACAATCAATGAGCAGCAGGGTTCAGGGGTTAGGGTTCAGGGTCAGGAGATTCAGGGTTCAGGGTCAGATCCAGGGGTTAGGGTTCAGGGTCAGATCCAGGGGTTAAGGTTCAGGGCCAGATTCAGTGTCAGATTTAGGGGTAAGGGTTCAGGGTCAGATTTAGGGTTCAGGGTCAGATCCAGGGGTTAGGGTTCATGATCAGATTTAGGGGTTAGGGTTCATGATGAGATTTGGGGGTTAAGGTTCAGGGTCAGATCCAGGGGTTAGGGTTCAGGGTCAGATTCAGTGTCAGATTCAGGGGTAAGGGTTCAGGGTCAGATCCAGGGGTTAGGGTTCAGTGTCAGATTCAGGGGTAAGGGTTCAGTGTCAGATTCAGGGGTTAGGGTTCAGGGTCAGATTCAGTGTCAGATTCAGGGGTAAGGGTTCAGGGTCAGATCCAGGGGTTAGGGTTCAGTGTCAGATTCAGGGGTAAGGGTTCAGTGTCAGATTCAGGGGTAAGGGTTCAGGGTCAGATCCAGGGGTTAGGGTTCAGTGTCAGATTCAGTGTCAGATTCAGGGGTAAGGGTTCAGGGTCAGATCCAGGGGTTAGGGTTCAGGGTCAGATCCAGGCGTTAGGGCTCACGATGAGATTTATGGGTTCAAGGTTCAAGGTCAGATTCAGGGGTTAAGGTTCAGGATTCAATTTAAGGCTTAGGGTTCAGAACCAGGTTTCGGGGTTCAGGTTTATTATAGGGTCCAGGGTACGATACAGGGTTCAGGGTCAGGGTTCAAGGCCAGATTCAGGGGTAAGGGCTCAGGGTCAGATTCAGGGTTCAGGGTTCAGGGTCAGACTTAGGGTTCAGGGTCAGATTCAGGGGTTAGGGTTCAGGGCCAGATTCAGGGTTCAGGGCCAGATTAAGGGTTCAGGGCCAGATTCAGGGGTAAGGGTTCAGGGTCAGATTCAGGGTCAGATTTAGGGTTCCGGGTCAGATTCAGGGGTTAGGGTTCAGGGTCAGATTCAGGGTTCAGGGCCAGACTTATGGTTCAGGGTCAGGAGATTCAGGGTCAGATAAAGGGGTTAGGGTACAGGGTCAGATTCAGGGGTAAGGGTTCAGGGTCAGATTCAGGGTTCAGGGTCGTCAGATTCAGGGGTTAGGGCACAGGGTCAGATTCAGGGGTTAGGGTACAGGGCCAGACTTAGGGTTCAGGGTCAGGAGATTCAGGGTCAGATTCAGGGGTTAGGGTTCAGGGTCAGATTCAGGGTTCAGGGTCAGACTTAGGGTTCAGGGTCAGGAGATAAGGTTCAGGGTCAGATTCAGGGGTTAGGGTTCAGGGTCAGATTCAGGGTTCAGGGTCAGATTCAGGGTTCAGGGTCAGGAGATTCAGGAGATAAGGTTCAGGGTCAGATTCAGGGTTCAGGGTCAGATTCAGGGTTCAGGGTCAGGAGATTCAGGAGATAAGGTTCAGGGTCAGATTCAGGGGATAAGGTTCAGGGTCAGATTTAGGGTTCAGGGTCAGATTCAGGGTTCAGGGTCAGATTTAGGGTTCAGGGTCAGATTCAGGGGTTAGGGTTCAGGGTCAGATTCAGGGGATAAGGTTTAGGGTCAGATTCAGGGGTTAGGGTTCAGGGTCAGATTCAGGGGATAAGGTTCAGGGTCAGATTCAGGGGATAAGGTTCAGGGTCAGATTCAGGGGTTAGGGTTCAGGGTCAGATTCAGGGGATAAGGTTCAGGGTCAGATTCAGGGGTTAGGGTTCAGGGTCAGATTCAGGGGTTAGGGTTCATGATGAGATTCAGGGGTTAAGGTTAAGGTTCAGGGTCTGCAGGTTTATAAACTCTGTTTAATCACCATGAAGCCACTTAAGGGGTTGAATTTTTGCTCCTTTAACCCTGTATGTTGATTCGGTGCGTCAGTGTGTCTTCACTACGCTGCGACGTGTTTTCAGTGTCCGTTGTCATTCCCTTTAAGAGTCTGGTGCAGTCTGACTTTGGAGGATCGCTATTTAAGCAACGCAGCGCAACCAAATACCCAATTAACCCTGACACCGTTTGTAGGGCGTGGCATCAGAAACCGGGGCAAAGTGATTAGAACACGATACGGACAACGCTCATGTACGCCTTTATGAACCGTGCCATCCGAACGAGAGCACGGGCAATTGGGGATAAAGAAGGGCCTTCCCCAAACTGTTGAAAACGTTACACACCTGCAGCAAGGAGACGGAACGAAACGCCTAACCTAAATTAAGTCCACACAGTCATGTGATCGCCGCAGCGCTCGGTCAACAGCAGTGGGCGGGCCGGCAGCGGATGTGCTGACGGAGGGCAACCGTGCATGAACAATTCGAACGGGCACATCCGCATTAAAAAATCAACAATTAAATTAATTAATTAATTAATTAAAACGAGGGGTGGCTTGGTGGTTAATTTAACGTTAATGGAAGGAGAAGCTGGTTATATTGGGGTCGCAGGGGGTCGCATGCCCATCCAGCGTTTCGGGCGCTGGGCAGATACACCCAGGACAGGGGGGCAATCTATCACTGGGCTTTATAATGAAAATGTTTCTGAAAATTAAAATTGGATGAATATTAAGAGTCGTCTCTCAACTCTAGGGATTCCCGGTTCGAATCCCCATCGGGGTGGAGCTTGCATGTTCTCCCCGTGTCCACGTGGGTTTCCTCCGGGTTCTCCGGTTTGCTCCCACAGTCCAAAAACGTGGATCAAGTCAATTGAGTTCTCCAAATTGCCCCATATAGAGTGTGTGTGTGTCTGTGTGTGTTAGTGAGTGTCCAGCGATAGATTGGCGCCCTGTCCTGGGTGTATCTGCCCAGCGCCCAAAAACGTTCTCCCTGGATGGGCATGGGCATGGGGAACCCCCCCCCCCCCCCCAGCCCCGCGGGATAAAGGATAAAGCGGAAGATAATGAATGAATGAATTAAAATGAGTACAGGACATTTCACTTCTTCACGAGACTTCACCCTGAGGCGTCCCATGGTTCTCGAAGAAGAACCCGACGTGTTTACCCCTCAGGATCCGTGACCACACCCATCCACGCCAACGGCCCAGAGCCGCCATTAAAAACGTTAATGGAAGGAGAAGCCGCGAGGCGACCGATTCCGGATGTGCAGCCATGCGAGGCTGGTCTGCGGTCGCAACCCGAGAGGATGGCAGCGCAGTCGACGCGGCCCCTCGCAGCCGCGCAGTCTGCCCCGCGTCGCCTTATTTGATCAAAACGGATGTGGGCGGTAAACAGCAGGAACAGCCTCGGGGCCGCCGGTTGGCTGCAGGAACACAACAGGGGCCCACGGCTGACGCAAGCCGCACCTGAGCGTTCCCCTCGCCTCCTCGGCCAAGAGTCCAAAGTCCGAAAACATGTTTGCGCAGTCAGCGGCGGGAGTCTTAAGGCCGAGCGGCGGGGGCCCGGCGGGGGCCCGGCGGAACGCCGCTACTCCCGACACACGTCGGGACATTTGGCCAGTGGGGGCTGAGGGTACGAGTGTGGAGTGTGTGTGAGGTCCAGATGAGGATGAGGCGCTTTGTGCCGGGTTCAGAATTGCATTTTTGTTTGAATGGAACCTGCAGGAGCCTCGTGGCTCGGGGCCCTCAGTGTTATGATGTCATAACTACAGTAAGTCTCATTCATACGGCGGAGACGAGCTGGTTTTTCAGCCTGGAGCCGGTTCCACCAAAAAAAAAAAAATGTTCAGATTTTTATCGAAAAGCTGTTTAACTGACAGGAACATATCTGAAGCGTAGCCACCGGTCCCTTAGAACGTTTCCACTTAGAACAAACTTTCTGTTCCCTGCAGTTGACTTTAAATAAAAAGAAAAAAACAGCTGTACGTTGGTTTCCTGGTGGATGTGACTATATACTCTCATTATATATATATATATATAGTATCCATGTTCATGTTCTCACTGTGTCTGCGTGGGTTTCCTCCCACAGTCCAAAAACATGGATCAAGAGTCAATTGAGTTCTCCAAATTGCCCCATATAGAGGTGTGTGTGTGAGTGAGTGTGTGCCCATATATATATATATATATATATATATATATATATATATATATATATATCCATCCATTTACCACTTTATCCTCTATTAGGGTCACGGTGGGGTTCCCCATGCCCATCCAGGGGAGAACGTCTCGGGCGCTGGGCAGATACACCCAGGACAGGGCGCCAATCCATCGCTGGGCACACACTCACTCACAAAGACACACTGTATATGGGTCAATTTGGAGAACACAATTGACTTGATCCATGTTTTTGGACTGTGGGAGGAAACCGGAGAACCCGGAGGAAACCCACACGGACACTGGGAGAACATGGAAACTCCACCCAGATGGGGATTCGAACCGGGAATCCCTAGCGCTGAGAGGCGAATTCAAGAAATTCAATTTGAGATGACGGGCCTTCATCCAAACAGATATGTCGGTGAGGCAGACGTATTTCTACGGAACGTTCTCTGAAAGTTCGGTTTCTCCAACTGACCCCACCTTTAACTAGACCAGCGTCCAGAACAGCCCCGGTGTGCAGACGCAAGGTTTCTCAGAACCGTGCTCCATTAATTGGATCAATTCGCATCACAAACCACTGGGACGCAGCGCAGGACGCTGTAAGGATACTGAAGTCAAAGCGTGGACGGCGTCCCGGTACACAGAGCGATGCGTCGGTGACACTAATGACACTCTGCATCAGCGGATTGGACGCGTTAAAGCAGGGGTGTCCACAATTTTCTGGACACACACTCACTCACACAGACACACTCTATATGGGGCAATTTGGAGAACTCAATTGACCTTGATCCATGTTTTTGGACTGTGGTAGGAAACCGGAGAACCCGGAGGAAACCCACACGGACATGGGGAGAACATGGAAACTCCACCCAGATGGGGATTGGAACCGGGAATCCACAGCGCTGAGAGGAGAACATGCTAAACCACTGAGCCACCGTGCAGACTTCACTTCAATTCATTTAAGTTCTGAGTGAGTGAGTGACTCCGTGGTTCTGACGGTGGAACTCAACTGTAATCATTTCAACCTGAATCTAGAACATGTGCTCACACAGTTAACCTGTTCCAGATTCCTTTAGAACCAATCAGCCGCCGCCTCAGAGCCGAGATATTCACGTCTACACCATGAAGCAACCTGCGTTACTCAACCCTAAAGCTTCGGTGTTTCTTCTTTGCGGGTTCTTTAACAGATAGCTTAGGTTAAAGCAGGGGTGTCCACAATTTTCTGGCCCGAGATCTAGTTTTCCATCGGACAGGTCATCGAGATCTACCGGGGTCAATCTCTATTTTTTAGGCTTTTATATTGAAACTTGTCTACACACATCATGTTATAATTACTCTTTAATTAAACACCTTCCAGCAAAACGCATGAAGACCTGATTATAATTATATATTACAAGTATATATTAAACCCAAATTAGGGGTGAGCTGCAATATTCGCTGATTCGACGATTCGATTCGGAGAACCATAGTCGACTATGAACCTCATAGTCGAATGTACCATTTTGACCACATGGGGGCGCCCATGGCTGCTGCTAAGCATTAGTTTTTACATGAAATGTCTTTGTTTTCGTTATATATATAGCCTTTTGTCAAATAAAATCATCCTAAAACTCATTGATCTGAGTGTTTTAGGTTTTTCCTTTGAAGTGGAAAAAAGTCCAGAACGGGGATCCCATTTACGGTGCTCTAGAAAAACAAGTATTATATATTTTTTTAAATATTTTTTAAAAACCACTCTGAGAACGTTTCGTGCGCTGGGCAGATACACCCAGGACAGAGGGGCAATCTATCACTGAGCACACACTCACTCACAGACACACTCTATATGGGGCAATTTGGAGAACTCAATTGACCTTGATCCATGTTTTTGGACTGTGGTAGGAAACCGGAGAACCCGGAGGAAACCCACACGGACATGGGGAGAACATGGAAACTCCACCCAGATGGGGATTGGAACCGGGAATCCACAGCGCTGAGAGGAGAACATGCTAAACCACCGTGCAGACTTCACTTCAATTCATTTAAGTTCTGAGTGAGTGAGTGACTCCGTGGTTCTGACGGTGGAACTCCACTGTAATCATTTCAACCTGAATCTAGAACATGTCCTCACACAGTTAACCTGTTCCAGATTCCTTTAGAACCAATCAGCCGCCGCCTCAGAGCTGAGATATTCACGTCTACACCATGAAGCAACCTGCGTTACTCAACCCATAAGCTTCGGTGTTTCTTCTTTGCGGGTTCTTTAACAGATAGCTTAGGTTCTTTTACAGTAGAGGGCATGGTAGCTCAGTGGTCAGGGTGTTGGGTTATCAATCTGAAGGTTGGGGGTTCAAATCCCAGGTCCACTGAAGTTACCAATGTGGGTCCTTGAGCGAGACCCTTAACCCTCATTGCTCCAGGGGGCGCTGTGATGAACCCTGTGCTCACCTTGTAAGTAGCTTTGGATAAAAGCGTCCAATAAATGATTATTTATATATATTATATTATTATTTATATTTAAATGTATTTATTTATTTATATTGTATTATTATTTATATTTAAATGTATTTATTTATTTATATTGTATTATTATTTATATTTAAATGTATTTATTTATTTATATTGTATTATTATTTATATTTAAATGTATTTATTGATTAAAAAAATAAACTGATCATCGTTCAGCAGTTTACACCCGTTTCATCAAACCAACAAGTATTCGGATACGAACCCTTCGTAAATAAACACATGAATACATCAATTATAAATTAAGGTCACGGTGGCTTAGTGGTTTAGCATGTTCTCCTCTCAGCACTAGGGATTCCCGGTTCGAATCCCCATCTGGGTGGAGTTTCCATGTTCTCCCCGTGTCCACATGGGTTTCCTCCGGGTTCTCCGGTTTCCTCCCACAGTCCGAAAACATGCATCAAGGTCCATTGAGTTCTCCAAATTGCCCCATATAGAATGTGCTTGTGTGAGTGAGTGAGTGTGTGTCCAGTGATGGATTGCCCCCCTGTCCTGGGTGTATCTGCCCAGCGCCCAAGACGTTCTCCCCTGGATGGGCATGGGGAACCCCCCCACGCAACCCATCCATCCATTATCTTGCGCTTTATCCTCTATTAGGGTCGCGGGGGAAGAACGTTTCGGGCGCTGGGCCAATCTATCGCTGGGCAGATAGACCCAGGACAGGACGCCAACCTATCGCTGGACACACACTCACTCACACACACACACACACTCTATATAGGGCAATTTGGAGAATTCAATTGACTTGATGCATGTCTTTGGACTGTGGGAGGAAACCGGAGAACCCGGAGGAAACCCACGCGGACACGGGGAGGACATGGAAACTCCACCCAGATGTGGATTCGAACCTGGAATCCCTAGTGCTGAGAGGAGAACATGCTAAACCACTAAGCCACCGTGCCGCCCTGACCTTAATTCATAATTGAGTATTCATGTGTTTATTTACGAAGGGTTCGTATCCGAATATTAATAGAGGATAAAGCAGAAGATGATGGACGGACGGACGGACGGATGGACGGATGGACGGATGAAGGTCCAGCAGAAAGCCGTTCCGTTGGGACCGAGTGGCGACTTTAGGTGAAACCATCGCGTTCTCAACGTTCCCTGCTCTCTCCATTTCACCAAATCATGAGCTCGCGCGCAGTTTGTGGCGAGGGGCGGAAAGGAGGTGGCGCTAATAGGAAACGCAGGCCGATCATGGCAGTGTCAGATATCAGAAAGCGGCTGACCGACGGTCCGACGGCCGAACGCATCCGGCTCTCACAGGACGAACCATCGCGGCTTGATAAAGCCTCTTCCTCACCGACCTCCGGCTCGCGCGCCCACAGCACTATCGCCGTTTTCAAAATAACCCGAGCGATTAGCGGCGGAGTGACGACCTCAAACTGTCTTGCGCCGAGCTGTAGCCTAGTTCTGCCGAACCCTCGATGACGCTCGACACTCGGCGCTGACAGTATGGTGCGAACACCCAAAGGACATGGACTTAATGGCGCGCCCGAGGGACGAGAGGAAGTATTTAACGGAGCTGGACGGCGATCCGGAGGACATGTCGCAGAGATAACGTGAACAGCACTCGGGGAGAATTAAAGGCTGAGTTTAGAAGACCGACAAAGGCGTTTTCAGCATGCGTCTCCGTCAGACGGACATCGGAGCGCCACCGTCTATATAACACAAAAATAAAAAGTGCAGAATGTTCCAGATCCACAATAACGGACGAACCAAGATCTTATAAACAGTTTTAATTATGCACCAGAGAAACCATCCATCCATCCATTATCTTCCGCTTTATCCTATATTAGGGTCACGGGGGGGGGGGGGGGGTGTTCCCCATGCCCATCCAGGGGAGAACGTCTCGGGTGCTGGGCAGATACACCAAGGACAGGGCGCCAATCTATCACTGGGGACACACACAGACACACTGACACACTCTATATGGGGCAATTTGGAGAATTCAATCGACTCGATCCATGTTTTTTGGACTGTGGGAGGAAACCGGAGAACCCGAGGAAACCCACGCGGACATGGGGAGAACATGCAAACTCCACCCAGATGGGGATTCGAACCGGGAATCCCTAGAGCTGAGAGGAGAACATGCTAAACACTAATCCACCGTACCGCCCCCCAAAGGAACAAAATCCTTATAATCTCATAATATATATATATATATTACATATATACTTATGGCGGCACGGTGTCTTAGTGGTTTAGCACGTTCTCCTCTCAGCGCTAGGGATTCCCGGTTCGAATCCCCATCTGGGTGGAGTTTCCATGTTCTCCCCGTGTCCGCGTGGGTTTCCTCCGGGTTCTCCGGTTTCCTCCCACAGTCCAAAAACATGGATCAAGTCAATTGAATTCTCCAAATTGCCCCATATAGAGTGTGTGTGTGTGTGTGTGTGTGAGTGAGTGTGTGTCCAGCGATGGATTGGCGCCCTGTCCTGGGTCTATCTGCCCAGCGCCCGAGACGTTCTCCCCTGGATGGGCATGGGGAACCCCCCCCCGACCCTAATAGTGGATGAAGCAGGAGATAATGAATGAATGAATATATACTTATATCATATTTATATATATAGACTGTGGTCTGTCTGTTTCTCTACATACTTTAGTATGTTAACCAATAATCAGGAGGTATTAGGGTGGTGGATGATTCTCAGTACTGCAGTGACGTGGTGATGTGAGTGTGAGTGTGTGTTGTGCTGGTAAGAGTGAATCAGACACAGCAGGATAAAGAACAGCACACCAGTCAGAACATGCAGATGTCCGACCCACTCGTACCATCATCCACCACCCTAATGATATCACTATAGGGTGGCATCATCCACCACCCTAATGATACCTGCTCTGTGGGTGCTGCTCATCAGAGAACACACTAAGAAAAAGATGTAGACTAAGAATCGGACTAAGAAAGGAACAATGAGCTGGATCTAATAAAAAAGTATACACCATTAGGGGTATAAATAATTCTAATTTAACCCTTAAATTATCTGCTTATAATATACTTAAAGTCCACATACAAATGAGCAAGGCTAATGTTTTCCTCTCAGCTACTTCGAATTTCCGATGGTTTCCATCAAATGTATCTTCATTTTCAACGCACAGCCCTGTTTTTTTTTTTCCACTGTTATCAAACCGATGAGTAACAGATCACGTACAGATATCCTGCCCGTAACGGAGCTGAGACCTGTTAATCTTGTACATAATCTGTGTTAAGCCACGGTGTCAAGTCATAAGGAATACGCACACGGAAACCAACCGGACGATGAATCAATCCGAATCCAGTGATCTACCAACCGACCAGCGTGGTGCAGGATGTAGCCATTAAAAAAATAATAAAATAAAAAATTCCTGATAGAACAGTCAAGAAAAGTTAAACAGTATCGGTGCACGTTATTAAATTATTAAATCTGCGGGTCTGAGCCACACACACACACACACACACACACACACACACACACACACACACACCCCCCACACACACACCCCACACACACCCACTTCATCCATCCATCATCTTCCGCTTTATCCTCTATTAGGGTCGCGGGGGGTTCCCCATGCCCATCCAGGGGAGAACGTCTCGGGCGCTGGGCAGACACACCCAGGACAGCGCGCCAATCCATCGCTGGGCAGACACTCACTCACACATACACACTCTATATGGGGCAATTTGGAGAACTCAATTGACTTGATCCCTGTTTTTGGACTGTGGGAGGAAACCGGAGAATCCAGAGGAAACCCACGCGGACACGGGGAGAACATGGAAACTCCACCCAGATTGGGATTCGAACCGGGAATCCCTAGTGCTGAGAGGAGAACATGCTAAACCACTAAGAAAAACTAAATCTCACTGGTTAACTGACTGTGACCTGAAAAGCATGCAAATCTAATCAGCTGCCACAGAATATGTTATGGCTGCTTGACCGCGTTTGATAAAGACATGCAAAACTTACAACTGCACAGGTTTAAACAAAACGTGTGGTTTCCCTGCGGTCGATAAAACGTCGAGAATTCGCCTGAGGTCAACGCCGGGCTACTTCAGGTCCACACACACACACACACACACACGAGATACCTCGATCCACCAAACCACATGCGCTTCGTAGGTTTGTGTATCGTGATGGAATACAACGTGGACGTTTATTTACGTGGCATGACGGTCAGTGTGTCATATGAGAGAAGCCTAAAAGGCCTTTTGGGATTGGACAATATGTAAGTTATGGTCGGTCGGTGGGGCAACTTGTAGTCGGCGAATCAGGGCATTACATTTGACATCATCATAAACCAAGTGTGGCATGAACATGGCACCTTTTACTAAATGAGTATGGTTCCTTATATTGGGCATACATTACACTTAATGTGGCAGAGTTTTGCATGTTTGCCTCTTACAACACGTGCCACCGTACTCTAATGAGCATTTTATACTAAGAGTATCATGTTATACAGAGTATGGAATGGCACACCGAGTACATGGAGCATACTAGGGTACATGCTAGGAACTCTCACTGTACCTCACTGCTCACTGTACCATGCCACACTCAGAATAACATTACATTTACATTTGGTCATTTATTGGACGCTTTTATCCAAAGCGACTTACAAGGTGAGCACAGGGTTCATCACAACATCCCTGGAGCAATGAGGGTTAAGGGTCTTGCTCAAGGACCCACATTGGTAACTTCAGTGGACCTGGGATTTGAACCCCCAACCTTCAGATGGATAGCCCAACGCCCTGACCACTGAGCTACCGCGCCCTCGATACTCTTATTATAAATCTGTCCTATCTGTCCGTAAGGCAGAATCACTGAGCAGTTTTAAGAAACTACTGAAGACGCATCTCTTTAACAAATACCTGTTGTGTATAAAAAAAAATAGAAAATAAAAAAATAAAAAAGGGGGGGGGGGCGCAGCATCAAATAACAATCAGGTTTGATGAATTTACAGTGTAGTTGGTTCTCTGCATAACTTCTGATCTGTAATGTTCTCATTTGTAGGTCGCTTTGGATAAAAGCGTCTGCTTAATGACTAAATGTAAATGTTCAGGAACGCTAACAGTAACATGGCCATTTTACACTAAGTATAAAGTAAGAGTATCTTGTTATCGTGAGTGTGGCATGGTACACGGGGTATACTACAGTACACTGTAGTATGGTATGCAGTGGCACCATAACCATAAAAAAAACATAGATTGTAGATTTATCAGGAATGTTACTGTAAGACACGGTACAGATGAATGAGCCAGGTTACTCTTAATGTTCCTGTCACTTTATTCTATTACTATAACGTTGGCCTGAGTGTGGCATGGTACACAGAGTATACTACTAAACACTGAGTATACTACCGTATACTGTAGTGAGCCATGTCGCTATAAGTGTCCCCATCATTTTATACTAAGAGTATTATGTAAGCCTTAGTGTAGTAAACAGAGTATACTACAGTACATTGAGTATACTACTGTATACTGTAGTGAGCCATATTACTATTAGTGTTCGCAATCATTTTATACTAAGAGTATCATGTAAGCCTGAGTGTAGCATGCTAAACAGAGTATAGTACCGTATACTGTAGTGAGCCATGTTACTCACTATTAGTGTTCCCATCATTTTATACTAAAGAGTATCATGTAAGCCTGAGTGTAGCATGGTAAACAGAGTATAGTACCGTATACTGTAGTGAGCCATGTCACTCACTATTAGTGTTCCCATCATTTTATACTAAGAGTATGTTAGAGTGGCATGGTAAACAGAGTATACTACAATACACTGAGTATACTACTATATTCTGTAGTGAGTCATGTCACTATTAGTGTTCCCATCATTTAATACTAAGAGTATCATGTAAGCCTGAGTGTAGTAAACAGAGTATAATACAATACACTAAGTATACTACTCTATACTGTAGTATGGTATGCAGTGGCACCATAACTATAAAGAAACATGGTAGAGCCATGAGGAACGTTACTGTAAAACACGGTACAGATCGGAGAGCCATGTTACAGTTGTCGCTTTATTCTATGAATATGATGTTATACTGAGTGTGGCATGGTACACTGAGTATACTACAATACACTGAGTATACCACAATACACTGAGTACACTACTCTATACTGTAGTGAGCCATGTCACTATTAGTGTTCCCATCATTTTATACTAAGAGCATTATACTAAGGCTGAGTGTAACATGGTAAAAGGAGTATAGGACAATACACTTAGTATACTACTCTATACTGTAGTATGGTATTCAGTGGCACCATAACTATAAAGAAACATGGTAGAGCCATGAGGAACGTTACTGTAAAACACAGTACAGATTGTTGAGCCACGTTACTGTTAATGTTCCTGTCGCCTTATTCTAAGAGTATGATGTTATACTGAGTGTGGCATGGTACATTGACTATACTACTATATACTGTAGTGAGCAACGTCACTATTAGTGTTCATCATTTAATACTAAAAGTATCATGCAAGCCTGAGTGTAGTAAACAGAGTATATGACAATGTTACTGTTAATGTTCCTGTCGCTTTATACTATGACTATGATGTTATACTGAGTGTGGCATGGTACATAGAGTATGCCACAATACACAGAGTATGCCACAATACACAGAGTATGCCACAATACACAGAGTATACCGCAATACGCAATTCACAGAGCATACCACAATACACAGAGTATACCACAATACACAGAGTATACCACAATTCACTGAGTATACCACAATACATTCAGAATACCACAATACACAGAGTATACCGCAATACACAGAGTATACCGCAATACACAGAGTATACCGCAATACACAGAGTATACCGCAATACACTGAGTATACCGCAATACACTGAGTATACCACAATACAGAGTGTACCACAATACACAGAGTATACCACAATACACAGAGTATACCACAATACACAGAGTATACCGCAATACACTGAGTATACCACAATACAGAGTATACCACAATACGGAGTATACCACAATACAGAGTATACCACAATACAGAGTATACCACAATACACAGAGTATACCACAATACAGAGTATACCGCAATACACAGAGTATACCACAATACAGAGTATACCGCAATACACTGAGTATACCGCAATACACTGAGTATACCGCAATACACAGAGTATACCACAATACAGAGTATACCGCAATACACTGAGTATACCGCAATACACAGAGTATACCGCAATACAGAGTATACCACAATACAGAGTATACCACAATACAGAGTATACCACAATACAGAGTATACCACAATACACTGAATATACCACAATACACTGAGTATACTACTCTATACTGTAGTATGGTATGCAGTGGCACCATAACCATAAAGAAACATGGTAGAACCATGAGGAACGTTACTGTAAAACACGGTACACATGTTGAGCCACGTTAGGGGTAATGTTCCTGCTACTCGACTGAAGTATGCTGAGTATTTTGAGTATGTTGAGTATTTTGAGTATGTTGAGTATGCTGACAGCTCAATTTACAGAAACGCCGTGGCTGCTCTCTGGGGGTGAATTCAGACGTTGTCTGGTGCTTAGAGCGTCTTTTGACGTCGTTATCCGTCCGATCACACAGCCGAAATGCGCAGCCTTCATTCGGGGCTGCGGGTGTCGCTCGGCCCTGCGCCCGAGCCTGAGCCTGCGCCTGAGCTAACGGTTAGCGGGTTAGCGCCAACCAAGCAGGCGAACCGGGGGGATCGGCCTGCGACATGTCGACATCCCGAAAAACGACACCGAAAGGCCGCAGAGGAAACGAGCGAGCCGTGAGCGGTGCGCGGATCTGAAACATGGCCGCATGCGGAGCGACGGCTACGGTTCGACACGGACAAACCTGTTCGGCGGCTGAACGGCGAACACACGCCAAGCCAAGCCAAAGCAAGCCTCTCTCTCCCCTCCCTCTCTCCCTCTCCCTCCCGACATCCACACGGCAGCCTTACCGAGGAGCAGCAGCTTCAACTCCCGCCTGGCGTCTCGCTTGTCCCGGCGCAGCTGCTTATCGATCTCGGCGTTGATCCGCTTCGACTCCTTCGCCTCTTCGCTCAGGCAGCAAGCCATCATCGACTCCAAAGTCATCCCCCCGTCCGCTCAGCAGCCCGCGGCCTCGTCCCCACTCCGAAACGCGGCCGAGCGTGGCGTCGAAATCCCCGCAGCCGAACCGAGAAGTCCGCCGAACCGAGGGGAATGTGAGAGGGAGCGGGGAGAGGAGGAGGAGGAGGAGGAGGAGGAGGGGGCCGGGGGGCCTCGCTCTCGAGTTAGTCCCCTGTCCGAAACGGTGTCGGCGTTCACCCGGCTGCGGAGCTCGATGAGAATCGCGGAGGAATAACCGGGGGGAGGAGGAGAGCGGAGGCGGCGAGGAAGGAGGAGAAACATGGGCACCAGGAAAGAGAGAGAGAGAGAGAGAGGGCGGGAGAGAGAGAGAGAAAGAGAAAGAAGAGAGGACAGAGAGTGACCAAATCAGCCAACACACACACACACTTCTACTTATATATATATATATATATATATATATATATATATATATATATATATATATATATATATATATATGTGTGTGTGTGTGTGTGTATACATATATATACATATATATGTATATATATACATACAGGGCGGCTCGGTGGCTTAGTGTTTAGCATGTTCTCCTCTCAGCACTAGGGATTCCCAGTTCGAATCCCCATCTGGGTGGAGTTTCCATGTTCTCCCCGTGTCCACGTGGGTTTCCTCCGGGTTCTCCGGTTTCCTCCCACAGTCCAAAAACCTGGATCAAGTCAATTAAGTTCTCCAAATTGCCCCATATAGAGTGTGTGTATGTGAGTGAGTGTGTGCCCAGCGATAGATTGGCGCCCTGTCCTGGGTGTATCTGCCCAGCGCCCAAAACGTTCTCCTCTGGATGGGCATGGGGAACCCCCCGACCCTAATATAGGACAAAGTGGAAGATAATGAATGAAAAAGGAATATATATATATATATATATATATATATATATATATATATATATATATATATATATATATATATATATATATATTACACTATTTCTTTGTGTTTGTATATTATGTACATTTTTCGTACATTTCGTACATTGTTTTTGTTTAATTTGGTATCCCGGCTTTGTGCAACACAAATGTAACATTTTTCATGCAAATAAAGCTTTGAAATTGAAATTGAAAGAAGACAGAGAGACACGAAGACAGAGAGATCAAATCAGCCAACACACACACACACACACACACACACACACACACACACTTATCCGGTATCTTGTGTCTTGTTATTGTTTGTAACTTATATACATTTGTGTAATTTTATATTTCTTTTTGTTTTCATTTTGTACCGCAGCTTTGGGTAATACAGATGTAACGTTTGTCATGCTAATAAAGCTTTTAAACTGCAAAATTGAAATGGAAAGACGGTGATTTACTGGTTCACATGTTCTCCTCTCAGTACTAGGGATTCCTGGTTCGAATCCAAGTCCGCGTGGGTTTCCTCCGGGTTCTCCGGTTTCCTCCCACAGTCCAAAAACATGGATCAAGTCAACTGAATTCTCCAAATTGCCCCATATAGAGTGTGTCTGTGTGAGTGAGTGTGTGTCCAGCGATAGATTGGCGCCCTGTACTAAATGTATTATGTACATTTTTGTACTTTTATATTTGTTTTTGTTTTCATTTTGTACCCCGGCTTGGGGCAATACAGATGTAATAGTTATAATAACCTTTAACAAAAAAATAACTTTTGTGAAGAAAAATTTAAATTGAAAGAGAGAGCGAGCGAGCAGAAGAGAGAGAGAGAGAGAGAGAGAGAGGACGAGGGAAGAGAAGGGAGTGAGATCTAGCTGTAACAGCGCACATTAGGGATGGGCAACAGAGCTAAATCTCATTTCCATACAAATACCAGTCCAATGTTTCACTACATACCGACGACGCGGCCTTAAATTAAAAAAACATGAGGTTTTGACCCTAAAGAGGAGTCTAATCTTAGTCCAGGTGCATTTTAATTATTAATAAGTATTTAACATATATTAAAATGTGAAATAAAAAAAATAAAACAGCTAAAAGCAATATGCACAAGTGTTAGAAAGTATTTTAGAGTAGCATTCTGGGATCAATGAGGGTTAAGGGCCTTGCTCATTCTCCATGTTCTCAGTTCCACGTCCTGTAAAGATGGACTTTGTAGTTCTCCAATTGCAGACTGTAGTCCATCTGTTTGTGTTCTACAGTACATACTGTGTACGTCCCCTTTACTCTGTTCTAATGCTCAGAACCCCAATAGTACCACCACAGAGCAGGGTTTATTGGGTGGGTGCATTAGTCCTATCCCAGCAGTGTCACTGAGGTGGAGAAATGAACCTCCAGCAGCACTGCTGCACTAGAACCCCCCTCACCACATCAGTGTCACTGCAGAACTGACAAGAAACAATCCACCACCCAAATGATACCTGTTCTGTGAACCAACAGGGGACTAACAACAACAAAGAACACAGATGGACTACAGTCTGGAATTGTAGAACTACAAAGTCCATCTATAGACTCTAATCTCGAAAGACATTTTATTAGTTGTAATAAGAAATGAAGGTTACAGAGTGATGACTGAATCCATGAATATTTATCAAACACTTTTCTATAGACAATGTGGCACCGGGCAGCATGGTGGCTTAGTGTTTAGCATGTTCTCCTCTCAGCACTAGGGATTCCCGGTTCGATTCCCCATCTGTGTGGAGTTTCCATGTCCTCCCCGTGTCCGCGTGGATTTCCTCCGGGTTCTCCGGTTTCCTCCCACAGTCCAAAAACATGGATCAAGTCAAGTGAATTCTCCAAATTGCCCCATATAGAGTGTGTGTGTGTGAGTGAGTGTGTGCCCAGCAATAGATTGGCGCCCTGTCCTGGGTGTATCTGCCCAGCGCCCGAAACGTTCTTCCCTGGATGGGCATGGGGAACCCCCCCCCCCCCTTATATAGGATAAAGCAGAAGACAATATGGCACCAAAATGTGACAGAAAATTGAATAAGAACAACCTGTTAGGTTCTACCTAACTATCACTCATGTTTGTTCCCGTCAGCCTCAGGAGAGAACACTAACAGGAAAAGGATGAACTTTGGGTTGGATACTGAGAATTGAAACTTGGTTTAGTGGACTTCCTCCGAAATCTGACAGTCCAATGAAAGCAAACGTGACAATAAACAGGAATAAAAATAAACTCACTAACAACAAACTGAAGACATTTACAGTATGTAGACCATGGTCCTCAATTTTTTTCAATTAAATTATATCTTTTTTTATAAACCTAAAAAAAACATTTTTACTTTTACTGTATCATTGCCATGATTTTTATTTTTTCCCCTGTCTTTATAAATTAAAAATCCCAAAATGCTAAATAATATTTCAATATTTCAATAATATTACTACCACTAATAAAAAAAATATCTCGTATCATTATCTTCCACTTTATCCTCTATTAGGGTCGCGGGGGGGGTTCCCCATGCCCATCCAGGGGAGAACGTCTCGGGCGCTGGGCAGATGCACCCAGGACAGGGGGGCAATCTATCACTGGGCACACACTCACTCACACACTGTATATGGGGCAATTTGTAGAATTCAATTGACCTTGATCCATGTTTTTTGGACTGTAGGAGGAAACCGGCGAACCCGGAGGAAACCCACACGGACACGGGGAGAACATGGAAACTCCACCCAGATGTGGATTCCAACCGGAATTCCAGGAGGTAGGTCCATCCATCCATCCATTATCTTCTGTTTCATCCTATATTAGGGTCGTGGGGGGGGGTGTCCCCATGCCCATCCAGGGGAGAACGTTTCGGGCGCTGGGCAGATACACCCAGGACAGGGGGGCAATCTATCACTGGGCACACACTCACTCACACACTCTATATGGGGCAATTTGTAGAATTCAATTGACCTTGATCCATGTTTTTTGGACTGTAGGAGGAAACCGGCGAACCCGGAGGAAACCCACGCGGACACGGGGAGGACATGGAAACTCCACCCAGATGGGGATTCCAACCGGAAATCCAGGAGGTAGGTCCATCCATCCATCCATCCATCCATTATCTTCTGTTTCATCCTATATTAGGGTCGTGGGGGGGGGGTTCCCCATGCCCATTCAGGGGAGAACGTTTCGGGCGCTGGGCAGATGCACCCAGGACAGGGGGCCAATCTATCACTGGACACACACTCACTCACTCACACACTCTATAGGGGGCAATTTGGAGAACTTAATTGACTTGATCCATGTTTTTTGGACTGTAGGAGGAAACCGGAGAACCCGGAGGAAACCCACACGGACACGGGGAGAACATGGAAACTCCACCCAGATGGGGATTCCAACCGGAAATCCAGGATGTAGATCCATCCATCCATCCATCCATTATCTTCTGTTTCATCCTATATTAGGGTCGTGGGGGGGGGGGGGGGTTCCCCATGCCCATTCAGGGGAGAACGTTTCGGGCGCTGGGCAGATGCACCCAGGACAGGGCGCCAATCTATCGCTGGGCACACACTCACTCACACACTCTATATGGGGCAATTTGTAGAATTCAATTGACCTTGATCCATGTTTTTTGGACTGTGGGAGGAAACCGGAAAACCCGGAGGAAACCCACGCGGACACGGGGAGGACATGGAAACTCCACCCAGATGGGGATTCGAACTGGAAATCCAGGAGGTAGGTCCATCCATCCATCCATTATCTTCTGTTTCATCCTATATTAGGGTCGTGGGGGGGAGGTTCTTCATGCCCATTCAGGGGAGAACGTTTCGGGCGCTGGGCAGATACACCCAGGACAGGGCGCCAATCTATCGCTGGGCACACACTCACTCACACACTCTATATGGGGCAATTTGTAGAATTCAATTGACCTTGATCCATGTTTTTTGGACTGTAGGAGGAAACCGGCGAACCCGGAGGAAACCCACAGGGACACGGGGAGAACATGCAAACTCCACCCAGATGGGGATTCCAACCGGAATTCCAGGAGGTAGGTCCATCCATCCATCCATCCATTATCTTCTGTTTCATCCTATATTAGGGTCGTGGGGGGGGGGGGGTTCCCCATGCCCATTCAGGGGAGAACGTTTCGGGCGCTGGGCAGATGCACCCAGGACAGGGCGCCAATCTATCGCTGGGCACACACTCACTCACAGACACACTCTATATGGGGCAATTTGGAGAACTTAATTGACTTGATCCATGTTTTATGGACTGTGGGCATCTTTTCAGCAGAGTGGGCAGATTTGACCCGTTTACCTCCAATTAGCTGGAATCTCAGTGTGTATTGGTATAAAGAAGCTGACCAGCGAGCGTGCACATTCCATACCCTCTATCTGGACAGTACGCAGGGCATTTGGCGCGTGGCTCTGGAGTTGCACATCACCCACACACTCACTGCTGGGAAACCATCTGCTCTTTAAATGGAGTTCAAGAGGCTTGGAGATCAATTCTTCGTGTTACGAAAGCTTCCTGCTGCAAAGCGTTCATCAGCGTGTGAATGTCCCTGCAGTGCTGCGGTCAGTCGAGATGATACCGGATCACAGGGCTGTGAGGATTCGGACACTGCCCCTTTAAATGAGCTCCACATTCATGAGCTCTTTAAGGGCTTTAGGCTTTTTAAACAACGCACCGTAGAAAGTACAGTATAATAAATAAGCATGAACGTTATAGCATTGTACCAGGACGACAACACACACACACACACACACACACACACACACACACACACACACACACACACACACACACACACACACAAACACATACATCCACCTCCAAAATTGTACATGTTCTGCAGTGGACCTGAGAAAAGAGAATAGAGAAGACTCTTTGTCCATTTCTCAGTTCTATACTGTATAACTGTATATATAGAGGTTAACATGTTCTCCTCTCAGTGCTGGGGATCCAGCTTCGAATCCTGATCTGGGTGGATTTGGCATGTTCTCCTCGTGTCGGTGTGGGCTTCCTCCCACAGTCCAAAAACATAGATTCAAACGGAAATGACTGCCCTTATATAATGTGTGTGGATATATGAATGAATGTGGCACGGTGGCTTAGTGGTTTAGCATGTTCTCCTCTAGCGCTAGGGATTCCCGGTTCGAATCCCCATCTGGATGGAGTTTCCATGTTCTCCCCGTGTCCGCGTGGGTTTCCTCCGGGTTCTCCGCTTTCCTCCCACAGTCCAAAAACATGGATCAAGTCAATTGAGTTCTCCAAATTGCCCCATATAGAGTGTGTCTGTGTGAGTGAGTGTGTGCCCAGCGATAGATTGGCGCCCTGTCCTGGGTCTATCTGCCGAGCGCCCGAAACGTTCTCCCCTGGATGGGCATGGGGAACCCCCCCCCCCCCCCCCGCGACCCTAATAGAGATAATGAATGTTTGGCCACGCCCCCTTCTTGCTCCATTCTCCATGTCCTCCACTTACCATATAGATGGACTTTGTAGTTCTATAATTCCAGACTGTTGTCCATCTGTGTTCTGTTGGTTCTGTGTTCTCTGTTGGTCAGCAGCATCACAGAACAGGTATCATTTGGGTGGTGGATTGTTTCTGGTCAGTTCTGCAGTGACACTGATGTGGTGAGGGGGGTTCTAGTGCAGCAGTGCTGCTGGAGGTTCAGTTCTCCACCTCAGTCACACTGCTGGGATAGGACTAATGCACCCACCCAATAACCCCTGCTCTGTGGTGCTACTATTGGGGTTCTGAGCATTAGAACAGAGTAAAGGGGACGAACACAGTATGTACTGTAGAACACAAACAGATGGACTACAGAATGGAATTGGAGAACTACAAAGTCCATCTTTACAGGAGGTGGAGCAGAAAAGGGGCGTGGCCAAACTTTGAACTGATACTGTATATAAAATGATGATGGAAATTGGGTTGGGTTAACGTTTTGGAATCGTTTCCAATAAATCAGAACACATTTCAGGGAATTCACGTCCAAAGTGAAAGTTCTAAGGATCTGAAGACGGTGCAGGAAGTGTCCTCTGAAGTGTCTCGCCTCGTTCCTGTTTTTTAAAGTGCTGCTGACAGAACGTTGGGGTAGAACGTTGGGGTAATGTTTGGGGTGATTTCCCCGCTGTAACACGCTGCAGACCAGCAGCCGTGTGTGTTGTTGCTCTGTGACCCCGAGCAAAGTGCCAACTCTCTGTCCAGCAGCGCAGTCCCAGACGTCACGCTTCCTCCTTCAGGCTTTACGGTTGGTTTCGCAAACTGAGGAACCAGTGACTCAACGGGACAAAAAAAAACAACCCTGTGTAATGTGTACTGAATATTTCACCTTTGATTTATCAATCAGGGCAGCATGGTGTTAGTGATGTGTGTAGCATGTTCTCCTTTCAGCACTAGGGATTCCCGGTTCGAATCCCAGTCTGGGTGGAGGTTCCATGTTCTCCCCGTGTCCGTGTGGGTTTCCCCCGGGTTCTCCGGTTTCCTCCCACAGTCCAAAAACATGCATCAAGTCAATTGAATTCTCCAAATTGCCCCATATAGAGTGTGTCTGTGTGAGTGAGTGAGTGTCCAGTGATAGATTGCCCCCCTGTCCTGGGTGTATCTGCCCCGAAACGTTCTCCCCTGGATGGGCATGAGGAACCCCACCAGCGACCCTAATAGAGGATAAAACGGAAGATAATGGATGAATGTTTTTAATTATTTTTATTTTTGTTCTGTAAACTGGTTTAGTGGTTTAGCATGTTCTCCTCTCAGCGCTAGGGATTCCCGGTTCGAATCCCAATCCGGGTGGAGGTTCCATGTTCTCCCCGTGTCCGCGTGGGTTTCCTCCGGGTTCTCCGGTTTCCTCCCACAGTCCAAAAACATGGATCAAGTCAATTGAGTTCTCCAAATTGCCCCATATAGAGTGTGTCTGTGTGAGTGAGTGAGTGTGTGTCCAGCGATGGATTGGCGTCCTGTCCTGGGTGTATCTGCCCCGAAACGTTCTCCTCTGGATGGGCATGGGAAACCCCTCCCCCCCCCCACGACACTAATAGACGATAAAGCGGAAGATGAATGTTTTTAATGAACAGGATCCTGTTTTTAATTTTTTTTTAATTTTTGTTCTGTAAACTGGTTTAGTGGTTTAGCATGTTCTCCTCTCAGCGCTAGGGATTCCCGGTTCGAATCACAATCTTAGTGGAGTCTCCATGTTCTCCCCGTGTCCGCGTAGGTTTCCTCCGGGTTCTCCGGTTTCCTCCCACAGTCCAAAAACATGGATCAAGTCAAGTGAGTTCTCCAAATTGCCCCATATAGAGTGTGTTTGTGTGAGTGAGTGTGTGTCCAGCGATAGGTTGGTGTCCTGTCCTGGGTGCATCTGCCCAGCGCCCGAAATGTTCTCCCCTGGATGGGCATGGGGAACCCCCCCCCCCCGCGGCCCTAATAGAGGATAAAGCAGAAGTACAGTACACGCTCCAAATGCTCGTCTCTACCGACATCTAGTGGTTGGACCTGGTAGTGACAGAATTTATACTTTAGGTCCGGATGAGTTATACTAACGCTAAATAACTATATAATACCACAGTCATCTAAAACATGTTTATAACTCAAAATTCCCCGTGTCCACGTGGGTTTCCTCCGGGTTCTCCGTTTTCCTCCCACAGTCCAAAAACATGGATCAAGTCAAGTGAGTTCTCCAAATTGCCCCATATAGAGTGTGTCTGTGTGAGTGAGTGTGTGTCCAGCGATAGGTTGGTGTCCTGTCCTGGGTGTATCTGCCCAGCGCCCGAAATGTTCTCCCCTGGATGGGCATGGGGTTCCCAATGGCCATTCCAGGGGAGAACGTTTCGGGTGCTGGGCAGATACACCCAGGACAGGGGAGGGGGGGCAATCTATTACTGGACACACACTCACACGTACACACACGAACACACTCTATGGGGCAACTTGGAGAACTTAGTTGACCTTGATCCATGTTTTTGGACTGTGGGAGGAAACCGGAGAACCCGGAGGAAACTCACGCGGACACGGGGAGAACATGGAAACTCCACCCAGATGGGGATTCGAACCGGGAATCCCTAGTGCTGAGAGGAGAACATGCTAAACCACTAAGCCACCACCTCGCTCAATGATAATACTGATACCATGATTTTGCTTTTTGAACATTTTAAAGTCTATGTTTAATTTAAAGATTTATTATTAATTTTGGGACACAATCATTATTAATGCTAATTAGAGTAAGGCGTCATCATGTGACAAAATAACTTAAACCTTTGTAAAATTTGGCTTTACCACTAGATGGAGACATTCCACCATATTCAGCGCTACATGGCAACCCCACTGCCTCGCACTGCTCCTGAAGGATTAATTATTAATTAATTAATTAATTAATTAATTAAGTTGGATTTCTGAAAACCAGCAGACTGTTCTTTGTTTTCTGCTCCTTATTAATTAAATAAAAGGCTTTATGATGGAAATGCTTCGGCTGGGTTTCCTCCGGGTTCTCCGGTTTCCTCCCACAGTCCAAAAACATGGATCAAGTCAATTGAATTCTCCAAAATTGCCCCATATAGAGTGTGTGTGTGAGTGAGTGTGTGCCCAGCGATAGATTGGCGTCCTGTCCTGGGTGTATCTGCCCAGCGCCTGAAACGTTCTCCCCTGGATGGGCATGGGGAACCCCCCCCCCCACGACCCTAATAGAGGATAAAGCGGAAGATAATGAATGAATGAATAATGGTATGAACAATGGTATAAGGCGACACGGTGGTTTAGTGGTTTAGCATGTTCTCCTCTCAGCTCTAGGTATTCCCGGTTCGAATCCCCATCTGGGTGGAGTTTCCATGTTCTCCCCGTGTCTGCGTGGGTTTCCTCCGGGTTCTCCGATTTCCTCCCACAGTCCAAAAACACGGATCAAGTCAATTGAGTTCTCCAAATTGCCCCATATAGAGTGTGTCTGTGTGAGTGAGTGTGTGCCCAGCGATAGATTGGCGTCCTGTCCTGGGTGTATCTGCCCAGAGCCTGAAACGTTCTACCCTGGATGGGCATGGGGAACCCACCCCGGGACAGTAATATAGGATAAAGCGGAAGATAATGGATGAATGAATGAATAATGCATTTATTTGAGGGCGGCATGGTGGCTTAGCATGTTCTCCTCTCAGCTCTAGGGATTCCAGGTTCGAATCCCCATCTGGGTGGAGTTTCCATGTTCTCCCCGTGTCCGCGTGGGTTTCCTCCGGGTTCTCCGGTTTCCTCCCACAGTCCAAAAACATGGATCAAGTCAATTGTATTCTCCAAATTGCCCCATATAGAGTGTGTCTGTGTGAGTGAGTGTGTGCCCAGCGATAGATTGCCCCCCTGTCCTGGGTGTATCTGCCCAACCCCCGAAACGTTCTCCCCTGGATGGACATGGGGAACCCCTCCCCCCTTCCCCCACGACCCTAATAGAGGATAAAGCAGAAGATAACGGATGGATGTACATTAAGCTGTACACATCCCCCCAGTGTTGTCAGGTGGCATCAGAAACATGTACGGTTGCCCCTGGCAGCGGTGGCATTGCTCATAAAGCGTCGGTTCCAGTTCACGGCAGTGAGATTAGATTCTTAACAGATGAAAAGCGGAGCGTGTCGTCCCGTGTGCAGCCGTCATGTGCTTTACAGTCGGATCGGCGATGTGGAAGCGAAGGACCCAGCGCTGAGCAAACAACGCCACAGACGAGGCTCTCATCCCTGATGCCTCTGTTTGTTTCTTTAATTTTCGGTTTGTTTGATTAATTCCCAGCATTACGGACTTTAACGGCTTTGATTAGATTTGCTCGTTGGGAAAGTTAGTCTGCCTCAAATCAGGCGCGTCGCAGGACACGTTGTACGAACCGCCGAAGCATTTCCATCATAAAGCCTTTTATTTAATTAATAAGGAGCCGAAAACAAAGAACAGTCTGCTGGCTTTCAGAAATCCAACTTTCATTCATTCATTATCTTCCGCTTTTATATTCTATTAGGGTCGTGGGGGGGGGGGGGGTGTTCCTCATGCCTATCCAGGGGAGAACGTTTTGGGCGCTGGGCAGATACACACAGGACAGGGGGGCAATCTATCACTGGGCACACACTCACTCACACAGACACTCTCTATATGGGGCAATTTGGAGAACTCAATTGACTTGATCCATGTTTTTGGACTGTGGGAGGAAAGCGGAGAACCCGGAGGAAACCCACGCGGACACGGGGAGGACATGGAAACTCCACCCAGATGGGGATTCGAACCGGGAATCCCTATCATCACTAAGAATTTCAACTGTCGAAGCTTTAAGAGACAATTATGGGTTACGATTTATAATTAAAATCCATCCATCCATTAGCTTCCGCTTTATCCTCTATTAGGGTCGCAGGGGGCGGGGGGGGGGGGGGGGGTTCCCATGCCCATCCAGGAGAGAACGTCTCGGGCGCTGGGCAGATACACCCAGGACAGGGGGGCAATCTATCACTGGGCTTTATAATTAAAATGTTTCTGAAAACTTAAATTGGAGGAATATTAAGAGTCACCTCTCAGCGCTAGGGATTTCCGGTTCGAATCCCCAATCTGGGTGGATTTTCCATGTTCTCCCCCGTGTCCGTGTGGGTTTCCTCCGGGTTCTCCGGTTTCCTCCCACAGTCCAAAAACATGGATCAAGTCAACTGAGTTCTCCAAATTGCCCCATATAGAGTGTGTCTGTGTGAGTGAGTGTGTGTGTCCCTGTCCTGGGTGTATCTGCCCAGCGCCCGAAACGTTCTCCCCTGGATGGACATGGGGAACCCCCCACCCCCCCCCCCCGCCGCGACCCTAATAGAGGATAAAGCGGAAGAGAATGGATGGATGGAATAATAAGAGAGCGTCGGCGGGTGCAGTATCAGTGGATCGGCCCTGTGCTCGTGTTTACAATCTCATTTTCTATGAATATGAACATCTGCTTAACGCTGTAAATACATTATTCATATATAAATCATTAATTATTAATTAGGGTCACATGCTTCCATTCAACTGAGCACGGATCTGAATTATTTAATATTTTATTTCTCATCTCATTATCTTCTGCTCTGTCCTATACCAGTGACGCGGTGGGGGGTTCCCCATGCTCGATCCATCGCTGGACACACACACACACACACACACACACACACACACACACACACACACACACACTACAGCGACAATTTAGAGCAGCCGATTCACCTTGAATCCATGTTTTTGTAATGTGGCTGGGAACCGGAGAACCCTGTGGAAATGCCCCCGACATGGACATGGAGAGAACATTGAAAACATAGCCGAACTATTAGGACAGCGATCCCACACCATGTGTGGCCAAAATATTAGGACACCAATTCACATGGTTACCATAGTCCACACACCGGAACACGGAGAACCCGGAGAAAACCCATCAAGACATGTGGAGACCATGGAAACTCCACCCAGATCGGGATTCGAACCTGAATCCCCAGCGCTGGGAAGGTGGACGGGATAACCCCAACACCACAACGTTGCCCCCATTGCGAACATTGGAGCGACACCTCACAGCAGGTTCCTGCTCCTGCTATCCACAATCTATTGATGTTTTGGGTGGTGGCTTAGTGGTTTAGCATGTTCTCCTCTCAGCGCTAGGGATTCCCGGTTTCGAATCCCAATCTGGGTGGAGTTCTCATGTTCTCCATGTCCGCGTGAGTTTCCTCCCGGTTCTCCGCTTTCCTCCCACAGTCCAAAAACATGGATCAAGGTCAATTGAGTTCTCCAAATTGCCCCATATAGAGTGTGTATGTGTGTGAGCATGTATCCAGTGATATATTGCCAACCACCCCTGTCCTGGGTGTATCTGCCCAGCACCCAAAACGTTCTCCCCTGGGCATGGGGAACCCCCCCCCGCGACCCAAATAGAGGATAAAGCTGAAGATGATGGAGGATGGATGGATGTTGCCGTTTTGCTTCTCGCTCTGTTCTGATTGGACGTTGTTTTCGAGCGTTGCTCTGGCCCCTCTGACCCGTGGGCTGGTTGGAAGTATAAATGAGGGTGATTATCTGCTTGCATGCTGTGTTCTGCCCCGCGCTCCCTGCAGCGGGGGGTTTTATTTGGTGGTTCTGGGCTCTTTGGTATGTTCTCGGCGCCGTAACGATGATGACGGTAATGGAGGCAGCTGAATGAAATGAGGCTTTGCTTTCCTCCGTCATTAAACCGGGGCAGTTATCTTAACGTTCTCACACTCGGGTCTTGGGTAACGCGGTGTAATTGGATGTTTCTCGGACGTGCTCCGGTGCTCACCCAGAGGACGGGGAGGGGTGGTGTTGTTTTTTTTGGTTACATCACATTTTTTCCCCCCAATAACACTTTTAAAACAGAAAAACATAAAGCTGCAATTAAAAAAGATTCTGAGAGCAAATAATTGGATTTATATCCAATAGGGGGCGCCACGGTGGCTTAGTGGTGTAGCATGTTCTCCTCTCAGCTCGCTGGGGATTCAGGGTTCGAATCTGGGTGGAGTTTCCATGTTCTCCCCGTGTCCACATGGGTTTCCTCCCACAGTCCAAAAACATGGATCGATTTGCCCCATATAAAGTGTGTCTATGTGAGTGAGTGAGTAAGTGTGTGCCCAGCGATAGATTGCCCCCCTGTCCTGGGTGTATCTGCATGTTCTCCTCTCTGCAGTAGGGATTCCCTATTCGAATCTGGGTGGAGTTTCCAGTTACCATGTTCTACCCGTGTCCATGTGGCTGGTGTCCTCCCACAGTCCAAAAACATGGATTCAAGGTTAATTGGCCACTCTTAATGATCTAAATTGCCCCTATATAGATTGGCCCCCCTGATTAGATTGGTGTATCTGCCCAGCACCCAAAACGTTCTGACTCGAACAAGTTACCATGTTCTACCCATGCCCACGTGGCCTTTCTCTGGGTTCACTGGTGTCCTCCCACAGTCCACAATCATGGATTCAAGGTTAATTGGCCGCTCTTAATGATCTAAATTGCCCCTATATAGATTGGCCCCCGTGATTAGATTGGTGTATCTGCCCAGCACCCAAAACGTTCTGACTCAAACAAGTTACCATGTTCCACCCATGTCCATGTGGGCTTTCCCTGCTTTCCTCCCACAGTCCAAAAACATGGATTCAAGGTGATTTGGCTACTAAATTACTCCGATATGATGTGAGTGTGTACCCAGCAATTAGATTGGCACCCTGTTCTGGGTGTATCTGCCCAGCGCCCGAAACAGCTTTCCCCGGATGGGCATGGAGAACAACCCCGGTTCCTAAGTAGAGGATAAAGCAGAAGATATTGGAAGGGGGGGGGGGGTGTTCCCCATGCCCATCCAGGGGAGAACGTTTCGGGCACTGGGCAGACATACCCAGGACAGGATGCCAATCCATCACTGGACACACACCCACTCACACAAACACACTCTACTATATGGGGCAATTTGGAGAACTCAATTGACTTGATCCATGTTTTTAGCCTGTGGGAGGAAACCGGAGAACCCGAAGGAAACCCACGCGGACACGGGGAGGACATGGAAACTCCACCCAGATTGGGATTCGAACCGGGAATCCCTAGAGCTGAGAGGAGAACATGCTAAACCACTAAGCCACCGTGCCACCCCAGGTGGATATTTATTCATGTAAATGCTTCTCTCTGTTAATGAAAGCTTCTCTGTCCGTTCTCGAGGTGGAACGATTTAATAAGAACCTGCAGAGTTCTCAAACGGGTATCACACCACGGACAGCCCACTGTAGCACCGGGTCTCGCTCATAGCAACAGCTCTCCCACTCAGCATTTACACCGAGAACGAGGGTGTTGATTTGGGGGATGGGTTCTCTTATTTCTTTATTCTTCTGTAGCACGTTCACCTTCCCCGAGTCTGTTCCTTCGTTATAATAATACACTAACGAGCTTTATTTATTTAATCAATCGTAATCCGCCAAATGTGGACATTCAGGGTCCGAATGCTCATGGCCGTCTTAAACCCTGCCTTAAGATGCTGGAGGTGGATGGGTTTTCATTCATTCATCCATTATCTTCTACTTTATCCTCTATTAGTGTGGCGGTGGGGTTCCCCATGTCCATCCAGGGGAGAACGTTTCGGGCGCTGGGCAGATACACCCTGGACAGGGTGCCAATCCATCGCTGGACACACTCTCACTCACACAAACACACTCTATATGGGGCAATTTGGAGAATTCAATTGACCTTGATCCATGTTTTTGGACTGTGGGAGGAAACCGGAGAACCCGGAGGAAACCCAGGTGGACACGGGGAGAACATGGAAACTCCACCCAGATTGGGAATTCGAACTGGGAATCCCTAGTGCTGAGAGGAGAACATGCCAACCACTAAGCCACTAAGCCCGGATGGGCTTCCAAAACCAGTCCAAAACGTTCTCCATCCATCATCTTCTGCTTAATCCTCTACAAGAGACTAAGGTCAGGGTTTGTTTACGGGAGAACGTTTTGGGTGCTGGCCAGATATACTGTACACCCAAGATAGAATGCCAATCTAAATGCTGGTCACTCTACTGTATATAGGGGCAATTTAGAGAGAGGTAATTAAGAGTGGCCAATTAACCTTGGAAACATGGAACATGGAAACTCCACCCAGATGGGGATTCGAACCGGGAATCCCTAGTGCTGAGAGGAGAACATGCCAAACCATTAAGCCACCATGCCGCCATCCATACCATTATTCATTCATTTATTATCTCCCGCTTTATCCTCTATTAGGGTCGCGGTGGGGTTCTCCATGCCCTTCCAGGGGAGAACGTCTCAGGCGCTGGGCAGATAGACCCAGGACGGGGCGCCAATCCATCGCTGGGCACACACTCACTCACACAGACACACTCTATATGGGGCAATTTGGAGAACTCAATTAACTTGATCCATGTTTTTGGACTGTGGGAGGAACCGGGAATCCCTAGTGCTGAGAGGAGAACGTGCTAAACCACTAAGCCACCGTGCCGCCGTGGCTCAACACTGTCAGACAAAACGCAGGGTTCGATTCGGGTCCAGTTTGTTTTTAAACACTGTACAGAAGGTCCACACCACGAGAAATCAATGGCGCCACTTAGAGGCGTCCTTTGTTCCCATAATGGATTCGATGCCGGAGCAGCGCAGGTTTCCACCGTAATATTTAATCCAACGTTGACCCGAGAAAATCCAGACCCCCGGAGAACCGATCGATCGCTTCTGTCTCCTTTAGGAAGCCGAGTGAAGCGGGTCGACTCGTTCTACCTGAGCTGACGCGTTCTCCTGCGTGGCCTGGCATTTGGTCCGATTGATCCCGCTTCAGCTCAGAGGGAGAGCGGGTTATTAAAGCGCCGCTATAAGTGAGCATGCCGACGTCGGATGGAAGGATTCCTGCGCTGGGTCGGTCCTCGTTAACATGCTGCCAATCAATCGGTACTCGGCCGCACGCCGTATCCTGGAGACCGATCTGCGGAGACATATGCCCGTCCTGCTGCCCGGGAGACCGGGAGACGATATGAGCTTCACCAAGACGTCGCTTTTGAAATACAGAGGCGGATTCACCCCCGGGTTCCTCCCACAGTCCAAAAACATGGATTCAAGGTTAATCGGCCGCTCTAAATCCCCTCTAGCTAAATTGCCCCATATAGTGTGACCAAGAAGGTTTTATTATCATTTGTATCGCATGTGCCACACGAGACAGAGACGAAATTAAGGCTCAGGGAGCCTGTTTACCCCGTTCTATTAAAATAAGATATAATTCAGGGTGGCACGGTGGCTTAGTGGTTTAGCATGTTCTCCTCTCAGCGCTAGGGATTCCCGGTTCGAATCCCCATCTGGGTGGAGTTTCCATGTCCTCCCCGTGTCCGCGTGGGTTTCCTACGGGTTCTCCGGTTTCCTCCCACAGTCCAAAAAACATGGATTAAGTCAATTGAGTTCTCCAAATTGCCCCATATAGAGTGTGTCTGTGTGAGTGAGTGTGTGTCCAGCGATAGATTGGCGCCCTGTCCTGGGTGTATCTGCCCAGCGCCCGAAACGTTCTCCCCTGGATGGGCATAGGGAACCCTTCCCCCCACTGTGACCCTAATAGAGGATAAAACTGAATATCAATCCATCCATTATCTTCCGCTTTATCCTCTATTAGGGTTGCGGGTGGGGGGGGGTTCCACATGCCCATCCAGGGAGAACGTTTCGGGCGCTGGGCAAATACACCCAGGACAGGGCGCCAATCTATCGCTGGACACACACTCACTCACACACACACACTCTATATGGGGCAATTTGGAGAATTGACCTTGATCCATGTTTTTGGACTGTGGGAGGAAACCGGAGAACCCGGAGGAAACCCACGCGGACACGGGGAGAACATGGAAACTCCACCCAGATTGGGATTCGAACCGGGAATCACTAGTGCTGAGAGGAGAACATGCTAAACCACTGAGCCACTGTGCTGCCTGACTCACTAAATCATAACTAAACCACCTATATATATATATATATATATATATATTTATATACACACACGTTCTGTTGGTGTTCTGGGCTCATTTTCTTGCCTCATCACAGTTCCTGCGTCGCTGCGCGTTCCCCTGTTGTTCTAGTTCACTCAGCTTGAGTCCGTACATCGGTTTTCAGTGGCGCTGCGATGTTGTACATTATTAGCCATGAAAAATACTGCAATGTGAAATGGCCAATTAGAGAGGAGATGAATCAGAGAGAGAAGACCCCCCCGCTGAGGAGCATCACACGCCACTCTCTCAGCACTCCCGCCATGTTAGGGCACATCATGCAAATAAATCCAAAAAGGACACGACAGAACAAAAGAGAACTCGTGGACACCGAAGCTATTTCATTCATTCATCATATCTATTTAATTCATTCATCATTATCATTCCGCTCAATAGATTCCACGGATGGAGAATAAAATCAAATCTTGCATGCCCTCCTATTAGGGTCACGTGTGGGTTTCCCATGCCCATCCAGGGGAGTCAATCGTTTTTGGGCGCTGGGCCTGATGCCCCAGGACAGGAC
>JAFMOC010000461.1:0-42500 GCA_019802505.1 Corydoras sp. C115
GCCCAAAAAATTTTTATACCGCAATTTTTATCAGGCAGTTGCAGAGAAAAAATTGGCCTTGGGAACCAGGGGCCCCCTTTCAGCACGAAATGACCCGAAACACCTTTAAATGTGGTGAAAAAAGGTTGGGGGGAGAGAAAAACATAACTTTTTGGGCAGTGGCCCAGCAGGGTCCTGACTAAAACCCAAATTTGATCGGGAGGGAGCTAAAGATCGGGGTGATGCAAGGAGACCCTCAAACCTCAAAGATTTGCAGCTCATCGCTAAAAAGAATGGGAAAAAAAATCCCGTGGAGACATGCAAAAAGTGGTCAGCAATTTAAGGAAGCGTTTGAGGGTAAAAGCCAATAAAGGTTTTTAATTTTGAGAAGGTTATGAATAATTTTGGACTTTCCAGGTTTTTCAATTGAATAAAAGCTAGAAAATTTTTTCCCCCCTCTGAGTCTTATATCTTTTGTGTTTTCCGGGGGAGATCCTGTGTCGTTTCCACCAAAAAAAAAATTGGACTTGACTCTTCTCTCTCTCTCTCTCTTCGTCTCTCTCTCTCTCATCTATATATATAATATATATATATATACTATATTATAGTAATATATACCACATTTATAACACACCCACACACACATATTTAATGTATATTATATATAATTTATATATATTCAGTCTTTCATTCATTATCTTCCGCTTTATCCTATATTAGGTCAGTCACGGGGGGGGGGGGGGGTTTCCCCATGCTCCATCTCCAGATGATAGAACGTTTCGGGTGCTGGGCAGATACACCCAGGACAGGACACACACTCACTCACACAAACACACTCTATATGGGGCAATTGGAGAACTCAATTGACTTGATCCATGTTTTTGAACCTGGAATCCCTAGCGCTGAGAGGAGAACATGCTAACCGTGCCACCGTATATATATATATATATATATATATATACACACATCCATCCATCATCTTCTGCTTTATTATACTCTATTAGGGTCGTGGGGGGGGGAGGGTCCCCATGCCCATCCAGGGGAGAATGTTTCGGGCGCTGGGCAGATACACCAAGGACAGGACGCCAATCTATCACTGGACACACACTCACTCACACAAACACACTCTATATGGGGCAATTGGAGAATTCATTTGACCTTGATCCATGTTTTTGGACTGTGGGAGGAAACCGGAGAACCCGGAGGAAACCCACACAGACACGGTGAGAACATGGAAACTCCACCCAGATTGGGATTCAAACCAGGAATCCCTAGCGCTGAGAGGAGAACATGCTAACCACTAAGCCACCGTGCCCATATATACACACATACACATACATATATATTCCACACATATATAGACATAAATACCCACACATACTTATATATATATATATATTTACTAGTATATATAGATATATATATACTATATATATATATATATATATATATATACAATACATACCTACACACATACACACACATAAATAATTGTGCATCACGTGGTCTTGGTTTTCTTACCCAGGTTCAGTGCGCTACTCAATCACACTCACTTTTCCAGGACAAAGTCATTATGGGCTGTTCTGCTATTGCTTTTAGTTGACTGTATATTTCAGTTCATGGTCTTCCACTGCTTTTATTCTGGCGCACGGCAGCCCTAGAAAGTGAAAACATTACATTAAAGGAGGGTGCCCTTACTTTTTCCTGGTCTTTACATCAATCATGAATAAGCAAAGTGCCTCTTTTGAATGTGCCCACAACAAATGGATTTGTCATGTTGATGCTGAGTGCCTGCTCCACTCTGTTATTTTAATAATTTACAGTACTGAAATAATCATTTACATGAATATTGTACGCATCTGTTGTGTTTCTTGTGTCAGACCGAATCTAATCTGATCTCAGATTCTGGCTCAGAAGTGGAGATTTATTACTAAGGATGTAGGAAATTTTGCTCAATCTGGGGAAATAGGTTTAATGTTAATGACAGTGGAAGGAAGGTTCAGTTATACATCCATCCATCCATCCATTAACATGATAATGTTTTCCCATCCATGTCTTGTGGGAAAAACAGCAACTGGAAAATAAACCGGGCCGCCCGTGATGAAAGCGATTGCTGACGCCGAGAGAGCCAAAAAGGTCCAGAAGTCCGAAATGGAACCGGGTTAATCCAAAGAGGAATGAGAGCAAAAACACAACAGTGAGCTCCATGAACCGACCCGAAGACGGAGGCCGAGACGGGACTCAAATAGATGGAGGGAGGGGAAGGGAACGAGAAACTGGGGACTGGGAACAATGATTGGAATTAATTAAACAGTCTATTCATCCATCCATCTTCTTCCGCTGGTCCGGGGTTCGGGTCGCGGAGTCAGCAACCCAAGAAGAGAGGCCCAGACCTCCCTCGCCTCAGCCACCTTCACCAGCTCAACTGAGGGAACCCAGTTGGAGACTTATAACTGAGGACGTATGAAATTCTGCTCAATCTGGGGAAATAGGTTTAATGTTAATGCCAGTGGAAGGAAGGTTCAGTTATACATCTATCCATCCATCCATCCATCCATTAACATGGTAATGTTTTCCCATCCATGTCTTGTGGGAAAAACAGCAACCGAAACAAACTACTGAAAACACAACCGGAAAATAAACTGGGGCGCCCGTGATGAAAGCAAGTGCCGACGCCGAGAGATCCAAAAAGGTCCAGAAGTCCGAAATGGAACCGGGTTAATTCAAAGAGGAATGAGAGCAAAAACACAACAGTGAGCTCCATGAACCGACCCGAAGACGGAGGCCAAGACGGGACTGAAATAGAAGAGAGGGAGGGGAAGGGAACGAGAAACAGGGGACTGGGAACGATGATTGGAATTAATTAAACAGTCTATTCATCCATCCATCGTCTTCCACTGGTCGGTGGTTCGGGTCGTGGGGCAGCAACCCAAGAAGCGAGGCCCAGACCTCCCTCGCCCCAGCCCTCCCTCGCCCCAGCCCTCCCTCGCCCCAGCCACCTTCAGCAGCTCAACTGTGGTAACCCAGTTAGAGATTAATAACTGTAGGAAATTCTGCTCAATCTGGGTAAATAGGTTTAATGTTAATGCCAGTGGATGGAAGGTTCAGTTATACATCCATCCTTCCTTTAACATGATAATGTTTTCTCATCCATGTTGTCCGGAAAAAATATCAACCGAAACAAACTACTGAAAACACAACTGGAAAATAAACCGGGGCGCCCGCGATGAAAGCGATTGCCGACGCCGAGAGAGCCAAAAAGGTTCAGAAGTCCGAAATGGAACAGGGTTAATCCTAAGAAGATAGGGATAGAGAGCAAAAACACAACAGTGACCCGAAGAAGGAGCCCGAGACGGGACCAAAATAGAAGAGAGGTTGGGGAAGGAAACGAGAAACATCGGACTGGGAACGATGATTGGAATTAATTAAACTGTCCATCCATCCAGCCATCATCTTCCGCTGTTCCAGGGTTCGGGTCGCGGAGGCAGCAACCCAAGAAGAGAGGCCCAGACCTCCCTCGCCCCAGCCACCTTCACTAGGTGTTCCGTGGTGTTCCTCCAGTTATAATCCCGAGATTGTTATGAGTTGTAAACAAAATCATTAGAGACAAGGAACATAAGAGTCTATGAAGAGTGGACCTGGACATGGAACCATGCTAAGAACGTAACTGTAAAGTTGACCAAACGTCAAGGGGTGGGTTAGAACACTGGGCTACCAATCCCTAACCCAGAGAGCTACTGGGGAGTTAACTAAGGTTGAACTAGCCAGGCTCCACAACTTAAGGGCAGGACACAAATGCAGTCCTCCACTCAAAAGGCGGACCTGCTGCCCACTCTGCACCTAAAAGCTTAGAGGAAGATGGAAGAAAACAGCAATTAAGCAAAAAGGAAAACACAAATTTGATATTTTCTGTCACCTGGTCTGAAACCCAGGTCTGCTGAGTCAAGGTGAACACTTCACACGATTACCACTGAAGAGGGAACGCCATACAGGGCTAAGATGCAGGCTCGGGTGCCATACCACACATTTCTGAATAAGTAGGCCTTAGTCTACAGGTCCCAGCAACTCCGGAGGTAAAATACTTTCCCTACTTAACAGAGAGCTAGAATACCTCCCGTCTCCTGACGGTACCACGGCTGACCCCTCTTAACGGGCCCAGTTGTACCCACTAACCCTGAGATCGCTAGTGTGAAATGTAGAGTAGCTCTACGTAAGTCAAGGCTGCCGCGCCCACCAGCCACGGAGCAGCTCCTTAAATAAGGATGATACATGTTAGCCCTGATTAAGGTCCCCAGGATGAAAGACCTACACACAAAGGCTCTGGAACTTCAATGGTCCCTTGTGCCAGAGCTTGAGCGTGGGAGGGTCCAGAGATATATATAAATGTAACAGAGTTATAACCCCTCCAGCGTTTCCTGGGTCTTCCCGGGGTCTCCTCCCAGTTGGACTTGAAACAGCTCCCTGGGGAGGCGCCCAGGAGGAACCTTACCCGATGCCCGAACCACCTCAACTGGCTCCTTTCGACAACTCTTCTCCGAGTCTCTCCCGAATGACCGAGCTTCTCACCCTATCTCTAAGGGAATGCCCAGACACCCTGCGGAAACAACCAAATTTCGACCCCTTGTATTCGCAATCTTGTTCTTTCGGTCATTACTCAAAGCTCATGACCTCATGACCATAGGTGAGGGTAGGTACATAGATCGACTGGTAAATCGAGAGCCTTAGCTCCTGTTTCACCACAACAGACCGGTATAGGTCCGAATCACTGCTGACCCCACGCCGATCCATCTGTCAATCTCCCGCTCAATCTCACCATCAGTCGTGAACAAGACCCCGAGAATGCAACCCTCAGACCAATTAGAGGAAAGTGCCAGTGAGACAGTGACAGAGGGGGCAGGTGTGACAAGCTGTTAAGTATAAAATACTCTAATGATTACCAAACTGGGGCGGCACGGTGGCTTAGTGGTTAGCAGGTTCGCCTCTCAGCCCTAGGGATTGCCGATTCGAATCCCAATCTGGGTGGAGTTTCCTCCAACAGTCCAAAAACATGGATCAAGGTCAATTGAGTTCTCCAAATTGCCCCGTATAGAGTGTGTCTGTGTGAGTGAGTGTGCCCTGTGCTTGGTGTGTCTGCCCAGTGCCCGTAACGATCTCCCCTGGATGGGCATGGGGAACCCCCCCGCGACCCTAGTAGAGGATAAAGCGGAAGATGATGGATGGATGGATGGATTACCAAACTGAATAGTAACCAGGTTCGAGTATCTAAAGGTATTCAGTGGACTGGATCTCAGCTCCGTCGCCGCTCTGCAGTTCTTTGAAAGCAGATCAGTCACGTCTTTTGCATGGCACTCATCCGAACTAATCTTTACTGTACAGTGAGTGATGCTGAGAGACAGGCCTTCCTCTCAGCCTGACCTACATTTAATGTTCAATCAGGGGAAGTGATGTTGTGAGACTTCTGTCTGTCATACAGTTTAATCATCCTGGCTCACGGACAAACTCCCTCACTGAACACCGGGGTACTGACATCAGGCGGATCGGTAATGTCGGTGGTTTTCACGTTCGAAGTCGGATTTTAAGGCTGATAATCCTGATTAGCGGTGAGCGGTGGTGCTGCTCACAAGTCGGAACTGTAGATATTTTATTCATTAATTCATTCAATTAATTATTAGTCCTCTACTAGGGTCCAGAGCAGAATGTTTCTGGGCAGATACACCCAGGACAGGGTGCCAATCAAACACACTCTATATGGGGCAATTTAGAGCATTCAATTGACCTTGATCCATGTTTTTGGACTGTGGGAGGAAACCCACACGGACAATGGAACCTGGATTTCTATTGGACTGGCAGTCTTGCAGGACGCCCTCAATGGACTTATATACATTTAACACTAATTGTTAAATATGGTCACATGATCACCACACAATCTGTACATGGCTGTCCTACACTGTTGTTGCTGCCCCCCCTGCTCAAGGAGGATGAGTCCCCCACTGAGTCTTGGTTTCCTCACAAGGTTTCCTCCTTAAAATATCAACATAACAGGGAGTTTTTTCTTGCCATCATCTCTTCAGCTTGCTCTTTGGTGCTTTAAAGGTTTATAACTCTGTAAAGCTGCTTTGTGACAATGTACTGTCGTTAAAAGCGCTCTATGAATAAATTACTTGAACTTGAACTTAAATCATGTCATGTCGAACAACACCTCATTCCCATGATTTATTTACAATAATGCTGCCCTCTTGCACCATCTATCCATTATCTTCCGCTTTATTCTCTTTTAGGGTTGCAGGGGGGTGGATTCCCATTCCCATCCAGGGGAGAACGTTTCGGGTGCTGGGCAGATACACTCAGGACAGGAAACCAATCTATCACTGGACACACTGGAACCCCCCCTTTGTACCACACTGCTTTAATATTACATATACATTAATCTATCCATCCATTATCTTCCGCTTTATCCTATATTGGGGTCGCGGGGGGGGTGGGGGGGGGGGTGGAGGGGGGGGGGTGGAGGGGGGTTCCCCATGCCCATCCAGGGGAGAATGTTTCGGGCGCTGGGCAGTTACACCCAGGACAGGACACCAATCTATTACTGGACACACTCACTCACACAAACACACTCTATATGGGGCAATTTGGAGAACTCAATTTGATCTTGATCCATATTTTTAGACTGTGGGAGGAAACCGGAGAACCCAGAGGAAACCCACACGGACACGGGGAGAACATGGAAATCACACCCAGATTGGGAATCGAACCGGGAATCCCCAGCGCTGAGAGGAGAACATGCTAGCCACTAAGCCACCGTGCCCCCCCCCCTTGTACCATACTGCTTTAATATTATATATACATTAATCTATTTGTAGATAAATGTATTGTGTATCACGCATCAATACAAATGTGAAGCGCTCCGTGGTGGTGTGCATTACTCTCAATATTGTCACAGCTGGACAAACGGCTCAGCCAATCAGACTTTACATGACATTTACATTACATTTACATTACATTTACGTTACATTTACATTACATTTGGTCATTTAGCAGACGCTTTTCTGCAAAGTGACTTACAAAGCGAGCACAGGGTTGATACAGCGCCCCCTGGAGCAATTAAGGGTCTTGCTCAAGAACCCACATTGGTAACTTCAGTGGACCTGGGATTTGAACCCACAACCTGCAGATTGAAAGTGAGCTACCCACCCCTCTTTAGAAGCCAAACTACCCGTATTAAACTATTTAATACGATGATTATGATGCTCCCTGTGTCAGTGTGGCATTAATAACGGGGATTTATTATTTCTACGATTTCATTTACGTTCACAGCTGATCTTTGTACATTTGAATAATCACACTGCGGTACATTCGCGTGTCTGTAGTGATACCTCATCCATCCTCGTCTCTGTCTCGCACACTCCTTCAGTCGCCGTTTAATCCCCGTGTTACAGACACATGACTCAGACCCTCCGCGGCTCTGCTGAGGGAACAGGAGAATATTTGCTGTTAGCTGCAGAGGCTCCTGGGTATTTCTGCTTGTGCTTTTCCTGGTGGAATAATCGTAGTGTCAACTGTATTCACCCACAACCCAAAAAAACACGCTCACCGTGTGAGAGACCAAGAAGAAGCAACTTTTGAACTGTTTATTACAATTTAAATAGAACTGAATTAGAGGTGAATAATACTATACTATATAGGGGCAATTAAGCAGCCAATTCAATTTGAATTCATGTTTTTGGACATTGTGGCCCGGTGGCTTAGTGGTTAGCATGTTCTCCTCTCAGCGCTGGGGATCCAGGTTCAAATCCTAATCTGGGTGGAGTGTCCATGTTCTCCCCGTGTCTGGGTGGATTTCCACCGGGTTCTCCGGTTTCCTCCCACAGTCCAAAAACATGGATTCAAGGTAAATTGGACATATTTTAAACCTGTCTCACATCACTAGGGGGCCACCTGCACTGGTCACTGGTACCTCTCATTACTTGAATGTTTGAATGTTAAATTGTCCTGTATGTTGGTTGGGTAGTCTTTGTGTGGGTGTGGTAGCTCAGTGGTTAGGCTGTTGGGCTGTCAATCAGAAGGTTGTGAGTTCAAATCCCAGGTCCCCACTGGAGTCAGCAATGTGGTTCCTTGAGCAAGACTCTTAACCCTCATTGCTCCAGGGGGCGCTGTAAAAACTACTTATTAGAATATACATAGAACTGAATTCCATCCATCCATTATCTTCCACTTTATCTTATCTTAGGGTCGTGGGGGGGGGGGGTTCCCCATGCCCATCCAGGGGAGAACGTCTCGGGCGCTGGGCAGATACACCCAGGACAGGGCGCCAATCTATTGCTGGACACACACTCACTCACACAGACACACATTATATGGGGCAATTTGGAGAACTCAATTGACTTGATCCATGATTTTGGACTCTGGGAGGAAACCGGAGAACCTGGAGGAAACCCACGCGGACACCGGGGAGAACGTGGAAACTCCACCCAAATGGGGATTCGAACCGGGAATCCCTAGAGCTGAGAGGAGTACATGCTAACCACTAAGCCACCGTGCCGCCTTTAGAACTGAATTAGAAGTGAATAATAAAACCTTGTACACTGTCGCAGAGTGCTGCTCGGATCTACATCTGCTGTCCCCCCCGTTGTGAGTGTTCTAGTGTTCTAGCCTCGGAGGGAACTGAACCTGGGGCATTCAGGCTGTCTAAACAGATCGGCTGTTCGGGTAAAGGACTAAGCCACGGTTCTCATGAGTTATTACGATGGAGTGAGAATAACTGAACGTGCTGCACGGGGTGCGAGATCCAGAATAACAGAACATTCTATGTAAAGATTTGTACTTCTGGTAGTTAATTTGGAGGACGCTGGTGTTTTAAAATCCAAACCAATTATAAAATTCCATCCATCCATTATCTTCTGCTTTATCCTCTATTAGGGTCGTGGGGGGGTTCCCCATGCCCATCCAGGGGAGAACGTTTTGGGTGCTGGGCAGATACACCCAGGACAGGACAGTAATCTATCACTGGCCTCATACAGGTACACACACACTAAAGCATACACTATATGGGGCAATTTGGAGAATTCAGTTGACCATGGTCCATGTTTTTGGACTGTGGGAGGAAACTGGAGAACCCAAAGGAAACCCACACGGAGAACATGGAACCGCCACTCAGATTGGGATTCGAACCGGGAATCCCTAGTGCTGAAAGGAGAACATAGTAACCACTAAGCCACAATGCCTCCTTATTAATATTGAATATGATGGGACAAGGTGGCGTGACCACCTCTCAGTGCAGGGGATCTAGGTTAAAATCCCAATGTGGGTGAAGTCTCCATGTTCCCCCCATGTCCGCGTGGGTTTCCTCTGGGTTCTCTGGTTTCCTCCCACAGTCCAAAAACATGATGCTCTAAATTGCCCCTATGTAGTTTATGTCCAGTGATTGATTGGTGTCCTGTCCTGGGTGTATTTGCCCAGCGCTCAAAATGTTCTCCCCAATGATGGGCATGGAGAACCCGCCCGCGACCCTAATAGAGGATAAAGCGGAAGATAATGGATGGATGATATTTGAATCGATGCAGATGTGGTTATACAAACATGTTTCTTCATTCGTCACTAATGGTTACCAAAAACAGAACGCGGTACAAAATGACAGAACCTCCGCGGCACATTCATCGAATGGAACCTTAATCACACAAGTGGATTCAGTTGTTGGGGACCCCCCCCACAACCCTAGTAGATAAAGCGGTAAATTCTCTACTTTATCTGTTCTAGTAGAGAACAGATAAAGCTGTTACAGTCGCGCGACCAGTGTGTAGTAGGATCTGCTACTCGGACGAAACAGTCTGTAGGCAGAGGTGGACAGTCAGAGGAGGATTTCATTCATTCATTCATTCATTATCTCCCGCTTTATCCTCTATTAGGGTCGCGGTGGGGTTCCCCATGCCCATCCAGAGGAGAACATCTCGGGCGCTGGGCAGATACACCCAGGACAGGGCGCCAATCCATCGCTGGGCACACACTCACTCACACAGACACACTCTATATGGGGCAATTTTGACAATTCAATTGACTTGATCTATGTTTTTGGACTGTGGGAGGAAACCGGAGAACCCGGAGGAAACCCACGCAGACACGGGGAGAACATGGAAACTCCACCCAGATGGGGATTCGAACCGGGAATCCCTAGCGCTGAGAGGCGAACGAGAGGAGGATTTATTAAACAAAAACCAAACGAGACAACCGCTGGAGTAGCGCTAGGGTGTGTTGTAGGCGCGTGACGTCAACAGCGTGGTGTTCCAATCCGCCAGCACACAGAACGGAGTGAGTAGGGAGCACAGGGTAGACGGCAGCGGGAGTGCGGAGAACTGCCAACACAGAGCACAAAACAAAACGAGTACCGGGGAACCACAAAGCAACACGACATAAAACACACAAAGCTAGGCTAGTAGCTAACGACTACTGTGACAGCAAGGCGAGAGCACAAAGTAGTGACGTGGCGTAGCGTAGCGAGAAGAACGAGGCATGAGATAAGGAACATCTGGTACCAGAGAGAGGGAGACACCGGTTTAAATAGAACCCCTTGATTAGGAACAGGTGCACTTAATAAACGGGCGTGGCTAACTAACACACCCACATGACGTGACACCGGTGACAGTTCCTAATAGGAAGCCAATGAATGAATGAATGAATGAATAAATGAATATATAACTTGCCAATACCACGTTACTTATTACTTTATTTGGTATTATTTTGTATTGTTTTGTATTTTAATATTTTATTACATTTTTATTACAAAAACAGTAGTACTTTGTCCCTTACTCATTCTTCTTCTTCTGCATATTATAACAATATAAATGGGGCATCTGTGATAGCTATAATTTCCCCCCCGGGGATTAATAAAGTGTTCTGACTTTGATTGATCACTCAGACAGCATTTCAAACAAGGTTTTCTCTCATTCCTCAGCCGTCACTCTGAAGTTCAGGGGTTCAAATCCCAGGTCCACTAAAGTTACCAATGTAAATTGCCCCATATGTGTCAGTGTGAGTGAGTGAGTGACTGTGTGCCCAGTGATAGATTGGCGTCCTGTCCTGGGTGTATCTGCCCAGTGCCTGGAACCTTCTCCCCTGGGTTCGAAACATGGAGTCCAAAGACCCTAGTACAGGATAAAGACGGAGGATGATGGATGATGGATGGATGAATGGATGATTGCTCACCTGGTGTCGGGTTATAATTAGAAGCTGTATGGCGTCTCTTTCCGACACTCCCTTCGTCTTCACGTCTCCAGCGGCAGATACAGAAGTTATTTCAGCACTTTACTCGGTTTATTTTTAAACTTATTAAATATTCATGGCAGCCCCAGTATTTTTCTCCCCCCCCCCTCCATCATTACTGAGTACTGTAGATTATAGTGCGCAGCGTCTTAACTCTTATATCTCAGGCTTGTTAGTGTAGATAAGTCGTCAGTACTTACATGAAGAGAGAGGCACAGAGTAAAAGCCCAGAGCTACAAAATGTATTTAAATGTAGGGACCACAATCATACAATTATGAATCGAATTCAGGCTTCAAATCGACTGCCATGTTTCAGATGGCATCAGGGAGGGTGGGTTCTCTGACTCCCCGTGGCATCCTGCCTCTCAGCATCTTCACCCTGCTTCTGATGCCGACTGATTGCATCAAGGGCTGCATGCTGCTCGAACTCCACCCCCCTCCTTGGCGCTACCTCGCCACGCTCAGTGTTTATACTGCAGCTGTGACCCCCCGCCCACCCCAAGCCAAGTCAGTATTGATGCACCACAGGCTCATCTGAGTTCAGGTTCATCAAATCCTGGCATGGAGCCTGCTTGGCAATTTATGTTTGGTTGATTGTATGGCGGGCGGCACTGTGGCTTAGTGGTTAACATGTTCTCCTCTCAGCACTAGGGATTCCTGGGTCGAATCCCAATCTGGGTAGAGTTTCCATGTTCTCCCCGTGTCCGCGTGGGTTTCCTCTGGGTTCTCTGGTTTTCTCCCACAGTCCAAAAACATGGATTAAGGTCACTTGAATTCTCCAAATTGCCCCATATAGAGTGTGTTTGTGTGTGTGTGTCTGTGTGAGTGAGTGTGTGCCCAGTGATAAATTGGCGCCCTGTCCTGGGTGTATCTGCCCAGACGTTCTGCCCTGGATGAGCATGACCCTGATAAAGCGGAAGATAATGGATGAATGGATGATTGTATTGCATCTTCCACTTACCAGATGTTTTTTAATAAATTGTGTTCTGTAATTCGGCCTATAGATGGTTGTTAGAGAAACCGGAATCCTGTTACTCAGCAATCAGTGTTTTCAGACTACATAACATTATGGAGGACCAATTTATTAACAATTTTGCTTTCAATAACCACATTTATAAATCAAACCTTGTTTTTTTATTCTAATGTATTTGTATTTGTATGCTGTCACATTATTAACAATAACACAAACCTCTGAGTGCTTTACAATCGTAGAGAAACCGGAATCCTGTTACTCAGTGATCAGTGTTCATTAGACTACATAACATCGCAGAAGATCAGTTTATTTTGCTTTCAATAACCACCTTTATGAATCAAACCTTGTTTTTTTTATTATAGTGTGTTTGTAAACATTTTATAAAAGCAATAAGGCACTCAAGGTTGTGTATTATTGTGAATAAATGTGAAGGTCTCCTCTTTCCCGTGATTTATTCCCAATAATGCCGTCACATTATTGATAATAACACAATCGAATCAATGTGTGATATACAATACATTATTTTAAATCATAAAATACAGATTAATATAAACAGCGAGCCAATTCCAGATGAGCACTAAGTCTGTTGCGGCTGTTTTTAATTCATCGGCAGTATTTGACGGCAGTATTTGGTTGTTTGAGAAATCGGAAACCTGTTACTCAGCGATCAGTGTTCACCAGACTACATAACATCATGGAAGACCAATTAATTAACGATTTTGCTTTCAACAGCCACATTTATAAATCAAACCTTGTTTTTTTTTATTCTAATGTGTTTGTAACTGTTTTGTAAAAGCAGTAAGACACTCAAGGTTGCATATAATGCCATCACATTATTGACAATAACACAGCTCTGAGCGCTTCACATTTGTATCAATGTGATATACAATACATTATTTTAAATCATAAAATACAAATTAATATAAACAGCGAGACTATTCCTAATGAGCACTAATTCTGTTGTGGCTGTTTTTTAATTCATTGTGTTCTGTAATTTGGCCACTAAGAGGCAGTATTTGGTTGTTAGAGAAACCGGAATCCTGTTACTCAGTGATCAGTGTTCATCAGATCACATAACATCGCAGAAGACCAGTTTATTAACGATTTTTGCTTTCAATAACCACATTTATGAATCAAACCTTGTTTTTTTATTCTAATGTGTTTTATAAAAGCAATAAGACACTCGAGGTTGTGTTTTATTGTGAATAAATCATGGGAAAGAGGGGACCATTATTGACAATAACACACACCTCTGAGCACTTCAAATTTGTATCAATGCGTGAAATACAATACGTTATTTTTAATTAATAAAAATACAGATGAATATAAACAACAGATTCCTGATGAGCACTAAACGTATTGTGGCTGTTTTTAATAAACTGTGTTCTGTAATTTTGCCACAAGACGGCCGTATATGGTTGTTAGACAAACCGGAATCCTGTTACTCAGCGATTAGACTACATAACATCATGGAAGACCAATTTATTAACGATTTTGCTTTCAATAACCTTTTCAATAAGCTTTTCAATAAAAATCAAACCTTGTTTTTTTATTCTAATGTGTTTGTAACTGTGTTATAAAAGCAATAAGACACTCGAGGTTGTGTATTATTGTAAATAAATCACGGGAAAGAGATGTAACCGTATTCCTCTTCGCTTCATGACGCCCTCTCATACCTTATTGCTCTATTTTAGATATTTCTAATAAAAGGTGGACTGAACTGTGACATCATAACTCGGTTTCTGTTGTAGGTGTGAGTGTCTGTGGCAGACTCCATGGCTGAAAGGTGTGTGAGGCAGCACTGCAGTTACCAATAACAATAGAAGTCGATGGGGTCATCGGGGGTCATGTGGGCAGCCCACCTACTCTTCGTCTTCCTGTTTTTTGAACCCGTCACAATAGGTAAGATGCACTTACATCACCTCTGTTACAAAGTGCTTCCAAGGGTGTGTAGAGTGTTTCAGGTATTTGTCCACATATTGATTCATGTCATTACTGAGATGATTAAGGGGCATTGCAGTGTTTAGAACCCCATGTCGACCAGAACCTGCTTCTATTTTTGTGGCACTTTTAGAACTAAACCTTTTAAGCGGCGGACCTGACCAGTGTTGTGCCTTGGGTGAAATTTTGGTCTGTTGCATCATTTATTTATCAGTTTCGGTGTTTAGAGAGGTACTGAAGAGAATAAGCTGTGACCACTGGAGGTAACAGTATATAAAAAAAGAGCTGTGCAACAAAACACAGTACGAAAGCCACGTTATAGTCATATATTACAATACAAACACAAAAACCGTAGGAGTGAATTACAACCACGATTTAAAACAGATAAAACATCTTTGTTGAGTTTCCATAGAGACCTGGAAGCTTTGTTTACATCATCAGTTGTGTTTATTTCCATCCATCCATTCATTATTTTGCACTTGATCCTCTACTGGGGGTGGGGGGTTCTCCATGCCCATCCAAGGGAGAACATTTCGGGTGCTGGACAGATGCCCCCAGGACAGGGCGCCAATCTATCACTGGGCACACACACACTCACACAGACACACTCTATATGGGGCAATTTGGAGAATTCACTTTACCTTGATCCATGTTTTTGGACTGTGGGAGGAAACCGGAGAACCCGGAGGACACCCACATGGACAAAGAGAAAACATGGAAACTCCACCCAGATTAGGGGGCTGGGTAGATACACCCAGGACAGGGTGCCAATCTATCGCTGGGCACACACACACTCACATAAACACACACAAAACATACTCTATAGGGCAATTTGGAGAATTCAATTGACCTTTATCCATGTTTTGGACTGTGGGAGGAAACCGGAGAACCCAGAGGAAACCCATGTGGACACGGAGAGAACATAGAAACTCTACCCAGATTGGGATTCCAACCTGATTTCAACCTGATTTCAACCCTTGTCTGTAATCACAAATCAGGTTGAAATCAGGTTCGAATCCCAATCTGGGTGGAGTTTCCATGTTCTCCCTGTGTCTGCATGGGTTTCCTCCGTGTTCTCCGGTTTCCTCCCACAGTCCAATAACATGTATCAGAGTCAATTGGCTGCTTTAAATCGCCCCATATAGTGTGTACCCCACAAAAGATAATGGATGGATGAATGAATTTGTGGAGATAGTAATTATAATAATTAATAATCAATGCTACAGTAAGTGTAGGATAGGTTCGACTATAAGTCAGATTTAACCAACAAAATATTTTTGAAAAATGTAAAAAAAAAAAAAAAATAATAATAATAATAAAAAAAAGCTAAAATAAAAAGTTAAAAAAAAAGTTTTAAAAAGTGTAAAAAACTTTTTAAAAAATGTAATACACCAAACCATCATGTAGAAACTGCTGCTTTTAGTTTTTAGTCCACATTACGGCATCGACGTCCACTGCAGACATCCAACCACTGCTAGGTTCAAATAACTGGGTTGTGGTAGCTCAGTGGTTAGGGTGTTGGCCTATCAATCTGAAGGTTGTGGGTTCAAATCCCAGGTCCACTGAAGTTACCAGTGTGGGTCCTTGAGCAAGACCCTTAACCCTCATTGCTCCAGGGATGCTGTGATTAACCCTGTGCTCACCTTGTAAATCGCTTTGGATTAAAGCGTCTGATAAATGACCAAATGTAAATGTAACTGTAGTAGCCAATCATGTCTCAGGGGGCAGATGGCATGCTTTGTCTCCGCCCACAACTGTCAGAAACAAATAAAACTGTCTCACCGGCAGAGAAGTGAATCCAGTGCAGATTAACAGCGTGACGTGTGAATGCAGGGAGGGAGTATTTAGCTCAGGTGAGAGTATTTAGCTCTTGCAACTCGATCTCTTTACTCACACAAGCAGGATTTTTAATCTTTTGACACTGATCTGACACCAGAGCGAGAGCGAGAAAGAGAGAGAGAGCGAGAGAGAGAGAGAGAGAGCATGTGCATTAACAAGACTCAACACAGTGAAATGTGTTTTTGTAATATTCCAAAGTTCTGGAAGTCGTGGCTGGTGCTGATCCTCCAGCACTCCACTTGCCAATTGCAGCTGTGCCTTCGGACAAATTGCCCAACAGTCAGCGGGTAGCAAGGCGATTGTGATGATGGGGGGGAAGGGTGTGAGAGTAAGTAATGCACCTGAAGCGACTCTGCTTGGTGAACATGTGCAGCCTTAGTAAGCTGTTTCTAAGCATTATTAAGCATTATTATATGCTGTTTATAAGCATTATTATAAACATTGCATGCTGCGGGAAGAGATCCATGGAACGTCGATATGAATAAGGATCGCGTTTGAGAAAATGGGCTTTATTATGTTATGTGAGGGTGTGGTAGCTCAGTGGTTAGGGTGTTGGTCTATCAACCTGAAGGTTGTGGGTTCAAATCCTAAGTCCACTGAAGTTGCCAATGTGGGTCCTTGAGCAAGACCCTTAACCTTCATTGCTTCTGGGTTGCTGTATCAACCCTGTGCTCTGACCACAACCAAGTTGGGATATATGTAAGTCACTTTGGATAAAAGTGTCTGCTAATTGACCAAATGTAAATGTAAATGTAATGTGGACTGTATTTCAAAGACGTCAATAAACAAATGTTGACCGATGATATCTCGCTCCTGGCGTTTCATGGCATTCCATGGCGTTCCATGGCGTTCCATGGCGTTCTCTCCCCGCGGCATGCGATGTAACAGCTTATAAATGCCGCACACGTTCACCAGACGGAGTCACGTCAGGTGCATTACTTACTCTCACGCCCCCCCCCTCCTCCCCACCATCACCATCACCAGTGCGCTACACCATTGCATTCACCTTGCACTCCATTTACCAGTGACTGTGGGAGGGTTCCACATGCCTATCCAGTGGAGAACGTTTCAGGCGCAGGGCAGATACCCCCAGGACAGGGCACCAATCTATCACTGAGCACACATTTACACACACAAACACACTGTATATGGGGCAATTTGGAGAATTCAATTGACCGTGATCCATCTTATTGGTCTGTGGGAGGAAACCGGAGAACCCAGAGGAAACCAATGCGGACACAGTGAGAACATGGAAACTCCACCCAGATTGGGATCCGAACCTGAATTCCTGGTGCTGAGAGGAGAACATGCTAACCACTATGCCACCGTGTGATGTTTCAGTTTATAAAGGCTGCACATGTTCGTTAGGTGGGTTAATTACTCTCATTGGACGCCGTCGGTGAGATCTTTCGTGGAGGTCAATGTTCAATGTACAGTTGACATTAACCTCCAACTATCCTCTGGTGTCTCTCACCACACCAACTTGAACCATGGCCTTGTGTTGATGGACTGAATCCACTGAGTCCCGGGTATTTAAAGACATACCGCTGCCGGTGGGGGCAACCTCCAATGCTGAGTGCTCGATCTAGAAGATGCCAGGGCATGCTGTCACATGACCCCTCTCAGTCTCCACCCTGGTGGATTGTGTGCTGGTTACTCCCACCTGCAAAACACACACACACACACACACACACACACAGGGTGGATAAAACACCTGAGGACATGGAAAAGCAGGGGGGGTGGTGCCAACAATGGGGATTTGAAATGTCTCTGTTTTCTCCCTCCTCTTGTTTTAATAGTTACGAATTTATGAATGTCAAGTAAAAACAACAGAGGTCTTGTTTACATCTCAACTAAATGTTAGTTTAACTCTTAGGAGATCTTGGGGACATTTTCTAGACCTTTAATTCTTATCTTTTAGACCTTTAATAATTTAATAATAGACCTTCTAGACCTTTAATAAATTATCTTTTAGACAAGAAACATCATATTAACCGCTAAAAAACACTGTAATTCCCTGCCCCATTTATTTGAACCTTAATAAATGCAGTTAAGATTGATTCTAAAATTACCCCAGATACATTTGCGATTTTTTAAAACTGTTTTCAGCAAGGGTGTTTTGGATAATGGTGTGTGTGTGTGTGTGTGTGTGTGTGTGTATAGAAAAACTGTTATAAAAATGATTTAATTTGTATATATTTTGAAAATGGGTGTCATGGTGGCTTAGTGGTTAGCATGTTCCCCTCTCAGCGCTAGGGATTCCCAGTTCGAATCCCAATCTGGGTGGAGTTTCCATGTTCTCCCTGTGTCTATGAGGGTTTCCTTCAGGTTCTCCGGTTTCCTCCCACAGTCCAGAAACATGGATCAAGGTCAATTGAATGGTCCAAATTTCCCCATATAGAGTGTCAGTGTGAGTGAGTGTGTGACCAGCAAGTGTGTAACCGCCCTGTCCTGGGTGTATCTGCCCAGCGACCCTTGTACAGGATAAAGCAGATTAAAACGTATTCAAAGTGAATTAAATTCTCCAAATTGCCCCATATAGAGTGTGTTTGTGTGTGTGTGGGAGTGAGTGTGTGCCCAGCGATAGATTGGTGTTCTGTCCAGCACCCGAAACGTTCTCCCCTGGATGGGCATGGGGAACCCCCCCACGACCCTAGTAGAGGATAAAGCGGGAGATAATGAATGGATGGATGGATGTATATTTTAGGCATTTAACTTTTATTGTTTTAAAAGACTTAATAATTTATTCATTCATTCATTATCTCCCGCTTTATCCTCTATTAGGGTCGCGGTGGGGTTCCCCATGACCATCCAGGGGAGAACGTCTCGGGCGCTGGGCAGATAGACCCAGGACAGGGCGCCAATCTATCGCTGGGCACACACTCACTCACACAGACACACTCTGTATGGGGCATTTTTGAGAATTCAATTGACTTGATCCATGTTTTTGGACTGAGAGAGGAAACCGGAGAACCCGGAAGAAACCCACGCAGACACGGGGAGAACATGGAAACCACACCCAGATGGGGATTCGAACCGGGAATCCCTAGCGCTGAGAGGCGAATGTGCTAACCACTAAGCCACTTAATAATTTAAAGAAATATAAAGAAATAAAATTTTGGGCCAATTTTTGGCCTCTTATCATGAGAGGATGTGTTTTTTAAGGTTCTCCTGAGGGTTAAAGTGTTTCTCTTGGTGCGTCCTCAGTCTTCGGCCGTGCCCCTGTGCCGATGGCCGTGGTTCGGCGTGAGCTCTCGTGCGAGGGCTACCCCATCGAGCTGCGCTGTCCGGGCACTGATGTCATCATGATCGAGAGCGCGAACTACGGACGGACAGACGATAAGATCTGCGACTCGGACCCGGCTCAGATGGAGAACACTCGCTGCTATCTGCCCGATGCCTACAAGATTATGGGCTTCAGGTGAGAACATTCTCATTCTATAACAACAATCTACAACAGATATATCACACTGGCACTCAAAATCACACTCTATATGAGGCAGTTTGAGGGAATTCAATTGACCTTGAGCCATGTTTTTGGACTGTGGGAGGAAACCGGAGAACCCGGAGGAAACCCACGCAGACACGGGGAGAACGTGGGAACTTCACCCAGATTGCAATTCAAACTGGGAATCCATAGTGCTGAGAGGAGAACATGCTAACCTCTAAGTCACTGTGCCCCCGAAATTTAATCATTCATTGATTCATTATCTTCCGGTTTATTCTCTACTAGGGTCACAGGGGCATTTTGTTTTGGGCGCTGGGCGGATACACCCGCTGGGCAGATACACCCAGGACAGGGCACCCAGGACAGGACATCCATCACTGGGCACACACTCATTCACACAAACACACTCTATATGGGTCAAATTGGAGAACTCAATTGACCTTGATCCATGTTTTTGTACTGTGGGAGGAAACTAGAGAATCTGGAGGAAACCCATACAGACACGGGGAGAACATAGAAACTCCACCCAGATTGGGATTCGAACCGGGAATCCCCAGGGCTGAGAGGAGAACATGCTAACCACTAAGCCACGGTGTCGCCCTAACATCAACATGGATAACCATTATTATTAACAGCTATAGTACTAACAATGTTAGCATCTACACTGATGAGCGACTGATGATATGTTCTCTAAACAGAAGTTCTGAACACATGCTGCACTCCAGCGCTGTCAGCAATTTAAGAAAATGAATACTGATGAGCTGGTACTGCTGTTCACTGTGCAATTACCCAAAAAACAACAGCATCACAAGACTGTTTTCAAAGATCAGCCTGATTTCACCACAGATGTTACATTTCCAACAGGATCCATTCGTCTGTCCATTATCTTCCGCTTTATCCTCTACTACGCTGGTGGAGGGGGTTCCCCATGCCCATCCAGGGGAGAACGTTTCGGGCGCTGGGCAGATACACCCAGGACAGGGCGCCAATCTATCATTGGGCACACACTCACTCACACAGACACACTCTATATGGGGCAATTTGGGGAATTCAACTGACCTTGAGCCATGTTCATGAGGAGAGGAGAACATGTTAACCACTATGCCACAGTTTAATTTATCCATCCATCCATTATCTTCCGCCTTATTCTCTACTAGGGTTGTGTATGTGTGTGTGTGTGGGGGGATGGTTCCCCATGCCCATCCAGGGGAGAATATTTCAGGGGCTGGGCTATTGCTGGGCACACACTCACTCACTCACCCAGACACAAACACACTCTATATGGGGCAATTTGGAGAATTCAGTTTACATTGATGCATGTTTTTGGACTGTGGGAGGAAACCGGAGAACCCGGAGGAAACCCACGCAGACACGGGGAGAACATGGTAACTCCACCCAGATCGGGATTCGAACCTGGATCCGTAGCGCTGAGAAGAGAACGTGTTAACCACTAAGCCTCTGTGCCACCCGAGACGCATAACCACAAGAGCTGGTTTGTCGTCTGTATTTCAGAGATTAAAGTATTAACGTGATCTATTTTGCCTACAGTGCGTACACACAGAGGAATTAGTCCTCCACATTTAAAACATCCGTGTTGTGACACACACACACACACACACACACACACACACTGAGTGAAGTGAGCACACGTGCCCAGAGCAATGGGCAGCCCTATACACGGCACCTGGGGAGCAATTGGGGTTAGGTGCCTTACTCAAGGGCACTTCAGCCATGGTTCTTGGTGGGACCAGAGACCGGATAAGCTAACATGGTTGGCTGAAACGCCCCCCCCCGGACGACCCTAGAGTTTTAAATAGTTAAATAAGGTCACATGATCACCACACTATCTGTACATGGCTGTCCTACACTGTTGATGCTGCCCCCTGCTCAAGGAGTATGAGTCCCCCACTGAGTCTTGGTCCTCACAAGGTTTCTTCCTTAAAATATCAACATAACAGGGATAGTTTTTTCTTGCCACTGTCTCTTCAGCTTGCTCTTTGGGGGTTTAAAGGTTTATAACACTGTAAAGCTGCTTTGTGACAATGTGCTGTTGTTGAAAGCGCTCTATAAATAAATTAGTTGAACTTCAACTCATAGAGGTGGAAGATAATTGTTGTCTCAGGATTTAACTCTTTCTGATCTTATAACGCTCCAAGATGTTCAGGACTCGTATTTAGATCCAGCGATAAAATACAAATTTTTAATTGAAATATTAGGTTAGAGGGTGGCACGGTGGCTTAGTGGTTAGCACGTTCGCCTCTCAGCGCTAGGGATTCACGGTTCGAATCCCCATCTGGGTGGAGTTTCCATGTTCTCCCCGTGTCCGCGTGGGTTTCCTCCGGGTTCTCCGGTTTCCTCCCACAGTCCAAAAACATGGATCAAGTTAATTGAGTTCTCCAAATTGCCCCATATAGAGTGTGTCTGTGTGAGTGAGTGTGTGCCCAGCGATGGATTGGCGCCCTGTCCTGGGTCTATCTGCCCAGCGCCCGAGACGTTCTCCCCTGGATGGGCATGGGGAACCCCACCGCGACCCTAATAGAGGATAAAGCGGGTGATAATGAATGAATGAATGAAAGAATATTAGGTTAGAATAAAATATAGCAGCAGTATAAAATCCATCCATCCATCTTCCACTTTATCCTCTACTAGGGTTGTGGGGGGGTTCCCCATGCCCATCCAGGGGAGAACGTTTCGGGCACTGGGCAGATACACCCTGGACAGGGTGCCAATCTATCACTAGACACACACTCATTCACACAGACACACTCTATATGTGACAAATTGGAGAATTCAATTGACCTTGATCCATGTTTTGGACTGTGGGAGGAAACCGGAGAACCCGGAAGAAACCCACACGGACACGGGGAGGACATGGAAACTCCACCCAGATTGGGATTCGTACGGGAATCCCTCAAGCTAGGAGCAGAACGTGCTAAAGGGGAGAATGTGTCGGGCGTTGGGCAGATACACCCAGGACACGACACCAAAATATTGCCAGGCGCACACTCACTCACACAAACACACTCTATATGGGGCAATCTGGAGCATTCAGTTGACATTGAGCCATGTTTTTTTTACTGTGGGAGCAAACCGGAGACTCCACCCAGATTGGGATTTGAACCAGGAATCCCTAGCCATGAGAGGAGAATGTGCTAACCACTAAGCCACCTTGCCACCCCTTGTTTTGGATCATTAGAAGAATTTAAAATGATCCGGTTCTGCGATAATGATCACACGATGGTGTGGGATAAAGAACCACATCTTACTGGGAACATGTAGTACAATGAACTCATCAGCACTGGAGCCTCGGCTCTTTACAGCCGAGCCGTAATGTCTTAAAAGCTTTTACACAAACAGAGGCTTAGAGGCGCCAGGAGGAACAGGAGAAGGAGAGAGAAGCCACATCAGCAGTGTAATGGAGGTTCTCCGGGGAGAATCAGGAGAAGCATTAGATCCTCCTCATCTGAATGCGCAGCAGAGCTGAGAGGGATGATTTCTTTACAGGAAGAGGAAACTGGGAGAACTAAATAAAGTGCTACACACACACGTCTGAACTCCAGAGTCCCTGAGAGATCAACTGGAGCTTCTGAGAACCGAGTCGGAATATTCAGTTCTGGAGATAAAACAGGAGGCACCGGCACTCCAGTGGGATGAGAACGCTCTGAAGCTGCAACTCGGTGAAGTAATAAAGATGCTGCACCTCCGAGACATGAGGATAAAACCTGAGAGCAGCCATAGAACCGAAAATAACATCCCTCATTCTCACAGCAACAATAAACCCATCCTGAAGGTTCTTCACCACCTTACCAAAGACAGATCTCCACCTGGCCTGCCTCCATACAGAACAACAGATCTTTAGGAGGCTTCATGAGGCAATTTAACACATGCTCTCAGAGGCTCACTGATCTCTGTGAGAACCCTCAAGAACGTTCTATTAAAACATGCTGCTTACAGCTTACCACTGTGAGGCAGAGAACGAGTCAATCTAAGGGAGTCTGAAAGGTCTGGAAGGGTTTTAAGAGAATCTAAGAGAGTCTGAGAGAGTTTTTGGAGAATCTGTAAGGTTCTTGGAGTGGCAGACAGTGTCTTGAAAGGATCCCAGAAAGTCTAGGAGAGTCTGAGAAGGTCTAAGAGTGTCCTAAGAGAATCCAAAAGATCCAAAAGAGTCTGAGAGAGTCATTTGAGGGGCTGAGAGAGTCTTGAAAGAAACTGAGAGAGTCCAAGAGAGTCTGAGAATGTCTAAGAGGGTCTTGAATAAGGCTGAAAGAGGCATTCAATGCCAAATTTAACACATGCTCTCAGAGGCTCAGTGATCATCTCTGTGAGAACCCTCAAGAACATTCTATTAAAACATGCTACTTACAGCTTACCAGTGTGAGGCAGAGAATGAGTCAATCTAATGGAGACTGAAAGGGTCCGGAATGATTTTAAGAGAGTCTAAGAGAGTCTGAGAGAGTTTTTGGAGAATCTGTAAGGTTCTTGGAGTGGCAGACAGTGTCTTGAAAGGATCCCAGAAAGTCCAGGAGAGTCTGAGAAGGTCTAAGAGTGTCTTAAGAGAATCCAAAAGATCCAAAGCAGTCTGAAAGAGTCATTCGAGAGGCTGAGAGAGTCTTGAAAGAAACTGAGAATGTCCAAGAGAGTCTGAGAATGTCTAAAAGGGTCTTGAATAAGGCTGAAAGAGGCATTCAATGCCAAATTTAACACATGCTCTCAGAGGCTCAGTGATCATCTCTGTGAGAACCCTCAAGAACGTTCTATTAAAACATGCTGCTTACAGCTTACCACTGTGAGGCAGAGAATGAGTCAATCTAAGGGAGTCTGAAAGGGTCCGGAAGGATTTTAACAGAATCTAAGAGAGTCTGAGAGAGTTTTTGGAGAATCTGTAAGGTTCTTGGAGTGGCAGACAGTGTCTTGAAAGGATCCCAGAAAGTCCAGGAGAGTCTGAGAAGGTCTAAGAGTGTCTTAAGAGAATCCAAAAGATCCAAAGCAGTCTGAAAGAGTCATTCGAGAGGCTGAGAGAGTCTTGAAAGAAACTGAGAATGTCCAAGAGAGTCTGAGAATGTCTAAAAGGGTCTTGAATAAGGCTGAAAGAGGCATTCAATGCCAAATTTAACACATGCTCTCAGAGGCTCAGTGATCATCTCTGTGAGAACCCTCAAGAACGTTCTATTAAAACATGCTGCTTACAGCTTACCACTGTGAGGCAGAGAATGAGTCAATCTAAGGGAGTCTGAAAGGGTCCGGAAGGATTTTAACAGAATCTAAGAGAGTCTGAGAGAGTTTTTGGAGAATCTGTAAGGTTCTTGGAGTGGCAGACAGTGTCTTGAAAGGATCCCAGAAAGTCCAGGAGAATCTGAGAAGGTCTAAGAGAGTCATAAGACAATCTGAGAGAGTCTGAAAGTGTCTGAAAAGGGTTTTTTAAGAGATTCGAAAAGAGTCTGAAAGGGTCTTGGGGAGTCGTTAGAGAAGCTGAGAGAGTCCAAGAGAGTCTGAGAAATAGAGTCTGAAAGAGTTGTAGATAGTTGTAGATGAGAGAATTAAAGAGAGTCAGGTAGTTTTTGGAGAATCTGTAAGAGTCTGAAAGGGTCTAGTAGAGTCTTAGAACGTCTAAGAGAGTCAAAAGAGAATCTGAGAGATTTTGAAAAGGTCCCAGAAAAAAGATATCTGTAAGAGTCTGAAAGGGTCTTGGAGAGTCTGAGAGAGACTTGAGAGAGTGCAAAAGAGTTGTTAGAGAGGCTGAGAGAGTCAAAGAGAGTCTGAGAAGGTCTAAGAGAGTCGTAAGAGAATCTGAGGGGGTCTGGAATGGTCCTGGAAGATCTGAGAGGGTTTTAGGAGACTCTAAAAGAGTCCAAGAGAGTCTGAGAGAGTCTAAGAGAGTCGTTATACAATCTGAAAGAGTATGAAATGGTCTCAGAAAATCTGAGAGGGTTTTAACAGATTTGAAAAAAGTCTAAAATGATCTGAGAGAGTAATTAGAGAGGTTGAGAGAGTCTTGAAAGAAGCTGAGAGAGTCCAAGAGAGTCTGAGAGAGTCTTAAATAAGGCTGTAAGAGTTGTAGATGGTCTAATAGAGTTTTGAGAGAATTAAAGAGAGTGAGAGAGTTTTTGGAGAATCTGTAAGAGTCTGAAAGGGTCTAGGAGAGTCTTAGAACGTCTAAGAGAGTCAAAAGAGAATCTGAGAGATTTAGAATTTTAAGAAGTTAGAGTCTGAAAGGGTCTTGGAGAGTCTGAGAGAGACTTGAGAGAGTGTAAGAGGGTTGTTAGAGTCTGAGAAGGACTGAGAAGACCGAAAGGGTCCCAGAAAGTTTGAAAGGGTCTTGGAGAGTCTAAGAGAGTCATTAGAGCAGCTGAGAGTCCAAGAGAATCTGTGAGAGTCTGAAATGGTCCCAGAAAGTCTAAGAGGGTTTTAAGAGACTCTAAAAGAGTCTAAAGGGTCTTGGGGAGTCTAAAAGATACTTGAGACAGTCTAAGAGAGTCATTAGAGAAGCTGAGAGAGTCTTGAAAGGAGCTGAGAGAGTCATAAGAGAGTCTGAGAGAGTCGTAAGACAATCTGAGAGAATCTTGACAGGAGATGAGAGAGTCCAAGAGAGTCGTGAGAAAATCTGAGAGAGTTCAAAAGGGTGCCAGAAAGTCTGAGAGGGTGAGAGATTCTAAGAGAGTCTGAAAGGGTCTTGGAGAGTCTGAGAGAGTCATTAGAGAAACTGTAGTGATTTTAGTGATTTTTAACTACTTTTAATAATTCAACACACTGTATTATATGTTGACCTTTAACCCAAACATTGGGAACAGGAACAGTTAGAACAGAGGATACAGAACTGAGAGCCAGCAATCACCTTAATATCAGAGTCATTACCCTTTACTCTGTTCTCTAATGGTCAGGAACCCAATTGTACCACCACAGAGCAGGGATTATTAGATTGGGGCATAAGGTCTGCAATTCCCACCCGGGATTAACAAAGTATTCTGATTCTGATTATTCCTATCCCAGCAGTGTCACTGAGGTGTTTAAATAAAAATACAGCGCACTAAAACCCCCCTCACCGCGACACTGACAATAAACAATCCACCACCAAAACTATATCCTTTCTGTGATGGTCCTGACCAATAGAGAACCTAGAACCAACAAAGAACACAGATGGACTACAGTCTGTAATTGTAAAACTACAAAGTTTTCACTATATGGTAAGTGAAAAAATAGAGCCTGGAGCAGAATGGGGGCGTGTCCAAACTTTTGCCTGATACTATACATATCTGGGGCGGCACGGTGGCTTAGTGGTTAGCATGTTCTCCTCTCAGGGGATTCCTGGTTCGAATCCCAATCTGGGAGGAGTTTCCATGTTCTCCCCGTGTCTGTGTTGGTTTCCTCCGGGTTCTCCGGTTTCCTCCCACAGTCCAAAAAACATGGATCAAGGTCAATTAAATTCTCAAAATTGCCCCATATAGAGTGTGTTTGTGTGAGTGAGTGTGTGCCCAGCGATGGATTGGTGTCCTGTCCTGGGTGTATTTGCCCAGTGCCCGAAACATTCTCCCCTGGATGGGCATGGGGAACCCCCCTGCGACCCTAATAGAGTATAAAGCGGAAGATAATGGATGGGTGAATGGATGAAGAATGCTAATAAGTTAATTAACCAAAAATAAACGGAGAACGAAGAACACAAAGTGAGGAGGGCCGAGCCTCTATCCATGAACATTAGGTTGCGACACGATGGCTTGTGGTTTAGCATGTTCTCCTCTCAGTGCTGGGATTCCTGGTTTGAATCCCAATCTTGGTTGAGTTTCCATGTGCTCCCCGTGTCCGCGTAGCGTTCCTCCGGGTTCTCCGGTTTCCTCCCACAGTCCAAAAACATGAATCAAGGTCAAATGAATTCTCCAAATTGCCTCATATAAAGTGTGTCTGTGCAAGTGTGAGTGTACCCAGCGATAGATTGGCATCCTGTCCTGGGTGTATCTGCCCAGCACCCGAAACGTTCTGCCCTGGATGGGGAACCCCCCCCCCCCCCAACCCTACTAGAGGATAAAGTGGAAGATAATGGATGGATGTATCTGTTCTTTAAAAGTGCGATACAGATTATAAAAAGTGAGCGTCAGCGGTTTTTGAATAATGATTGTAAATATGACATCTCCCAACATATTGTAACGAAGTCACAGAAAGCAAAAGTGCTAATGTCGGCAGTTTAAACAGCTAAACAGTGGAGCATGTGGAATATTCAGACATACGCAACACCATCACACGCTTTCTTAGTGACGCTGACGGTGATTGGTTTGCAAAATCATGCATCAGCACAGGGCATTCTGGGAAGATGTATATCATAAGAGAGTGAATGGCCTTACAGTGAGGTGGGGTATATACAGATACACAGGGGCACTGAGAGGGGTATACAGAGTACAGAGGTACAGAGGGGCAGGTACAGAGGGGCAGTGAGGGATATGTATATATATATATATATATATATATTGTATATACAGATACAGAGGGACAGTGAGGGGAATGTATACAGATACAGAGGGGCAGTGAGGGGGTATATACAGATATAGAGGGGGTACTTAGAGGGGTACATACAGATACAGAGGGGCAGTGAGGGGGTATATACAGATATAGAGGGGCAGTGAGGGGAATGTATACATATACATAGGGGCAGTGAGGGGGTAAATACAGATATAGAGGGGCAGTTTGGAGAATGTATACAGATACAGAGGGGAAGTGAGGGGGTATATACAGATATAGAGGGGGTACTTAGAGGGGTACATACAGATACAGAGGGGCAGTGAGGGGGTATATACAGATATAGATGGGCAGTGAGGGGAATGTATACAGATACAGAGGGGCAGTGAGGGGGTATATACAGATATAGATGGGCAGTGAGGGGAATGTATACAGATACAGAGGGGAAGTGAGGGGGTATATACAGATATAGAGGGGCAGTGAGGGGAATGTATACAGCTACAGAGGGGCAGTGAGGGATATATATATATATATATATATATGTATATATATATATATATACACAGATACAGAGGGTTAATGAGGTGGGTATATACAGATACTGAGGGGCAGTGGAGGGGTATATACAGATACAGGGATGTAGGGAGGGGGGTATATACAGATACAGAGGGGCAGTGGGGCAGAATCAGACACATCCATCTCATTGTACATCCTTAGTATGTTGGGTTTTGTCTGGAGATCTAACACGTTGAACTGTTGTGCTCCACCCCTGCCACAGAGGGCACTAAAAAGATCAAGGGGGATTTCAGGCGATCCCAAAGCAAAGACACTCGCCTCTGTGTCCCTCAGTGAGAATGAGAATGAACATGTCTCCAGGTTGAAACGTCCTGAGTGGCCCCGTCTCTGTGGGGCTGCGGCATCACAACATCACGTAAAATGATACAGCATCAGATTTACAGCTTCTCAAAATATCAGCTAGCTTCCACTGCGAGCGTCCTGTCTGCCCGCCTGTCCTGTTTACATACACCTGCCACCGGTTCCCAACCCTGTCTGATATTCATTCATTCATTCATTATCTCCCGCTTTATCCTCTATTAGGGTCGCAGTGGGGTTCCCCATGCCCATCCAGGGGAGAACGTCTCGGGCGCTGGGCAGATAGACCCAGGACAGGGCGCCAATCCATCGCTGGGCACACACTCACTCACACACACACCCTCTGTATGGGCCAATTTTGAGAATTCAATTGACATGATCCATGTTTTTGGACTGTGGGAGGAAACCTGAGAACCCGGAGGAAACCCACGCAGACATGGGGAGAACATGGAAACTCCACCCAGATGGGGATTCGAACCGGGAATCCCTAGCGCTGAGAGGCGAACATGCTAACCACTAAGCCACCTGTCTGATATTCAAATTATTTTAATCCAGCCATTTAACCCTTTTTGACACAGTAGCTTAGTGGTTAGCATGTTCTCCTCATAGCGCTGGGGTTCGAATCCCAATCTGGGTGGAGTTTCCATGTTCTCCCCATGTCTGCTTGGGTTTCATCCAGGTTCTCCGGTTTCCTCCCACAGTCCAAAACCATGGATCAAGGTCAAATGAATTCTCCAAATTGCCCCATATAGAGTGTGTTTGTGTGTGTGTCTATGTCTACAGTATGTGTGTCTATGAGAGTAAGTGTGCCCAGCGATAGATTGGTGTCCTGTCTTGGTTGTATCTGCCCAGCACCTGAAACACCTGAACCCTCCCAAGCCCCCCCCCCCCTCCCCCGCGACCCTCCTACAGGATAAAATGAAAAATGGATGTTTGTACTGCTTTACATACTATATTTTTGGAATTTGCATGTTCTTCGTGTGTTTTTTAAGAGTGCAGTTTTTACCTACTGTTGGATAATTTGCCCCATGTGTTACTGTGTGTGTGTAAAAAGCTGGAAAGGGTTACAAGAGCATTTTATAGACAGGTGTACGTTATAAATGTTCTCTGAACATTAAATTAAAAAGCCCATTTTGCCCCATATAGTGTGTGTGTGTCTGTGTGAGGGAGAGTGAGTGAGCCCAGTCCTGGGTGTTGGGCTTGCCCAGCGCTTGCAACGTTCTCCCCTGGATTGTCATGGGGACCCCCCCCCCTTCCCGACCCTAGTATCTAGTACATAGTACCTAGTAGAGACAAAATATATTAATTTACAGTTATAGTTACACATTACTCAGGTTCTGTCAACAGCTTCTGCTGAGATGCTCTGTGTATATAAACTTTATATATACAGACAGAGAGAGAGAGAGAGAGAGAGAGACAGTTTCCTCTCTCTCTAAATTAGGTCACATGGCCACATGAGACACGTTGCTCTGGAAACCAGAGACACATCAAAGCACACTGGGATTGGGATTGTACCATAAACTTAACATAACAATAAGTGCACATGGTAACACACACACACACACACACACACACCCACACACACACTGTGTTAAAATTCCCTTCTTACTTTTAAATTATAGTTTAATTTACTGCTAACTACATTTAGTATTTTATGTTTCATTGTTCGTTTGTTTTTCACTAAAGTTCATTCATCTTTAATAAACGAACATTTCCCTTCATATTATTATTAGTAGTAGTATTATTAATTCCTTTTCTCCTTCTCTGTAATTGCAGTTTCATTGCACGTTAAGGCTAGACAAGGTTAGACAAGACAAGGTAAGGCAAGGCAAGTTAAGGTAAGGTATGGTAAGATAAAGCAAGGGTAAGGTAAGGAAAGTTAAGGTAAGGCAAGTTAAGGTAAGGTAAGGTAAGGTAAGGTAAGGTAAGGTAAGGTAAGGTAAGGCAAGGCAAGGTAAGGCTAGACAAGGTTAGACAATACAAGGTAAGGTAAGGTAAGGTAAGGTAAGATAAGGTAAGGTAAGGTAAGGTAAGGTAAGGTAAGATAAGGTAAGGTAAGGTAAGGTAAGGTAAGGTAAGATAAGGCAAGGTAAGGAAAGTTAAGGTAAGGTAAAGTCTAGACAAGGTTATACAAGGTAAGGTAAGGCACGGCAAGGCAAGGCCAGGCAAGGCAAGGCTAGACAAGGTTAGACAAGGTAAGGTAAGGCAGGGCAAGGTAAGGTAAGGCAAGGCAAGGAAAGGCTAGACAAGGTTAGACAAGGTAAGGTAAGGTAAGGCAAGGCAAGGCAAGGAAAAGCTAGACAAGGTTAGACAAGGCAAGGCAAGGCAAGGCAAGGTAAGGCAAGGCAAGGAAAGGCTAGACAAGGTTAGACAAAGTAAGGTACGGCAAGGCAAAGCAAGGCTAGATAAGGCAATGATAAGCTAGACTAGGCAAGGCTAGGCTAGGCAAAGCAAGGTAAGGTAAGGTAAGGTATGGCAAGTCTAGGCTAGGCTAGACTACGCAAGGCAAGGCAAGGATAGGCAAGGCAAGGCTAGAAAAGGCAAGGATAGGCTAGGCTAGGCATGGCAATGCATGGAAAGGCATGGCATGGCATGACTAAGCTATGCAGAGCAAGGCTAGGCTAGGCTAGGCTAGGCATGGCATGGCAAAAAACTAAATGTAGGTAAGGCTAGACTACGCAAGGCAAGGCTAGGCAAGGCTCAACAAGATAAGACAAGGCAAGATAAGACATTCTGATAAAATATGTTAAGATAAGATAAGATACAATTAGATAAGATACGATAAGGCAATGCAAGGCATGGCTAGGCAAGACATTATTGTAAATAAATCACGTTACAGAGGTGTAACTGTACTCATTGTGTTCGGTTAGTTTGGGGGTTAAGAGTCTTATGAGGACCTCTCTGTACACACTCCACAGTCAGGCTAACGGAACAGTCCAAAGCTGCTGTGGGAGGTTTCCAGAACGAATCTTTTGTAACTCAGTATGTAGGTTCTAAACGTGTTGGTGTTCCAACTATAGATTAAAGTTCATCACTCTTTATCCGTTTCCTTTATCCGTTAATTAAAGGTTTAAGTGAAGCAGCCCTAGGATAAAGTGAAGGAATATGGATGGATGGATGGATGCTTATTCTGCTTTACTTACTATTTCTTTTGGAATTTGCATGTTCTCCTTGTGTGTTCTAATAGTGCAGTTTTTTCCTATTGTCAGATCATTTGCCCCATGTATTAATGTGTGTTTGTAAAAAGCTGGAAAGGGCTACAGGAGCATTTTCTAGACAGGTGTACAGTCTAAATGTTCTCTATACATTCGATTCTAAAGGGTCTACAAAGTTCTAAAGGTGTTCTAACAATAGATTAAAGTTCATCACTCTATCCGTTTCCTTTATCCGTTAATTAAAGGTTTAAGTGAAGCGACCCTAGTAGAGGAAAAGCAGAAGGTAATGGATGGATGGATGCTTGTACTGCTTTACTTACATTCTAGATGTTCTCTAAACATTTAATTCTAAAGGGTCTACAAGGTTCTAAAGGTTCTAAACATGTTAGTGTTCTAACAATAGATTAAAGTTCATCACTCTATCCGTTTCATGTATCCGTTAATTAAAGGTTTAAGTGAAGTGACCCTAGTAGAGGATAAAGCAGAAGGTAATGGATGGATGCTTGTACTGCTTTACTTACTATTTTTTTTGGAATTTGCATGTTCTCCTTGTGTGTTCTTTGGGAGTGCAGTTTTTTCCTTCTGCCGGATAATTTGCCCCATGTGTTTATGTGTGAGTAAAAAGCTGGATAGGGCTACAAGAGCATTTTCTAGACAGGTGTAGGTTCTAGATGTTCTCTGAACATTCATTTCTAAAGGGTCTACAAGGTTCTAAAGCTTCTAAACTTGTTGGTGTTCTAACAATAGATTCAAGTTCATCTTGTTTCTTTTATCCTTTAATTAAAGGTTTAAGTGAAGCGACCCTAGTAGAGGATAAAGCAGAAGGTAATGGATGGATGGATGTTTGTACTGTATTACTTACTATTTTTTTTTTTTTATTTGCATGTTCTCCTTGTGTGTTCTTTGGGAGTGCAGTTTTTACCTACTGTCGGATAATTTGCCCCATGTTTTACTGTGTGTGTAAAAAGCTGGAAAGGGCTAAAAGAGCATTTTCTAGACAGGTGTAGGTGCTAGATGTTCTCTGAACATTCAATTCTAAAGGGTCTACAAGGTTCTAAAGGTTCTAAACGTGTGGGTGTTCTTACAATAGATTAAAGCTAATCTTGTTTCTTGTATCCATTAATTAAAGGTTTAAGTGAAGTGACCCTAGTAGAGGATAAAGTGGAAGATAATGGATGGATGGATGTTTGTACTGCTTCACTTACTATTTTTTTTGAATTTGCATGTTCTCCTTGTGTGTTCTAGGAGTGCAGTTTTTTCCTATTGTTGGATAATTTGCCCCATGTATTAATGTGTGTTTGTAAAAATCTGGAAAGGGCTACAAGAGCATTTTCTAGACAGGTGTAGGTGCTAGATGTTCTCTGAACATTCAATTCTAAAGGGTCTACAAGATTCTAAAGGTTCTAAACGTGTTGGTGTTCTTACAATAGATTAAAGCTAATCTTGTTTCTTGTATCCATTAATTAAAGGTTTAAGTGAAGCGACCCTAGTAGAGGATAAAGTGGAAGATAATGTGTGGATGGATGCTTGTACTGCTTCACTTACTATTTTTTTGGAATTTGCATGTTCTCCTTTATGTTCTAGGAGTGCAGTTTTTTTCCTATTGTCGGATAATTTGTCCAATGTTTTACTGTGTGTGTGTGTGTGTGTGTAAAAAGCTGGAAAGGGCTACAAGAGCATTTTCTAGACAGGTGTAGGTTCTAAATGTTCTCTGAACATTCAAGTCCAATGGGCCCACAAGGGTTGGTGCTAAACGTGTTGGTGTTCTAACTATAGATTAAAGTTCATCACATTTCTTGTATCCGTTAATTAAAGGTTTAAGTTAATTAAATGATTAAATGTTGGATTTTAGTGTCTGAACTCTTCTGAACTTGGGGTTTGTGGTAAATCTGATCCCTGTACTGTAGTTCGATTGCGGTGGGGTGTTTGTTCTCATGGTTATTGTTGGTTCTGATGAGGTTCTGTGTTTTTTAGAGAACAATGTTCAGTTCGTCTTTTAGTTCAGTCGTCTCACAGAAAAACCTGAGTGCTTTATTGATTTCAGATCAGCGGGTTCTACTTGATGGAGTGATTGATCACGCTTACTTAGTGAAGTGAAACTTACTTTACTCTAATGTGATCTCAGCCGTATTTATCAGATTCGAATCATTTGAGGCGTTTCTGAGGCGTTTTTTTTGCTAACTTCATGGTTTCATCAGCCCATTTTCCCAGAATTCCCAGCCCAGAATTCATTTCCTATTGATTCAGTGATCTTTGCACTGAGCTCGCTCTGATTTCCACTAAATACCCCAGTACAATGCACAGTGGTGTAGTGGTTAGCATGTTCTCCTCTCAGCGCTAGGGATTCCAGGTTTGAATCCAAACCTGGGTGGAGTTTCCATGTTCTCCCCGTGTCCGCGTGGGTTTCTTCCAGGTTCTCTGGTTTCCTCCCACAGTCCAAAAACATGGATCAAGGTCAATAGAATTCTTCAAATTGCCCCATATAGAGTGTGTGTGTGAGAGTGTGTGCCCAGTGATGGTTTGGTGTCCTGTCCTGGGTGTATCTGCCCAGCGCCTGAAATGTTCTCCCCTGGATGGGCATGAGGAACCCTCCCGCAATCCTAGTCCATAGTACAGGACTAAGCAAGGTAATAAGATAAGACCGGCAGCACTAGGGATTCCCGGTTCGAATCCCAATCTGGGTGCAGTTTCCATGTTCTCCTCGTGTGCGCTTGGGTTTCTTCCGGGTTCTCCGGTTTCCTCCCACAGTCCAAAAACAAGTTAATTGAATTCTCCAAATTGCCCCATATAGAGTGTGTTTTTGTGAGTGTCCAGTGATAGATTGGCGTCCTGTCCTGGGTGTATCTGCCCAGAGCCTGAAACGTTTTCCCCTGGATGGACATGTGGAACCCTCCGACCCTAATATAGGATAAAGCGGAAGATAATGGATGAATGGAACCCCAGTACAAGTCTAAAGCAGCTTCATGACTGTTTTCAAAAACGCTTCTGCAGATAAACACAGCTTACAGGTCTAAAAAAAAACAAAAAACGCTCTGCTGTTTATAGGTCATTAATTCATTATCTTCCGCTTTATCCTCTACTAGGGTTGTGGGGGGGGGTTCCCCATGCCCATCCAGGGGAGAAAGTTTTGGGTGCTGGACAGATACACCCAGGACAGGACACCAATCTATCACTGCAGGAAGGCAGGAATGCGCGTGTACTGTTACCAGGGACCGGGGGGGGGGTGTCTCTGGTCCTCGTTCCCTTCCACCCCGGGCCAATCAGGTGTCCATTTTCAAAAATTTGAGAAACTAGCAAAACTATCTGAGTATAGTGAGACCACCCTGCAGGACTGCAACACCACGAGACCAACAGAACTCCAGGTTCTGTCCAGTAATTGCCGTTGCCATGGCGATCGGGCAGTGCTCGAGATGAAGAGCTGAGGATACTTTGAAGATAACAGATAAGAAAAGCAACTAGAGATAATGAAGCTCAGTAATTAATTAGACAGTAAATTAGAGGTTGATTTTTGAAAACCGATAAATTAGATTCTAAAACAGTTACTGTTTATTTCAATAAAAAGAACTTGAGGTGGAAGCAGAACCAGTTTCTAACTCTCTCTCTCTCTCTCTCAATTTAAATTTTTAATTTAAAAGCTTTATTTGCATGACAAATGTTACATTTGAGGGTGGCACGGTGGATTAGTGGTTAGCATGTTCTCCTCTCAGTGCTTGGGATTCCCGGTTCGAATCCCAATCTGGGTGGAGTGGGTTTCCTCCGGGTTCTCCGGTTTCCTACCACAGTCCAAAAACATGGACCCAGGTCAATTGAATTCTCCAAATTGCCCCATATAGAGTGTGTCTGTGTGAGTGAGTGTGTGCCCAGTAATAGATTGGTGTCCTGTCTTGGGTGTATCTGCCCAGCGCCTGAAACGTTCGCCCCTGGATGGGCAAGTACCCCCCCCCACCCTAGTAGAGGGCAAAGCGGAAGATAATGGATGGATGTTACATTTGTATTGCACAAAGCCGGGGTATGAAATAAAACAATAAAATTACAAAATATGTACATAATATACAGATACAAAGAAATAGCGTAATATACATATATATTTAATTAAAAGTAGAAGTGTTAGTGTGTGTGGTGCTGCAGTGACTCTCTCTCTCTTTCTGTCTCTGTCTCTCTTTCTCTTAACTCCCCAGTGGTGCAGAAATAGCTCTCTGGGTTAGGGGTTGGTAGCCTGGGGTTCTAATCCACCCCTTGACGTTTGGTTAACTTTTCAGTTACATTCTTAGCACGGTTCCACGTCCGGGTCCACTCTTCGTAGACTCTTATATTCTTTGTCTCTGATTATCTCTAGACCCCCTGCACATGTGAGCTGCACTCATCAGAGCCAGAATCCGAGTCCATCCATCCATCCCTTATCTTCCACTTTATCCTCTATCAGGGTCGCGGAGGGGTTCCCCATGTCCATCCAGTGGAGAAGGTCTTGGCCACTGGGCAGATACACCCAGAACAGGGTGCCAATCTATCGCTGCGCACACTCACTCACACAGACACACTCTATATATGGCGCAATTTGGAGAACTCAATTGACATGATCCATGTTTTTGGACTGTGGGAGGAAACCGGAGAACCCGGATTGAAACTCCACCCAGATTGGGATTCGAACCGGGAATCCTTTGCGCTGAGAGGAGAACATGCTAACCACTAAGCCACCGTGCCGCCCCAGAATCCGAGTTGAGTTTGCGTTTTATAAAATTACTAACAGACTCGAGGAGGTTTTGAAACAGTGGGGTCTAAATGGGGTTTTAGATGATGGAGAACTCATTTTACATTTTTAATGTAAAGTGTGATATTTAACTCTTTATTTATTCATTATTTACTCTTTATTTATAACTCTTTATTAACTCTGTATTTATTCATGTATCTATTTATTTATTTTAATTATCTTTTTCTTGACTTTCTTCTTATTAAAAAAAAAGGAAAAAATCCTTTTTTAAGGAAACTAAGGAAAAAAGATATCCTTATTTGGCAAAATAAATGTAATTTAAAAGTCAAGTCTCTCTCTCTCTTGTTCTCTCTCGTATCCCTCTCTCTCTCTCTCTCTCTCTCTCTCTCTCAGGTGTAATAATCGGACTCAGTGTGCTGTGGTCGCAGGTCCAGATGTTTTTCCTGACCCATGTCCTGGAACATACAAATATCTAGAAGTTCAGTATGAGTGTGTACCATACAGTAAGTAACACACACACACACACACACACACACACACACACTTTAATAAAACATTTCTTCAGTGCCCCTCAAGCGTTTAATTTTCAATGAGTGCTTTGATTTACTATAAGATTTTTTAATTTCCCTAATTAATGTATTTATTCATTATCTTCTGCGTAATCCTCAGATAGGGTCACGGGTCGGGGGGGGGGGGGGGGGGACTTTTGGATAGTGGGAGGAAACCCATAGGGGAGAACATGGAACTCCACCTAGACTGGGATTCAAACCTGGAATCCCTAGTGCTGAGAGGAGAACATGCTAACCAGTAAGCTACCGTGTCGCCCCAGACACACTCTATATGGGGCAAATTGGAGCATTAAATTTACCTTGACTCCTTGTTTTTGGACTGGAAACCTGAGAACCCGGAGGAAACCCATGTGGACACGGGGAGAACATGGAAACTCCACCCAGATTGGGATTCGAACCGGGAATCCCCAGCCCTGAGACCACCATGCCGCCCTTTTCATTATTCATTCATTCATTATCTCCCGCTTTATCCTCTAATAGGGTCGCGGTGGGGTTCCCCATGCCCATCCAGGGGAGAACGTCTCGGGCGCTGGGCAGATAGACCCAGGACAGGGCGCCAATCCATCGCTGGGCACACACTCACTCACACAGACACACTCTATATGGGGCAATTTTTGAGAATTCAATTGACTTGATCCATGTTTTTGTGGACTGTGGGAGGAAACCGGAGAACCTGGAGGAAACCCACGCAGACACGGGGAGAACATGGAAACTCCACCCAGATGGGGATTCGAACCGGGAATCCCTAGCGCTGAGAGGCGAACGTGCTAACCACTAAGCCACCGTGCCGCCCACATTTCATTAATTTATTAAATATAATGTTTCTAAAGCTCATGTGAGTCAATGAGCTACAGGTTTTTTAAATCGTTATGGAAAAAAAACACAAGGCTATGATAAAATCAAAGTGCTTCAGTGTAACAGCGTTTGTTATGAAAGCAGTGAGGTGCTCAGGGTCATGGCAATGTGTTTGGTTTCACACGTCTGATCTCAACGTTCTCAAATCTTCATGTTGAAACTCAGACCTCAGTCCGGGTTAAAACCCATGCAGCTGTAATTGAAGGAGAACATAGTGCGAGCGAATGTTAATCATCCATCCATCCATTATCTTCCGCTTTATCCTCTTCTAGGGTTGCGGGGGGTTCCCCATGCCCATCCAGGGGAGAACGTTTCGGGCGCTGGGCAGATACACCCTGGACAGGACACCAATCTATCGCTGGACACACACTCACTCACACAAACACACTCTATATGGGGCAATTTGGAGAATTCAGTTTGTCCATGTTTTGATCCATGTTTTTGGACTGTGGGAAGAAACCGGAGAACCCGGAGGAAACCCACATGGACACGGGGAGAACATGGAAACTCCATCCAGATTGGGATTCAAACCTGAATCCCCAGCGCTCAGAGATGAACGTGCTAACCACTAAGCCAGCGTGCCGCAGTTTTATTCAGAGAACATTATTTTCAAACATGTCAATCAAATCTTTATGCTTTTAGTCAATATTAATATCTCTTTTTGTCTCTGTCTCTCTCTGTCTCTCTCTCTTTCTTCGGAATGAATGCAGAAGTGGAACAAAGAGGTAGGTTCACAGTGTTTTTACTTCTGTATGAGGAAGATGTCACATGAACAGAACGTGTTCTTCAGATTTAATGGAGATCTGATCAACGCTTTTAAATAAATTCAATTGGAAGCGTTAACATTTTGAAATGATTCTGACAAGGAAGAAAACCTCTGAGCGGACCTTTGATTGGGTTCCTGAGTGTGATGCTCAGATTTCCTGTGTTTGTTCCTTAGAACAGTAATGCTGATGATGAGAATGCGGAAAAAACATAATAAAAAAGTTTCATTCATTATCTTCCGCTTTATCTTCTACTAGCGTCGCTGGGGCGTTCCACATGTCCATCCAGGGGAGAATGTTTCGTGCGCTGGGCAGATACACCCAGGACAGGACGCCAATCTATCGCTGGGAACAAACACACACACACACATTGGGGCAATTTAAGGGCGGTGCAATTTCATCCATCCATCCATTATCTTTCGCTTTATCCTCTATTAGCGTCGCGGGGGAGGGGGGGGGGTTCCCCATGCCCATCCAGGGGAGAACGTTTTGGGCGCAGGGCAGGTACACCCAGGACAGGATACCAATCTATCACTGGACACACACTAACTCACTCACACACACACACACACACTCTCTATATGGGGCAATTAGGTGAATTCAATTTACCTCGATTCCATGTTTTTGGACTGTGGGAGGAAACCGGAGAACCCGGAGGAAACCCACACAGACACGGGGAACACATGGAAACTCCAGCGCTGAGAGGAGAACATGCTCACCACTGCCCATGCCTGTCTAGAGGAGAACAGGCGCTGGGTAGATACACCCAGGACAAGGCACTGACCTATTGCTAGGCACACAGTCACTCATGCAGACACACTCTATATGGGGCAATTTGGAGCATTCAATTGACCTTGAATCCATGTTTTGGACTGTGGGAGGAAACCGGAGAACCCGGAAGAAACCCACGCAGACACGGGGAAAACATCGAAACTCCAGCGCTGAGAGAAGAACATGCTCACCGCTGCCCATGCCTGTCTAGAGAACAGGACAGGGCACTGACCCATTGCTAGGCACACAGTCACTCATGCAGACACACTCTATATGGGGCAATTTAGAGCATTCAATTGACCTTGAATCCATGTTTTTGGACTGTGGGAGTAAACCTGAGAACCCGGAAGAAACCCACGCAGACACGGGGAGAACATGGAAACTCCATTCAGATTGGGATTCAAACCTGGAATCCCCTGCGTTGAGAGGAGAACATGCTAACCACTAAACCACCATGCCGCCCCATCAATAACCATGTGATGATTCTGTGTTGGCAGTCTTCCTGTGTCCAGGGGTCCTGAAAGGCGTCTTTCAAAGCGAGCATCTTTTCGAGTCGGACCACCAGTCCGGCTCATGGTGCAAAGACCCCCTGCAGTCGTCCAACAAGATCTACTACATGCCCTGGACTCCGTATCGCACCGACACCCTGACCGAATACTCGTCCAAAGAGGATTTCATCGCCGGTCGGCCCACGACCACGTACAAGCTCCCCCACCGCGTGGACGGCACGGGCTTCGTGGTGTACGACGGCGCGCTGTTCTTCAACAAGGAGCGCACGCGGAACATCGTCAAGTTCGACCTGCGCACTCGCATCAAGAGCGGCGAGGCCATCATCGCCAACGCCAACTACCACGACACATCGCCGTATCGCTGGGGGGGCAAGTCGGACATCGACCTGGCGGCGGACGAGAACGGCCTGTGGGTGATCTACGCCACCGAACAGAACAACGGCAAGATGGTGGTGAGTCAGCTCAACCCGTACACGCTCCGGATCGAGGGGTCCTGGGACACGACGTACGACAAGCGCTCCGCCTCCAACGCCTTCATGATCTGTGGCGTCCTGTACGTGGTCAAAAGCGTGTACGAGGACGACGATAACGAGGCCTCGGGAAACAAAATCGACTACATGTACAGCACGGAGAAGAGCCACGGCAGCGTCATCAACATCCCCTTCCCCAACTCCTACCAGTACGTTGCGGCGGTGGACTACAACCCACGAGACAACCTCCTCTACGTTTGGAACAATTACCACGTGGTGCGATACTCACTCGATTTCGGCAACAACGGCAACTGGTTGAATTTTGGTGAGTGCTGCGTTACCGAACTCTCATGTTTTTGGTAAAAAGTCATATATTTAACGTGATCTGTACTAGGGGTGAGCGGCAATATTCGCTGATTCGATGATTCGATTCGGAGAACCGTAGTCGACTATGAAGCTCATAGTCGAATGTACCATTTTGACCACATGGGGGTGTCCATGGCTGCTGCTAAGCATTAGTTTTTACATGAAATGTCTTTGTTTTCGTTATATATATATAGCCTTTTGTCAAATAAAATCATCATAATTTCTAGAAAAAAAAAGAAAAACAAAAAAAAAGGTTTTCTTTTGTTAGAAAAACAAGTAAAATATATTTAAAAAAATATTTTTTTTAAAACTATACTTATAGCGCCATCTTGTGGTGAAATTTCAACTGATTCGACTATCAGTCGACTAGAGGGAAAATTTGTAGTTGAATACAGCCCTAATCTGTACACACAGAGGAGTAAGTCCTCCACATTTAACCCATCCGTGCAGTAAACACACACTTTAAACCCCCAAAGAGCAAGCCGACGAGACAGTGGCAAGACGAAACTCCCTGTTATGTTGATATTTTAAGGAAGAAACCTTGTGAGGACCAAGACTCAGTGGGGGACTCATCCTCTTTGAGCGGCCGGGCAGCATCAACAGTGTAGGACAGCCATGTACAGATTGTGTGGTGGTCATGTCCAAATAGGACATCCATCCATTTATTATCTTTGGTTGTATCCTCTACTAGCGTCACCGGGGGGGTTCCCCATGCCCATCCAGGGGAGAACGTTTCAGGCGCTGGGCAGATACACCCAGGACAGGACACCAATATATCACTGGGCACACACTCACACACACAGACACACACACATTGGGGCAATTTAGGGGCGGTGCTATTTCATCCATCCATTATCATCCGCTTTATCCTCAATTAGGACTGCGGGGGTGGGGGGGGGTTCCCCATGCCCATCTCCATCCAGGGGAGAACGTCTCGGGCGCTGGGCAGATAGACCCAGGACCGGACACCAATATATCACTGGACACACTGGACACTCACTCACATACACACACTCTATATGGGGCAATTTGGAGTACTCGATTTACCTCAAATCCATGTTTTTGGACTGTGGGAGGAAACTCACACGGACACAGGGAGAACAAGCAAACTCCAGTGCTGACAGGAGAACATGCTCACCACTAAGCCTCACACAGACACACTCTATATGGGGCAGTTTGGAGCATTCAATTGACTTGATCCATGTTTTTGGACTGGGAAGAAACCGGAGAACCCGGAGGAAACCCACGTAGACACGGGGAGAACATGGAAACTCCACCCAGATTGGGATTCGAACCGGGAATCGCCAGCGCTGAGAGGAGAACATGCTAACCCAAACAGGACGTGTGTTTTTTATTATTTGAAGTCGTGATCACGAGATTGGGCGGCACAATGTCTTAGTGGTTAGCATGTTCTCCTCGTGTCCGCGTGGGTTTCCTCCGGGTTCTCCGGTTTCCTCCCACAATCCAAAAACATGGATTCAAGGTCAATCGAATGCCCTCAATTGCCCCATATAGAGTGTGTTTGTGTGTGTGGGCCCAGTGATAGATTGGCACCCTGTTCTGGGCGTATCTGCCCAGCGCC
>JAFMOC010000461.1:45000-147500 GCA_019802505.1 Corydoras sp. C115
CTCCCTGTGTCCACGTGGGTTTCCTCCCACAGTCCAAAAACATGGATCAAAGTCAATTAAATTCTCCAAATTGCCCCATATAGAGTGTGTCTGTGTGAGTGAGTGTGTGCCCAGTGATAGATTGACATCCTGTACTGGGTGTATCTGCCCAGCGCCCCCTGTCCCATCTCCATCCCCCTGGATGGGGATGGGGACAGCCCCCCCTACCCCCCAGCGACCCTAGTAGAGGATAAAGTGAAAGACAATGGATGGATTTATTGTATATACAGTAAGTTGTTGGGTTGTCGGATTGTGGTTAAGGAACCAGCCTTGCAACCTGAAGATCTCTGGTTCGAATCCCGGTCCCTATATAAGTTCTATGGCTGAAGTTCCCTTGGGCAAGACACCTAACCCAGTTGTTGCCTAAGTGCCATATACAGGGCTGCCCATCACTCTGGACACATGTACTCACTTCGCTCAGTGTGTGTGTGTGTGTGTGTGTGTGTGTGTGTGTGTGTGTGTCCAGTGATAGATTGCCGTCCTGTCCTGGGTGTATCTGCCCAGCGCCCGAAACGTTCTACCCTGGATGGGCATGGGGAACCCCCACCCCCAGCCCTTTATCCTAGTAGAGGATAAAGCGGTGGATAATGGGTGGATTTATTGTATGTAAGTTTTTGGGTAGTACACTTGTGGTTAAGTAACCAGCCTTGCAACCTGAAGGTTCCATGTTCGATTCCCAGTCCCAACAAGAACTATGGCTGAAGTGCCCTTGACTAAGGCACCTAACCCAGTTGCTCCCCGGACGCCGTATACAGGGCTGCCCACCACTGTGGACACATGTGTTCACTTCATTCAGTGTATGTGTGTGTGTGTGTGAGTGAGAGTGTACCTAGTGATAGATTGGTGTCCTGTCCTGGGTGTATCTGCCCAGCGCCTGAAACATTTGCCCCTGGATGGCCAAGGCACCCCCCTCCACGACCCTAGTAGAGGGCAAAGCGGAAGATAATGGATGGATGAATGGATCTTCCCAGCGCCCGAAACTTTCTCCCCTGGATGGGCATGGGGAACACCGCCTCACCCCCCAGCAACCCTAGTAGAGGATAAAGGACGTGTGTGTGTGTCTGTCTGTCTGTCTGTCTGTGTGAGTGAGTGTTTGCCCAGCGATAGGTTGGTGTCCTGTCCTGGTTGTATCTGCCCAGCGCCCGAAACGTTCTCCCCTGGATGGGCATGGGGAACCCCCCTACCCTCCAGCAACTCTAGTAGAGGATAAATGATGTGTGTGTGTGTTTGTGTGTGTGTGTTTGTGTTTGTGTGTGTGTGTGTGTGTGTGTGTGTGTGTGTGCGCCCAATGTTAGATTGGCACCCTGTCCTGGGTGTATCTTCCCAGCGCCCGAAACGTTCTCCCCTGGATGGGCATGGGGAACCCCCCCCCAACCCCCATCAACCCTAGTAGAGGATAAAGGATATGTGTGTGTGTGTGTGTGTGTGTGTTTGTGTGTGTGTGTGTGTGTGTGTGTGTGTGTGTGTGTGTGTGTGTGTGTGTGTGTGTTTCACTGCACAGATTAAATGTGTAGGACTAATTCCTCAGAGTTATAAATAAATTCGCCTCGGTCATCAGACGCACTGGTTGCTGTCACTAACGCGTTCACCCGTGTGTGATGTCAGAGGCGGCCATTGTCATGCTGCAGGAGGATGTTCTAACCCCATCGGGTGATTCTGGAACTGGTGTGCGTGATGATTGGCCCTTGCCCTCGCGTCTCTCACTGAAGAGGCACTTCAGCCATCTGCAGTCTTTCAGTGGATGAGCCGCTTCCTGTCGAAGCTGGAATCTTGGGATTTTGACTCCGAGCCGCAGAGTCATTATTCTTACAAACTCCTCAATTCAATTTAAAAACGAATCAGCTGCAGAACCCGGCGGAATGGAAAACCTAGATCCATTTTTAGAACTGTTTTGTGGTGCTTTTCTTGTAGTCCCCAAATGAAAAAGTAAAGTAATACACTCACCGGCCACTTTATTAGGTACATCATCATGTTTGTACAGTATACTGTCCATTACATCAGCTCCACTTATCAGACTGATGGACTTTGAAGTTCTACATTTGGTTATTTTGTCGACGCTTTCACCCAAAACGACTTACAAGATGGTTGGGGTGATAACACGGGGTTGATCCAACACCCCTCCTGGAGCAATGAGGGTTAAGGGTCTTGCTCAAGGACCTACATTGGTAACTTCAGTGGACCTGGGATTTGAACCCAGAGGAAACCCATGTGGACTCTGAGATAACATGGATTCTCCATCCAGATTAGGATTCGAACCTGAGAGGAGAACATGCTAACCACTAAGCCACTATTATTATCCGTCCATCCATTATCTTCCGCTTTATCCTCTACTAGGGTCACGGGTAGGTTCCCCATGGTCATCCAGGGGAGTACGTTTCAGGCACCCAGGACAGGGCGCCAATCTATCACTGGGCACACACACATTCACACAGACACACACACACTAACACACTCTATATGGGGCAATTTGGAGAATTGAGTTTACCTTGATCCATGTTTTTGAACTGTGGAAACCGGAGAACCCGGAGGAAACCAACACGGACATGGGGAGAACATGGAAACTCCTCCCAGATTGGGATTCGCACCTGGAATCTAGTGCGGAGAGGAGAACATGCTAATCACTAAACCAATGTTCCGCCATTATTATTCATCCATCCATTATCCTACGCTTTATCCTCTACTAGGGTTGGGGGCGTTCCCCATGCCCATCCAGGGGAGTACGTTTTGGGGGTTGGGCAAATATACCCAGGACACACACAGACACTCACACTCTATATGGGGCAATTTGGAGCATTCAGTTGACCTTTTATCACCGACGGCGATGAGAAGGCCTACAGAGACGAGATCTGCGCTCTGGCACGGTGGAGCTCTGAGAACCACCTCTGTCTCAATGTCAACAAAACCAAGGAGATCATCGTGGACTACAGGAAGCAGCAGAAGGGGTCACGCTCCTCTTTACATCGATGGAGCCGCAGTGGAAAGAGTCAGCAGTGTGAGGTTTCTTGGCGTCCACCTCACTGAAGACCTCACCTGGTCCCATCACATCAGCACTGCTGTGAAAACTGCACGTCAGCGCCTCTTCTTCCTGCGGAGGCTTAAGAAATTCCGTCTCCAACCCCTTATCCTCACCAACTTCTACAGGTGCACCATCGAGAGCATCCTCACAGGCTGCATCACCGTCTGGTACGGTAGCTGCTCCACCTGTGACCACAAGGCCCTGAAGAGGGTGTTGAGGACAGCCGAGAATAACTCCCAGCTCTTGTGGACATCTACCAGTCCCGCAGCACAAGGAAGATTCGTAGAATCCAGCTGGACAGCAGTCATCCAGCACATGGACTGTTCACCTTACTGCCATCAGGCAGAAGGTACCGAAGCTTCCCGGCCAAAGCGACCCGGCTTACGAACAGTTTTTACCCGCAAGCCATCCGGCTACTAAACAAAATGAACAGTTAAAAACTCCCACACTCCTGCTTATTACTATGTCACTTTACACCATTCATTCGTTCATTATCTCCCGCTTTATCCTCTATTAGGGTCGCGGTGGGGTTCCCCATGCCCATCCAGGGGAGAACGTCTCGGGCGCTTGGAAGAAAGACCCAGGACAGGGCGCCAATCCATCGCGGGGCACACACTCACTCACACAGACACACTCTATATGGGGCAATTTTGAGAATTCAATTGACTTGATCCATGTTTTTGGACTGTGGGAGGAAACCGGAGAACCCGGAGGAAACCCACGCGGACACGGGGAGAACATGGAAACTCCACCCAGATGGGGATTCGAACCGGGAATCCCTAGCGCTGAGAGGCGAACGTGCCAACCACTAAGCCACCGTGCCGCCATAACTTTACACCAGTCACTTTAAATTGTATATATACTGTATATATATATATTTTTAAAATATGTATTATATTAATTGTACATATATATATATATATATATATATATATTTTTTTTTTTTTTTTTTTTTTTTATGGCACATGCATATGTAAATATTGTGTATTTCATTTTATGTTCTATGTAAAGTTATATCCTGATGCCTCACCTCAAGAATTTCTATGTGCACATGTACCAACATGGAGCACAAATGACAAATAAACTTGAAACTTGAAACGTGAATCCATGTTTTTGGACTGTGGGCTTTAATAAATGTTAAATCCACTCTTTTTCTTCCGTTTGTGAACATCTTTTTTCTTGTTGTCTTTCAGAATCTCCCTCCTCCGTCTTGCTCCCCGAGCACCTCCCACCTGTACGCAGCTTCACCGCCCGGCCCCATCCTTACACCGGCACCCTGCACCCCCCACTCATCACCACAACGACCACCACCATGGCCCGTCATCGGGACGAGAACAACTTTCTCCCCGAGGCTCTGACCACAGCCGCCGCAGCGGATCGTTCTCCGCCCGTGAACTTCTGCTCCGCTCGCATCGCAGCCGAAGTGTCCTGGCCTCAGACTCATCGCGGGCACACGGCGAAGCAGCCCTGCCCATCAGGCACCATTGGTACGCTGTAGAGTTACATGTCAGTTATGTCTGTTTGGATTGTTTGTATTAATATTCTATTGATCCATCCATTCATTATCTTCCGCTTTATCCTCCATTGGGGTTTTTTTTGGGGGGGGGGGGTGGGTGGGTGTTCCCCATGCCCATCCAGGGGAGAACGTCTCGGGTGCTGGGTAGATACACCCAGGACAGTATGTCAATCTATCGCTGGGCACACACCCACTCACACAAATACACAAACATACTCTATATGGGGCAATTTTGAGAATTCAATTGACTTGATCCATGTTTTTGGACTGTGGGAAGAAACCGGAGAACCCGGAGGAAACCCACACAGACACAGGGAGAACATGGAAACTCCATCCAGATTGGGATTCGAACCGGGAATCCCTAGTGCTGAGAGGAGAACATGCTAACCACCATGCCGCCCTGTGATAATGATCTATACATCGATTATCTTCCACTTTATCCTCTATTAGGGTCACAGGGGGGGTTCTCCATGACCATCCAAGGAAGAACGTCTCGGGCGCTGGGCAGATACACCCAGGACAGGACGCCAATCTATCATCTGTCACTGGACACACACTCACTCACACAAACACACTCTATATGGGGCAATTTGGAGAACTCAGTTGACTTGATCCATGTTTTTGGACTGTGGGAGGAAACCGGAGAACCCGGAGGAAACCCACACAGACACGGGGAGAACGTGGAAACTCCACCCAGATTGGGATTCGAACCAGGAATCCCTAGTGCTGAGAGGAGAAGATGCTAACCACCATGTCGCCCTGTGATAATGATCTTCCATCCATCCATTATCTTCTGCTTTATCCTCTATTAGGGTCGCAGGTGGGGGTCCCCATGACCATCCAGGGGAGAACGTCTCGGGTGCTGGGCAGATACACCCAGGACAGGACGCCAATCTATCACTGGGCACACACTCACTTACACAGACACACTGTATATGGGGCAATTAGGAGAATTCAATTGACTTGATCCATGTTTTTGGACTGTGGGAGAAAACTGTAGAACCCAGAGGACACCCAAGTGGACATGGGGAGAACATGGAAACTCCACCCAGATTGGGATTTGAACCGGGAATCCCTAGTGCTGAGAGGAGAACATGCTAACCACTAAGCCACTGTGCCGCCCTGTAATAATAATATTTTTTATTATTTATTTTTGTTGTTAACACAGTGAATAAGTGTACAGGACCAGTTCAAATTTCAGGCCACACCTCCTTCCTTGTCTATTGTCTACTCCACGTACCATAAAGATGGACTTTGTAGTTTTACAATTACAGACTGTAGTATTGTATTTGTATCAGTATTTGGTCATTTAACAGACGCTTTTATCCAAAGTGACTTCCAAGTAGGGTGGCACGGTGGCTTAGTGGTTAGCATGTTCTCCTCTCAGCGCTGAGGATTCCCGGTTCGAATCCCAATCTTGGTGGAGTTTCCATGTTCTCCATGTGTCCGCGTGGGTTTCCTCCGGGTTCTCCGGTTTCCTCCCACAGTCCAAAAACATGGATCAAGGTGAATTGAATTCTCCAATTTGCCCTATATAGAGTGTGTGTGTGTGAGTGAGTGAGTGAGTGTGCAATGATACATTGGTGTCCTGTCCTGGGTGTATCTCTTCTTTCTCAAGAGAAACAAGCCTTTAAACCCATTATAAGCCTTTAAACCCCCAAAGAGCAAGCCAAAGCAACAGTGGCAAGACAAAACTCGAGGTTATGTTGATATTTTAAAAAAGAAACCTTGTGAGGATCAAGACTCAGTGGGGGACTCATACTCCTTGAGCGGGGAGGCAGCATCAACAGTGTAGGACAGCCATGTACAGATTGTGTGGTGATCAAGTGGGTGTGTATGTGTGTGTATGTATGTAACCAGTGATAGATTGGCGTCCTGTCCTGGGTGTATCTGCCCAGCCTCCGAGACGTTCTCCCCTGGACGGTTATAGGGAACCCCCCGCAACCCTAGTAGAGGATAAAGCGAAAGATAATGGATAGATAAATTAAACCGGGGCTTAGTGGTTAGCATGTTCTCATTACATTACATTTGGTCATTTAGCAGACGCTTTTATTCAAAGCGACATACAAGGTGAGCACAGGGTTAATCACAACATCCCTGGAGCAATGAGGGTCAAGGGTCTTGCTCAAAGACTCACACTGGTAACTTCAGTGGACCTGGGATTTGAACCCCCAACCTTCAGATTGATAGCCCAATGCCCTAACCACTGAGCTACCGTGCCCTATGTTCTCCTCTCAGCGCTGAGGATTCCCGGTTCGAATCCCAATCTGGGAGGAGTTTCCATGTTCTCCCCGTGTCCGCATGGGTTTCCTTCGGGTTCTCCGGTTTCCTCCCACAGTCCAAAAACATGGATCAAGGTCAATTAAATTCTCAAAATCGCCCCATATAAAGTGTGTCTGTGTGAGTGAGTGAGTGTGTGTCCAGTGATAGATTGGCGTCCTGTCCTGGGTGTATCTGCCCAGCGCCCGAGACGTTCTCCCCTGGATGGGCATGAGGAACCCCCCTGCGATCCTAGTAGAGGTTAAAGCGGAAGATAATGGATGGAAGACACACGCCCTAAATCAAGCTGCACAGTGCGCGGTTGACGGCTCGCTAAAGATCGCTATAATAGGGCCCTTGACGTCGTGTCTGTATAAAGGAATTATAAGGTCACTCATCGTCATGATGGAACACACTAATGATCCTGCTTCATAACATCAGACTCATTCTGCATAGTCGGCACTTCCTGCAGCGCTTTCTCTCTCTCTCTCTCTCTCTCTCTCTCGCTCTCTCATAGTGGCTTTAACAATGAAACGGAGATGATTCCATAACCTTTAAAACTGTCTTATTCCATTTTGTTTACCCGCCTATTTTGTTTTTGTGATTTCAGGTGTAGCAACATTCACCTGCATGATGGGGTACTGGGACGCAAAGGGACCAGACATGAGCAACTGCACCTCGCCATGGACCAATCACATCACTCAGAGAGTGAGTGTCAAAGATGATGATGATGTCGATAAAACCTTTAGTTTTCCAGTGATCATATTAAACATCCATCCATTATCTTCTGCTTTATCCTCTACTAGGGTCATGGGGGGTTCTCCATGCCCATCCAGGGGACAAAGGGGTAAAGTTTTGGGTGCTGGGCAGATACACCCAGGAAAGGGGTGCAATATCACTGGGCACACACTCACAAACACACAGACAAACACAAACACACTCTATATGGGGCAATTTGGAGCATTCAGTTTAACTTGATCCATATTTTTGGTCTGTCCATCCATCATCTTCCACTTTATCCTCTACCAGGGTTGTGTGGGGGGATGCCCATTCAGGGGAGAACGTTTCAGGCGTTGGGCAGACACACCCAGAACAGGACACCAATCTATCACTGAACACACACTCACTCACACAGACACACTCTATATGGGGCAATTTGGAGAATTCAATTTGCCATGATCCATGTTAGTGGTTAGCATGTTCTCCTCTCAGCTCTACGGATTCTCGGTTTGAATCCCAATCTGGGTGGAGTTTCCATGTTCTCGCCGTGTCTCCGTGGGTTTCCTCCGGGTTTTCCGGTTTCCTTCCTCAGTCCAAAAACATGGATCAAGGTCAATTGAGTTCTCCAAATTGCCCCATATAGAGTGTGTGTTTGTGTGTGTGTGTGTGTGTGTGTGTGTGTTAGTGAGTGTGTCCAGTGATAGATTGGCAACCTGTCCTGGGTGTATCTGCCCAGCGCCCGAAATGTTCTCCCCTGGATGGGCATGAAGAACTTCCCCATAACCCTAGTAGAGGATAAAGCAGAAGATAATGGATCTGGGTGGAGAACTAATTTTAGCTCTTGGTTTTGACTACTTATGGGATGTTTCTCCCTGTTCTTCTGTTTTATATTGTGCCTTCAGTGACCTCTCGGTTCTCTGTTTGTAGATGAGGTCCGGTGAGACGGCTGCCGTGGTGGCTCGGGAGTTAGCTCAGCAGACCAAGCCGGTATTGCATCCTGGTGATATTTCCTCCACAGTGAAGGCCATGGCGCAGCTGGTTGAGTTATTAGACGTTCAGCTGCGCAACTTAACGCCTGGAGGGAAAGACACGGCTGCTCGCAGCTTAAACAAGGTACTGCATCAGAAATACATCACTGATTATGACTACATCACTGATTATAACTACATCACTGACTATAACTACATCACTGATTATAACTACATCACTGATTATAACTACATCACTGACTTTGACTACATCACTGATTATAACTATATCACTGATTATAACTATATCACTGATTATAACTACATCACTGACTATAACTACATCACTGACTGTAACTACATCACTGACTATAACTACATCACTGATTATAACTGCATCACTGACTATAACTACATCACTGATTATAACTGCATCACTGACTATAACTACATCACTGACTATAACTACATCACTGATTATAACTGCATCACTGACTATAACTACATCACTGATTATAACTGCATCACTGACTATAACTACATCACTGATTATAACTATATCACTGACTATAACTACATCACTGACTATAACTACATCACTGATTATAACTACAGCACTGATTATAACCCCATCACTGATTATAACTACAGCACTGACTATAACTACATCACTGACTATAACTACATCACTGCATCATAACAACATCACTGATTATAACTACATCACTGACTATAACTACATCACTGATTATAACTACATCACTGATTATAACTACATCACTGACTATAACATCACTGATTATAACTACATCACTGATTATAACTGCATCACTGACTATAACTACATCACTGATTATAACTACATCACTGATTATGACTACATCACTGATTATGACTACATCACTGATTATAACTACATCACTGATTATAACTACATCACTGATTATGACTACATCACTGATTATGACTACATCACTGATTATAACTACATCACTGACTATAACTACATCACTGATTATAACTACATCACTGATTATAACTACATCACTGATTATAACTACATCACTGACTATAACTACATCACTGATTATAACTACATCACTGATTATAACTACATCACTGATTATAACTACATCACTGATTATAACATCACTGATTATAACTACATCACTGACTATAACTACATCACTGATTATAACTATATCACTGACTATAACCACAGCACTGATTATAACCCCATCACTGACTATAACCACAGCACTGATTATAACCCCATCACTGATTATAACTACATCCCTGATTATAACTACATCACTGACTATAGCTACATCACTGACTATGACTACATCACTGATTATGACTACAGCACTGATTATAACTAGAGCACTGACTATAACTACATCACTGACCATAACTACATCACTGACTATAACTACATCACTGACTATAACTACATCACTGATTATAACTACATCACTGACTATAACTACATCACTGATTATAACTACATCACTGCATCATAACAACATAACTGATTATAACAACATCACTGATTATAACTACATCACTGATTATAACTACATCACTGACTATAACTACATCACTGACTATAACTACAGCACTGATTATGACTACAGCACTGATTATAACTACAGCACTGACTATAACTACATCACTGACTATAACTACATCACTGACTATAACTACATCACTGACTATAACTACATCACTGATTATAACTACATCACTGACTATAACTACATCACTGATTATAACTACATCACTGCATCATAACAACATCAATGATTATAACAACATCACTGATTATAACTACATCACTGATTATAACTACATCACTGACTATAACTACATCACTGACTATAACTACATCACTGACTATAACTACATCACTGATTATGACTATATCATTGACTATGACTACATCACTGATTATAACTACATCACTGACTATAACAACATCACTTATTATAACTACATCACTGACTGTAACTACATCACTGACTATAACTACATCACTGATTATAACTACATCACTGACTATAATTACATCACTGACTATAACTACATCACTGATTATAACTACAGCATTGATTATAACTACATCACTGACTATAACTACATCACTGACTATAACTACCTCACTGATTATAACTACATCACTGACTATAACTACATCACTGACTATAACTACATCACTGACCATAACTACCTCACTGATTATAACTACATCACTGATTATATCTACATCACTGATTATAACTACATCACTGACTATAACTACATCACTGACTATAACTACCTCACTGATTATAACTACATCACTGATTATAACTAAATCACTGATTATAACCACATCACTGATTATAACTATATCACTGATTATAACTACATCACTGATTATAACTAAATCACTGATTATAACTACATCACTGATTATAACTACATCACTGATTATAACTACATCACTGATTATAACTACATCACTGATTATAACTACATCACTGACTATAACTTCATCACTCATTATAACTAAATCACTGACTATAACCACATCACTGATTATAACTACATCACTGACAATAACTACATCCCTGACTATAACAACATCACTCATTATAACTACATCACTGATTATAACTACATCACTGACTATAACTACATCACTGATTATAACTACATCACTGATTATAACTACATCCCTGACTATAACAACATCACTCATTATAACTACATCACTGATTATAACTAAATCACTGATTATAACTACATCACTGACTATAACTACATCATATAACTACATCACTGATTATAACTACATCACTGACTATAACTACATCATATAACTACATCACTGATTATAACTACATCACTGACTATAACTACATCACTGACTATAACTACATCACTGACTATAACCACAGCACTGACTATAACCACATCACTCATTACAACTACATCACAGACAATAACTACATCACCCATTATAACCACATCACTGATTATAACCACATCACTGATTATAACTACATCACTGATTATAACTACATCACTGATTATAACTACATCACTAATTATAACTACATCACTGACTATAACTACATCACTGACTATAACTACATCACTGATTATAACTACATCACTGATTATAACTAAATCACTGATTATAACTACATCACTGACTATAACTACATCACTGACTATAACTACATCACTGACTATAACTACATCACTGATAATTACTACATCACTGACTATAACTACATCATTGACTATAACTACATCACTGACTATAACTACATCACTGACTATAACTACAACACTCATTATAACTACATCACTGACTATAACTACATCACTGATTATAACTACATCACTGATTATAACTACAACACTCATTATAACTACATCACTGATTATAACTACATCACTGATTATAACTACATCACTGACTATAACTACATCACTGATTATAACTACATCACTGACTATAACTACATCACTTATTATAACTACATCACTGATTATAACTACAACACTCATTATAACTACATCACTGATTATAACTACATCACTGATTATAACTACATCACTGATTATAACTACATCACTGACTATAACTACATTACTGACTATAACTACATTACTGACTATGACTACATCACTGATTATAACTACATCACTGATTATATCTACATCACTGATTATAACTTCATCACTGATTATAACTACATCACTGATTATAACTACATTACTCATTATAACTACATCACTGATTATAACTACATCACTCATTATAACTACATCACTGATTATAACTACATCACTGATTATAACTACATCACTGACTATAACTACATCACAGACAATAACTACATCACTGATTATAATTAAATCACTGATTATAACTACATCACTGACTATAACTACATCACTGACTATAACTACATCACTGACTATAACTACATCACTTATTATAACTACATCACTGACTATAACTACATCACTGACTATAACTTCATCACTGATTATAACTACATCACTGATTATAACTACATCACTGACTATAACTTCATCACTGATTATAACTACATCACTGACTATAACTACATCACTGATTATAACTACATCACTCATTATAACTACATCACTGATTATAACTACATCACTGATTATAACTACATCACTGACTATAACTACATCACAGACAATAACTACATCACTGATTATAATTAAATCACTGATTATAACTACATCACTGATTATAACTACATCACTGACTATAACTACATCACTGACTATAACTACATCACTTATTATAACTACATCACTGACTATAACTTCATCACTGATTATAACTACATCACTGACTATAACTACATCACTGACTATAACTACATCACTGACTATAACTACATCACTTATTATAACTACATCACTGACTATAACTTCATCACTGATTATAACTACATCACTGACTATAACTACATCACTGACTATAACTACATCACTCATTATAACTAAATCACTCATTATAACTACATCACTCATTATAACTACATCACTGACTATAACTACCTGAAATTTTACATTGTGTGTATGTATGTGTTTGTGTGTGTGTGTGTTCTTGTGTGTGTGTGTGTGTGTGTGTGTATGTATGTGTGTGTGTGTGTGTGTGTGTGTGTGTGTGTGTGTGTGAGGGTAGAAACAGTATGTTGCCTTCAGTAATGTCTGTGTTTTGTTGTCGTTTCAGCTCCAGAAGAGAGAGCGCTCGTGCAGATCCTTCATTCAGGTGATTTATTTGCGTTCTTTTAAAGCTTGCAGTCTGCAGTTCGTCAGTGTGAGTGTGAGTGTGAGTGTGAATACAGGCAGGTCGTCTTCTGCCGACATTATTTAGTCAGTTTGATGAGTGTATGCAGTCGGGTTTGTCAGGAACCCCTCCCCCCATTGATGTGCTTTTAATGCATTTATGAAACGAGAGCACATTTATTTCTCATGAGAGAGCAATGATGATTTCAGCACTGCTCAGTAATACCACAGGAGGCTCTCTCTCTCTCTCTCTGTCTGTCTGTCTCTCTGTCTATCTCTCTTTTTCTCTGTCTCTCTCTCACACACACACTAACCTATCAACCCCCATTGTGGAGCTTTCTTAAAAACACTTCATTGAAGACAAAATGATTTAAAAGCCGCAGATGTTGAAATGACAGGACACAAAACGTTAAGACGTTAAGATTTCAACGTTAAGACTACGTTCGGTGGATCGTTTTCTTCATCTCTATGCTTGTGCTTTTGGGGTTTTTGAGTTTGACGTCTTTGGAAGTACAGACTGATCCAGGGAACATTTTGGATGAGATCACACCAAGTCATGTGGAATACAGCCATTAATAATTTCTATTTCCTCCTACAAGGATTCAAGGATTCAAGGAGACTTTATTGTCATTTACGTAACATGTGGTACATGAAATGTAAACGAAATTCCGTTTCACGGACCCAGTTCACCCCAAGTGGTACAATTAAAAAAAAAAGAATACATTTATTAATTAAATTTAAATATTACGTTAGGAAAAAAAAATTATTAGCATATTATATATTATTATTAGCATATTATAAAAATGTAAATATAGAAAATATATTAATTCATTCATTCATTATCTCCCGCTTCATCCTCTATTAGGGTCGCGGTGGGGTTCCCCATGCCCATCCAGGGGAGAACGTCTCAGGCGCTGGGCAGATACACCCAGGACAGGGCGCCAATCCATCGCTGGGCACACATAGAAAATATAATAGCAATAAAAATAATATTAATAATAATAAAGTTAAATTTAAAATTAAATATAGCAGCATATAATCAAAATGTAAATATAAAAACTATAATAGCAATAAAAATAATAATACTAATAATAAAGTTAAATATAAAAAGAAATATAGCAGCATATAATAAAATGTAAATATAAAAAATATAATAGCAATAAAAAAAAAAATAATAATAAAATAAAATATAGAGGGCGTTCTCCTCTCAGCACTAGGGATTTCCGGTTCGAATCCCCATCTGGGTGGAGTTTTCATGTTCTCTCCGTGTCCGCGTGGGTTTCCTTCGGGTTCTCCGGTTTCCTCCTACAGTCCAAAAACATGGATCAAGTTAATTGAGTTCTCTAAATTGCCCCATACAGAGTGTGTTTGAGTGAGTGAGTGTGTACCCCGCGATGGATTGGCGCCCTGTCCTGGGTGTATCTGCCCAGCACCCGAGACGTTCTCCACTGGATGGGCATGGGGAACCCCACCGTGACCCTAATAGAGGATGAAGCGGGAGATAATGAATGAAATAAAAAAAATAAATATAGCAGCATATAATAAAATGTAAATATATAAAATATAATAGCAATAAAAAAATAAATAATAAAATATAAAATATAGAGGGCGTTCGCCTCTCAGCGCTAGAGATTCCCGGTTCGAATCCCAATCTGGGTGGAGTTTCCATGTTCTCCCCGTGTCTGCGTGGGTTTTCTCCGGGTTCTCCGTGTTTCCTCCCACAGTCCAAAAACATGGCTCAAGGTCAATTGAATTCTCCAAATTGTCCCATATAGAGTGTGTCTGTGTGAGTGAGTGTGTGTCAAGTGATAGATTGGCGTCCTGTCCTGGGTGTATCTGCCCAGCGCCTGAAACGTTATCCCCTGGATGGGCATGGAGAACCCCCCCCCACGACCCTAGTAGAGGATAAAGAGGAAGATAATGGATGGATGGATGGATGGAATATAGCAGCCGTGAGATATTGTCTGTTGGAGTGTGGTAGTGTCACAGTGTTTATGGAGAGTGTCTGTTGATTTAGGTGCAGTCCTTTTCTGGTATTTTTCAGCCACACAACAAAACATACAGCTTAATAAATTGTTGGTATGAGATACAGCTATAGGCTGTTTGTCAGATTATCCAGTTTGTAAAGATTTAAGGAATAAACTCTGTGCACAGAAAATATGGACGCTTTCAAAAAATGTACTAAAAGCTGAATGTGCAATTATTTAGTTCACTTGAATGAACTAAATGGCAGATATACCCATGACAGGGCGTCAACTTATTACTGGGCACACACTCACTTACACAGACACACAATGTATGGGGCAATTTAGCATTTAGCATTTAGCATTTACCTTGAATCGGGCAGCACGGTGACTTAGTGGTTATCATGTTCTCCTTTCAGCGCTAGGGATTCCCGATTCGAATACCAATCTGTGTGGAGTCTCCCCGTGTCCATGTGGGTTTCCTCCGGGTTCTCTGGTTTCCTCCTACAGTCCAAAAACATAGATCAAGGTCAATTGAATTCTCCAAATTGTCCTATATAGAGTGTGTTTGTGTGTGTGAGTGTGTGCCCAGCGATAGATTGGCGTCCTGTCCTTGGTGTATCTGCTCTGTCCTTGGTGTATCTGCCTTCTCCCCTGAACATGGGGAACCCCCCCCCCCTGCAAACCTAGTAGAGGATAAAGTGAAAGATAATGGATGGATGGATGGAATTTACCTTGAATCCATGTTTTTGGACTGTGAAAGGCAACCGGAGAACCCTGGTGGAAACCCACGCGGACACGGGGAGAACTTGTGGAGAACGTGGAAACTCCACCCAGATCGGGATTCGAACCTCGATCCCCAGTGCTCAGAGGAGAACATGCTAACCACTAAGCCACCATGCCACCCGCTGCAAAAGCACCTCTAGATGAATTAAAATACCGAGCACGTAAATAACGCACAAGTTCCACACCACCAAATGAAGCAGCTCGTCGGTGTGAGTGTTCTAATGAGAATTCCTTCAGGCTGATATGAATGAAGAGAATTGTTTACATTCTGCATATTGGGTTCCCGTGAGGAACCCAATCACTGCCATTAGATCAGCTGTCTCTCAAGTCAACGGATAAATAAATACCAAAAATCCAGGCTGTACTTCCGGATCTTTGGCTCTAGAGAAACTCTGAAGAGAGCCATCATTATAGTGTGTGTGTGTGTGTGTGTGTGTGTGTGTGTGTGTGTGTGTTGTTTGTATGTGACAGAGAAATTGGAAGAGACAGAGAGACATAGAGAGGAAGAGACAGCGAGACAGCGACAGGGAGACGTTTGGTTTTAGCCCCACAGCTTCAAATCATTTCAGTTCTGCTCCATTTAGCAACCAGTGGACAGTGTTGTCTGTCTGTCGTTTTGTTCTGTCTGTCTGTCTGTCTGTCTCTATCTGTCTTGTCTTCATCTACTTCATGCGCTAAACTAGGACACGTCCTCCAATCTCAACACGCACGCACACAAATCCACCCACCCACCAATTCATCCATCCACCCTGCACCTATCCAACCATCCACCTACAGAACCCTCACTGAGTTACATAAACACTCACCCACCAACCCATTAACACACATTGCCTATCTACACTTACACACACACACACACACACACACACACACACCTAAAACATCCATAAAGTTTACACCGCATAGCTTCACACTGTGAATAGCCTTAACATTTGTTCTGTGACCTCATGGAAACACACACACACACACACACACACACATACACACACATACACACACGAACACAAACACAAACACACATACACACATACCACATACAAATACGTGCACATATACACACATATGTACATATTCATATACACACACATACACACACGCACAAACACACACACACATACATACACGCACACAAACACACATACATACAGTACATACACACATACATATATGTGCATGTATACACACACACACACACACACATATACACACATATACATGTGTACACACACATACATAACACACATACATATACACACACAAACACACAAATGTATACATACATACATATACAAACCTACATATACACATATACATACATATCGTATACATATACAAACACACACATACATACACACATATACACACACGCACATAAACATATATACATAGATATACACACAAATACATATATACACACACATACATATTCATACATACATATACATTCATACACATACACACACGCACACAAACACACATACATACAGTACATACATACATATACACACATACATATATGTGCATGTATATGTGTGTGTGTGTGTGTATACATGCACATATATGTGCATGTGTGTGTATACATGCACATATATGTGCATGTATACACACACACATATACACACTTACACATGTGTACACATATACATGTGTACACACACATACATAACACACATACATATACACACACGCACACAAACACACAAACGTATACATACATACATATACAAGCCTACATATACACATATACATACATATCGTATACATATACAAACACACACATACATACCCACATATACACACACGCACATAAACATATATACATAGATATACACACACAAATACATATACACACACACATACATAACACATATACATATACACACACGCACACAAACACACAAACGTTTACATACATACATATACAAACCTACATATACACATATACATACATATCGTATACATATACAAACACACACATACATACACACATATACACACACGCACATAAACATATATACATAGATATACACACACAAATACATACACACACACACATACATATTCATACATACATATATATTCATACACATACACACACACACACACACACACACGTACACACACATCCACCCACACACAATAACATACATACATACTGCAACTAGAGCAGAATGTTTTAGCCAATAGACAATTAGCTTGCAGCAAAATCCCACAAACCCAACGTTCCAGTTCTCTTTCTGAAGGAAGGAGGGGGTGGAGCTAAAAAGGTCCCTGAGGATTAATCATCTGAAATGTATTTTATGTGCTTTTTGAACACGAGGATGTTGACTGCATTGCTGCAGGTTAGTTTAGTGAGTACGGAGATTTTGCACCTATGGAGTGGAGCGTCCTTCTGTTTTTTTCTTTTCTTATTTTTGTACGATTTATAGAGCAGCGCTTTTAAAGGACTCTTACTGTTTAAGAAACTTAGCCTTCAGCCTTGAAACTAAACCTTTAATAGAAGGAGAAAACTCTAAAACCTCTCCTAACCCCAGCTGAAGTACTCAGGAGCTTTTTTCTGTTTGATATATGATGCTAATGGGCTGAAGAGTCAGGCCTCAAATCATCGGTACCGCTGCACCATTCTTTATTTATTTACATCGTTGCAGTTCCAAAAGTTTTACGTCACATATCCAGTGTCAGAAATTTGTACCCTGGTTAAAATAGGGGTGTAGGGTAGAGAGGCAAAGGAATAGCCAGGAACCGCAGAATCAGAATAAACGAGAACAATATTTATTAATAACAGACAGACGTTAGCTTATATACGAGGGTTGGAACTTAAATAGTGGCAACTATTTATTCACAACCTATACAAAAGAGTTACATGTTTGCACCTGTTACTGTCCTTCAAAGTAGTCACCAGTGTTGTGTAGAACCCATTGCCAGCGATGTGGAAGGCGTAGTATACCGTTGGCAGACCCTGTTCTGTTGTTGGTGCGAATGGAGCGCTCTGGAACAGTTCTGAAGCGAATGCCACGAAGTACTAGTCAAGTCAAGTAATTTATTTATACAGCGCTTTTTACAACAGTACATTGTCACAAAGCAGCTTTACAGAATGAAAAGCCTTTAAACCCCCAAAGAGCAAGCCGAAGCGACAGTGGCAAGAAAAAACTCCCTTTTATGTTGTTATTTAAGGAAGAAACCTTGGGAGGACCAAGACTCAATGGGGGACTCATCCTCCTTGAGCGGCCGGGCAGCAACAACAGTGTAGAACAGCCATGTCCAGATACTAAACAAATGGAAAAACTAACAACTAGAAAACTATATGTGAGTCCATTAGGGGGCGTCCTGCAGGACCGCCTTGTCAGGATCCATACAGTATTCGTAAGCAGAGCCATGGATCTCCAGGAAGCCGGGGGACACCTCAAAAGAAACAGACAAAGGAAGGGAGTTAGAGCTAATAATAAAGCACGGCATTAAATTAATAAGTAATTAATTGACACAATGCAGCATGTGACTCCGGCATCACTGACTAGAGCAGCATAACTAAAAGAGGCAGATACTGCAGACTCTACATAGTTGAGATGGCGCCCCGGAACAGCATCATTCCAGCGCCACACCCCCCCATTAATGATGAGGTGGGTGAAGAGGTGAAATGCCAGCATACACTGATCACAGATTACCCCCCAACACGGCCAAGTCTGAGATCTACATCTTTATCTACAGGGGATTAGTTAAACGCAAGATTAAATAAATGTGTTTTTAATTTATTTTTAAAGATTAATAGTGATTCAGAATCACGAACAGTAACTGGAAGGCTATTCCAAAGTTGAGGAGCCTTGTGGGAGAACGCTCTTCCACCAGCAGTAATTTTATTTATTCTAGGAGCTAAGAGTAAACCAGCACCTTGAGATCGGAGCTCACGTGTCGGCTGGTACAATTGAATCAGCTCACTCAGATACTGTGGAGCCTGATTATGTAGAATTTTATATGTTATTAATAAAATTTTGTACTCGATACGAAACTTAACTGGTAGCCAGTGCAAGTTTGATAACACAGGACTGATATGATCAAACTTTCTGGTTTTAGTTAAAACTCTAGCTGCAGCATTTTGCACAAGTTGTAATTTATGTAATGATTTATTAGAACATCCTGTCAGAAGTGAATTACAATAATCTAACCTTGAGGTAATAAAAGCATGAATTAGTTTTTCTGCATCTTGGAGGGAGAGGATGTTTCGTAGCTTCGAAATGTTACGAAGGTGAAAAAATGCAATTCTAGTGATATTGCTAATGTGCTTTGTAAAGGAGAGATCTGAATCAATAATGACACCGAGATTATTTACAGATGAGCTGGGTCTAATTAAAGAGTTATCAAGGTTTAACATAGTGTTAGAAGCTTTGTTAATTTTGTCCTTGGGTCCAACTATCAGAAACTCTGTTTTATCAGAATTTAGCAGTAGGAAGTTTTTTGACATCCACATTTTAATATCCTGGATGCAGTCCTCGAGCGTAGTGACTGAACAACCATCATTAGGGTTAGCTGAAACAAAGTACTGTACCATCCAATATACTCCCCGTACTTAAGTCCTTGTGACTTTGATTTGGGGCGGCACGATGGCTTAGTGGTTAGCATGTTCTCCTCTCAGCGCTAGAGATTCCCAGTTTGAATCCCAATCTGGGTGGAGTTTCCATGTTCTCCACATGTCCGTGTGGGTTTCCTCTGGGTTCTCCGTTTTTTTCCGGTCAATTGAGTTTTCCAAATTGCCCCATATAGAGTGTGTTTGTGTGAGTGAGTGTGTGTCCAGCGATAGATTGGTGCCCTGTTCTGGGTGTATCTGCCCAGCGCCTGAAACGTTCTCCCCTGGATGGGCATGGGGAACCCCCCCGCGACCCTAATATAGGATAAAGCGGAAGCTAATGGATGAATGGATGGACTTTGATTTGATTCCAAAGATGAAGGAACGACTTCGTGGCATTCGCTTCAGAACTGTTCCAGAGATTGGACAGGCAGTAGAGCGCTCCATTTGCACCATCAACAGAACAGGCTCTGCTAACGGTATACTACGCCTTCCACATCGCTGGCAACGGGTTCTACACAACGCTGGTTGAAGGACAGTAACAGGTGCAAACCTGTAACACTTTTGTATCGGTTGTGAATAATAACCCTCGTATAACCCTCGTATAAGGTTAGACAGTGTGTGTGTGTGTGTGTGTGTGTGTGTGTGTGTGTGTGTGTGTGTGTGTGTGTGTGTGTATACGTCAAGCAGCAACACCAGAGATTGTTAGAGAGAGTGGTTAACACTGCTGTGAGTAAGGGAAACTTATATTTAGATGATATGTTTTGTTTGGGGTCGGCACGGTGACTTAGTGGTTAGCATGTTCTCCTCTCAGCACTAGGGATTCCCGGTTCCAATCCCAATCTGGGTGAAGTTTCCATGTTCTCCCCGTGTCCATGTGGGTTTCCTCCGGGTTCTCCGGTTTCCTGCCACAGTCCAAAAACATGGATGAAGGTCATTGAATTCTCCAAATTGCCTCATATAGAGTGTGTTTGTGTGTTTTTGTGTCCTGGGTGTATCTGAATGGAAGTGCCGAAAAGTTCTCCCCTGGTTGGACATGGGGAACCCCTCCTTGACCCTAGTAGAGTCCAGAGTCCAGGGTCCAGAGTTTTTACTTGAACTCTTACAATACATTTATTCCTTCATCCATTATCTTCTGCTTTATCCTCTAGGGGTTCCCCATGCCCATCCAGAGGAGAACGTTTTGCACAGAGGTGTGCATTATTGTCAGTAATTTCACAGCTGGACAAATGGCTCAGCCAATCAGATTTAAGGAGCGGAACTACCTATTTTGTAAGCAAGTTTGAATAATGATCAAGTTTGATGATACTACAGTGTAGCTGGTTCCTCCTTAACAATGACTTATGTTGTGTTTCTTGTTTGTAAGTCGCTTTCAAATAAATAAAATATATACCGTGTATACCTGATTTAACCGACTTTGGAAAACCTGGTGGGAAAAGCACAAAATCCTCAAACTATGACGGCAGGAACATAATGTTGCCAGAGGAAAACTCCTAGGAGCAATGAAAGGAGAATGAGTGGCAGTAGCCTGGGGCATCATGGCTAACAGGGGGACGTGATGCTCTAACTTAGAAGTGTGTGTCGCATTTTAAAGATTTAGATTTTACACTTAAGATTACCATAAGCAAAAAAAAACAAAGGGAAAGAAATTATTATTGTCTGGAAATAGGGTTGCCACCTTTTAGAAATATAAATAAGGGACGCCCATCACAGATCCTCTGGGCCATGACCACCACGGGCCTGACACCGATGGGGCGGGGCGCCCGTAACACTGCTGTGATTTATTTTGGGTTCTGTGTTGTAAATAAAGGGCTGATCAAGAAAGAAATTAGTCCAATAAAAACTTTTGAATTGGCTTTTGATCATTATTTTTAGATTTATTGTTGATATTTATGGAGCATTTATGGAAATACGCAACAAATTGCATCCCATATTTGTTCAGTATGGGATGCAGCGGGCAGCAACGGTGGCTTAGTGGTTAGCATGTTCTCTTCTCAGCACTAGGGATTCCCAGTTCCCAATCTGGGTGGAGTTTCCATGTTCTTCCCGTGTCTGCGTGGATTTCCTCCGGGTTCTCCGGTTTCCTCCCATAGAGTGTGTCTGTGTGAGTGAGTGAGTGAGTGTGCCCAGCGATAGATTGGCACCCTGCCCCGAAACGTTCTCCCCTGAATGGGCATGAGGAACCCCACCTTGACCCTAGTAGAGGATAAAGCGGAAGATGATGGATGGATGGGATGCGGTTGGCAACTCTATCCGAAGCAACAGTGGCAAGACAAAACTCCCTAGTATGTTGATATTTTAAGAAAGAAACCTTGTGAGGACCAAGACTCAGAGGGGGACTCATCCTCCTTGAGCGGCCGGGCAGCATCAACAGTGTAGGACAGTCATATACAGATTGGGTGATTGTGTGAACAATTATATATGTCCATTGAGGGCATCCTGCAGGACTGTCAGTCCAATAGAAATCCAGGTTCCATCCAGTAATCGTCATAGCCGCAGTGCTTCAGCAGAGTCATGGATGAAGTGCTGACGACACCTCCACGAAATTGGCAACACCTCAAAAGAAACAAGCCTTTAAACCCCTTATAAGCCTTTAAACCCCCAAAGTGCAAGCGAAAGCAACAGTGGCAAGAAAAAACTCCCTGTTATATTGATATTTTAAGAAAGAAATCTTGTGAGGACCAAGACTCAGTGGGGGACTCATCCTCCTTGAGCGGGGGGGGGGGGGGGGGGGCAGCATCAACAGTGTAGGACAGCCATGTACAGATTGTGTGGTGATCATGTGATCGTATTTAACAATTGAAAACTGTATTAGTCCATTGAGGACGTCCTGTAGGACTGCCAGTCCAATAGAAATCCAGGTTCCATCCAGTAATCGTCGTAGTCGCAGTGCTTCAGCAGAACCATGGATGAAGGTGTTGACCACACCTCCAGGAAATTGGCAACACCTCAAAAGAAACACCCAAGAAAAGCAGTTAGAGCTAATAAAGCACAGCATTTAAGTAATAAGCAGAGTTTGGTTGACACAGTGCATCATGTGACTCTAGTATCATTGATTAGTGCAGTACAAATAAAAGAGGCAGATACTGCAGGTACTTAGTTGAGAGGGTTCTCTGGAACAGCATCATTTCAGTGCCACACCCTCTACTAATGATGAGCTGGGTGAAGAGGTGAAATAGGTGCATTGCTGTTTGCCTGGTTTGTCTTTATGGCCACCTTGGTGCCTCGGTGTGTCCTCGGTGAGCCATCAGGTCCACTCCTTTGCTCAGGTGCACCTTTAGAGCCAACTGCTTGCTTAGAATTGCTTCCTTGGCCACACATTGTCTGCTGGTAATGATGTGATCTAGTTTGTCTACTGTACTTACACACAGAGGAATTTGTCGTCCAGATTTAACTCATCCGTGCAGGGAAACACACACACACACACACACACACACACACACACACACACACACACACACACTGTAGTGCTATCGTTAGGGAGGGAGATGTGTTTTTCAGTTCTGTCTGCTCTGTGGAGGAATTCCATCCATCCATTATCTTCTGCTTCATCCTCTACTAGGGTCTTCGGGGGGGGAGGGGGCGGGCTGGACTGGGCACACACTCACTCACACAAACACACTCTATATGGGGCAATTTAGAGAATTCAATTGACCTTGATCCATGTTTTTGGACTGTGGGAGGAAACCGGAGAACCCGGAGGAAACCCACACGGACACGGGGAGAACATGGAATCTCCACCCAGATGGGGATTCGAACTGGGAATCGCTAGTGCTGAGAGGAGAACATGCTAACCACTAAGCCACCGTGCCGCCCCTCACAAGGTTTCTTCCTTAAAATATCAACATAACAGGGAGTTTTTTCTTGCCACTGTCGCTTCGTCTTGTTTTTTGGGGGTTTAAAGGTTTATAACTGTAAAGCTGCTTTGTGACAATGTACTGTTGTAAAAAGCTCTATAAATAAATTACTTGAACTTGAACTTCATAGTACAGCATAGTACTTGATGGGACCAGGAATCAAACCGAGAACTTTCAGGTTTGCAAGGCTGGTTCCTAAACCATAAGACCATGACTGCCACTTTTTGTGTTTTTATTTTTACTTATTGTGTTTCATATTTTTTCTGCTCTGTCAAAACACTTGTTTTGACAAACCTTGTTTTGTAAACCACTTGTGTAAACCACTTGTTTTTACGAGCCTTGAGTACCATACGCTGCATCCTTGAGGGCGTACAAATGCACTAGTTTATTCTTAGAATCAATAATTAGCTCTGCAGAGTCCACTGAATCTTTAATAAAAGAACTTTAGAACTCTTGTGCTTGGTAGAGCCATCGGAATTTATTTAACACCCGCAGGTCTTGGGATAACTGATAAGTCCTCTTCCTCTGGACAGACAGAACGGTGCAGAAAATGCCTTCTAAAGATGGAGCGGCAGAAATGTGCACCATGGAACTCACAGAACATTGGGCGCCAGTGATGCCACCATTTCTGAAGACTGAGTGGCGGCACAGGGTTGAGTTGACACTTGGGTTGGTCGTCAAGAGAGTGGAGCAACCACTCTCCAACCCTGCCCCAAATCCTGTTCATCCACTCATATTCAGCAAATCTCCTTTACCCATCCTTCCCCTGCCAAATCACATCTACCCATCCGCTCACCACAGCCCCTTAAAATCCCTTTCATCCACGTATAACCCTTAAAAATCATTTACCCATCCATCCCCAGCCAAATCCAATTTACTTACCCCCACTTCATATTCTCCAATTTGGCCCTTCTCCAAAATCCCATAAATCCATCCACCCCTACCACCCAAATCCATTATTATACCAATCAACCTCCAACACCCCAAATCCATTCATACATCCGTCAACCCCAACACCCCAAATCCATTAATATATTTATAAACCCCAACCAGGGCGGCACGGTGGCTTAGTGGTTAGCACGTTCGCCTTGCTAGGGATTCCCGTTTCAAATCCCCACCTGGGTGGAGTTTCCATGTTCTCCCCGTGTCCGCGTGGGTTTCCTCTGGGTTCTCCGGTTTCCTCCCACAGTCCAAAAACATGGATCAAGTCAATTGAGTTCTCCAAATTGCCCCATATAGAGTGTGTCTGTGTGAGTGAGTGAGTGTGTGCCCAGCGATAGATTGGCGCCCCGTCCTGGGTGTATCTGCCCAGCGCCCGAAACGTTCTCTCCTGGATGGGCATGGGGAACCCCCCCGCGACCCTAATATAGGACAAAATGGAAGATAACCACCCATATACATTCTTATATCTATCAACCCCCAACACCCCAAATCCATTTTTATATCCATCATCCTCCAACACCCCAAATCCATTTATACATCCATCCACCACCAACCACCCAAATCCATTCATATATCCATAAACCTCAAGCCCCCAAAAACATTCATATATTCATCAACCTCCAACCACCCAAATTCATTAACCAGCGCCACTTAGTTGATATATCTATCAACCTTTAATCAACCAAAATCCATTCATACATCCATCGACCCTCAACACCACAAATTCATTAATATATCCATCAACCTTCAATCACCTAAAATCCATTCATACATCCATCAAACCCCCAACACCCCAAATCCATTCATATATCAATCAAACCTTTCAAATCTATTCATACTTTTATCATTCTCTAACCCACAAATCCATTCATTTATTCATTAACCCCAACACCCCAAATCCATTTATATATCCATCAACCCCAACCACCCATATCCATTTGTGTATCCATCAACCTCCAACATCCCAAATACATTCATATATCCATCAACCTCCAACACCCCAAATCCATCTATACATCCATCAACCTCAAACCACCCAAATCCATTAATAGATTTATTAAAGGAGGTTGGGGGTTCAAATCCCAGGTCCACTGAAGTTACCATTGTGGGTCCTTGAGCAAGACCCTTAACCCTCATTGCTCCAGGGATGTTGTGATGAACCCTGTGCTCACCTTGTAAGTCGCTTTGGATAAAAGTGTCTGCTAAGTGACCAAATGTAAATGTAAATGTATTAACACCAACACCCCAAATCCATTCATATATCCATCAACCTCCAACCACCCAAATCCATTCATACAGTAGATTGATCCCTTTCATTCATCCATCCACCCCAAATCCACACCTAAATTGGTTTTAATCTTGAAGCGTTCAACATACTCACAGAAAGAGAAAGTATAATGAAAGGAGAACTTTCATTATACTCCACAATTTTTTTGTGGAGAGTGTACAAATGCACTAGTTTATTCTTGGAATCAATAATTGGCTCTGCAGAGTCTACTGAATCTGCACGAAAGACCAGTCTATTAATAACTTTGTTTTAAATAAACGCTCTTATGTATGAAACCTTTTTTTATGACAGTGTGTTTGTAATCCTTTAATTAAAGCAAGACACTCGAGGTTGTGTATTATTGTGAATAAATCACAGGTGTAAGCTGCACAGCTGCTTCGTGCGATACTTTCACAATAATACATCTAATCTTGGAAAGTTCAGCATAGACACAGAAAGAGAAACTGTAATTAAAGGAGAACTTTTTTGTGGATTAAATCATAAACCTGACTAAATCCACATAATTGCCTTTTTAATCAGAACCACGTCTTGAGATTTTTAGGTTTTAATACTTGTGTTTAGCCTGTAGCATCTCATCAGTTCCTCACTCACTCTAGGCTTCATCCATGTGTGAAACCTTTATGAACTGTGGAACCACAATGAGCTCTATTTTAATTCATTAAAGTAATCGTGTTTGATTTGTTTGTGTTCTTGTTTTGTGTAATGAGACTGTATATAAAGATTTCGAGTGATTGTTTTTACCCCAGGCGTCATGATCTAAAGATTTTTTGTGTTTTTTAAATTTTTTTATTTCAGATCTGTTCATGTTTTTTTACTTTACAGTATAACATGTGCATCATTGTAAACTACCTTTTTGCACACAGGCAATTGGAGGATTTACAACAAAATATACTTTATTAAGCAGCTACACTTAGCTATACACTAATACACTTTAGAATATAGTAAGGTTTGGTCCTTTTATCTGATTGGCTGAGCTGTTTGTCCATTTGTGACATTATTGACAATAATACACACCACTTAGTCCACTGAAATCCATCCATCCATCCATTATCTTCCGCTTTATCCTCTAGTAGGGTCGTTGGGGGGTTCCCCATGCCCATCCAGGGGAGAAAGTTTTGGGCGCTGGGCAGATACACCCAGAACAGGGCGCCAGTCTATCACTGAGCACACACTCACTCACACCAACACACTCTATATGGGGCAATTTAGAGAATTCAATTGACCTTGAATCCAAGTTTTTGGACCGGAGAGCCCGGAGGAAACCCATGCAGACATGGGGAGAACATGGAAACTCCTCCCAGATTGGGATTCGAACCGGAAATTCACAGCGCTGAGAGGAGAACACTTATCCACCCAATGCAAAATATTATTTTAAGTAATTAAACACATATTAATGTAAACAGCGAGTCGATTCGCATCGTGGCTCGATGAGCTCTAACCCACTCGTTCTGTTATTTGGCCACTAGATGGCATTTTGTCCATTGTTGAAAAACCAGTATCACGTTACTCATTGATCAGTGTTCTCTTTAAAACTGGACTTGATTACATCACAGAAGACGGGTTCTACAGTCTGCTCTGTGTGAAGGAATTCATTCATTCATTCATTCATTCATTCATTCATTCATTATCTTCTGCTTTATTCTCTACTAGGGTAGTGGGGGGGGTTCCCCAGGAGAACGTTTCGGGCGCTGGGCAGATACACCCAGGACAGGACACCAACCTATCACTGGACACACACTCACTCACACAGACACACTCTATATGGGGCAATTTGGAGAATTCAATTGACCTTGATCCATGACTGTGGGAGGAAACCGGAGAACCCGGAGGAAACCCACGCGGACACGGGGAGAACATGGAAACTCCACCCAGATGGGGATTCAAACCGGGAATCCCTAGTGCTGAGAGGAGAACATGCCAACATGCAACTAAGCCACTGTGCCACCCTACTAACCCTTTTATTTTTTTATTTATTTTATTTTTCCTATTTATTTTCTCTTTTGAGCAGCACGGTGACTTAGTGGTTAGCATGTTCTCCTCTCAGCGCTGGGGATTCCCGGTTCGAATCCCCATCTGGGTGGCATTTCCATGATTGTCTGTGTAAGCGAGTGTGCCCAGTGATAGATGAATGAATATATATATATATGAAGCCCAGCGATAGATTGGCGCCCTGTCCTTGTTGTATCTGCCCAGTGCCCGAAACGTTCTCCCCTGGATGGGCATGGGGAACCACCCCGCAACCCTAATAGAGGATAAAGTGGAAGATAATGAATGAATGAATGAATGAATGAATATGAATTTAAATTCATATATATATATATATATATATATATATATATATATATATATATATATATATATATATATATATATATTGAACAAATTGCCCTGTGTGAGTAAGTGTGTCCCCAGCGATAGATTGGCGCCCTGTCCTGGGTGAATCTGCCCAGCGCCCGAAACGTTCTCTCCTGGATGGGCATGGAGAACCAGTATATATATATATATATATATATATATATATATATATATATATATATATATATATATATATATATATATACATACTGTATTATATAAGTCAAAAAATTATACAGTTTGGTCCATAGATAGATTTGGTTATAGACATTAAACTCAATAATTTTCTTAATTAATTAAAAAAAAAAATCTGACGAGTTCTAAAACTACACTAGTAGTTTTACTATATATAGTTACACTATATATATATATATATATATATATATATATATATATATATATATATATATATATATACACACAAACACACATATATATATATATAGTCAAGACAAAGTAGAACAGTAGAACATTTAATAAAAACCTAAAAAAAATATGTGACTTAAAATCTGAGTCACTTCTGAGACAGCAGTCTACAGATTCTTCTCCTATTGGCCTCCTCTATGTTCTTCCCTTTATATGTGATGTCATCATACATATGTTAAATTAACCAACCCTCATTCTTCCATCCCTCTCTGTTGTCCAGGCGATGGTTGAGACGGTAAACAACCTGCTGCAGATCCGATCCCAGCCTGCGTGGAGGGCGCTTTCCATGATGGAGCAACTGCGCTGTGCCACCATGCTGCTGGACACGGTGGAGACCGCTGCCTTCATGCTCGCTGACAACCTGCTCAAGACCGACACCATCCATGAGAGCGCCGATAATATCCGTACGTCTGCACTGACACTCAGATTCAGCTTCAGTTAGTAACATTACCTTTAATCATCTAACTTACATTAACAAGAACATCTGTATCCACATCCCCTGAGTCCAGAGAGCTTATGGTGGACGTTCAGCAGCTTTACAGTGTTATAAACCTTTAAACCCCCAAAGAGCAAGCTGAAGAGACAGTGACAAGAAAAAACTCCCTGTTATGTTGATATTTTAAGGAAGAAACCTTGTGAGGACCAAGACTCAGTGGGGGACTCATCCTCCTTGAGCGGGGGGGCAGCATCAACAGTGTAGGACAGCCATGTACAGATTGTGTGATGATCATGTGACCCATATTTAACAATTGAAAACTATATAAGTCCATTGAGGTCGTCCTGCAGGACTGCCAGTCCAATAGAAATCCAGGTTCCATCCAGTAATAGTCATAGCCGCAGTGCTCCAGCAGAACTATGGATGAAGTGCTGACGACACCTCCAGGAAATTGGCAACACCTCAAAAGAAACAAGCCTTTAAACCCCTTATAAGCCTTTAAACCCCCAAAGTGCAAGCCGAAGCAACAGTGGCAAGAAAAAACTCCCTGTTATGTTGATATTTTAAGGAAGAAACCTTATGAGGACCAAGACTCAGTGGGGGACTCATCCTCCTTGAGAGCGGGGGGGCAGCATCGATAGTGTAGGACAGATATGTACAGATTGTGTGATCATGTGACCCGTATTTAACAATTGAAAACTATATAAGTCCATTGAGGGCGTCCTGCAGGACTGCCAGTCCAATAGAAATCCAGGTTTCATCCAGTAATTAAATTAAGTTGGCAACACTGGTCAGCTGACCTCATACTGTTGCTGCACCTAGACCTGACCAATTGCAGCAACCAAACAACCAACCACAGATCATGGCACTGCCTCCACAGGCTTGTACAGTAGACACTATGCATGATGGGTGCAGATCATGATGACCTGTCCTCTGGAAAAAGTAGATCTCGGGTCAGAACCGTGTGGACACACCTGGTGTAATGTGTCCATAAAGCATGTGTCATGTTTTGTTAGGCGGCGTTTATGAGTCTCGCTGCTTCTGCTATGAAGCTGGTTCTCAGTCTGGTTGTCCTACACTTAACACTTCGGGGAACAGTATAAAAAGTGGGTGTTCTGGGTGAATGGGGTACTTTGTGATAAAGAACACCCATTTTTGCGGAGGGGTTGCGGAGGGGTTCCCCATGCCCATCCAGGGGAGAACGTTTTGGGTGCTCAGCAGATAGACCCAGGACAGGGCGCCAATCTATCACTGAGCACACACTCACTCACACAGACACACTCTATATGGAGCAATTTGGAGAATTCAATTGACTTGACCAATGTTTTTGGACTGTGGGAGGAAACCGGAGAACCCGGAGGAAACCCACGGGGACACGGGGAGAACATGGAAACTCCACCCAGATTGGGATTCGATTCGGGAATCCCCAGGGCTGAGAGGAAAACATGCTAACCATTACGCCACCGTACCGCCCAGTATTCAAGTGTTTTATTTGTAATTCCGACAATATAATGTACTGTACAGTTTATGTGTGAGATAGTGTTCTCCAGGAACAAGGTGCTACACATAACAGTTATTACACAACCAACAGAAAGTGCACGTGTGCAAACATAAGGATCACAATAACTACAGGACCATACACAGTACAGTAAACATTCAAGTAATGGGGAGGGGGTGGCTTAGTGATTAGCATGTTCTCCTCTCAGCGCTAGGGATTCCCGGTTCGAATCCCAATCTGGGTGGAGTTTCCATGGTCTCCCCGTGTCCACGTGGGTTTGCTCCGGGTTCTCCGGTTTCCTCCCACAGTCCAAAAACATGGATCAAGGTCAATTGAATTCTCCAAATTGCCCCATATAGAGTGTGTCTTTGTGAGTGAGTGTGTGCCCAGTGATAGATTGGCGCCCTGTCCTGGGTGTATCTGCCCAGCGCCCGAAACGTTCTCCCCTTGATGGGCCCGAAACGTTCTCCCCCCCCCCCCGACCCTAGTAGAGGATAAAGTGGAAGATAATGGATGGATGGATGGTAATGGGGAGGGAACAGTGCAACAGACAGTACACAGTAAACATTTCGTAAGTATGTAAACGGTTAACAATAAGTGAAGATAGGTAACAGTGCAGGCGGCTAGGTGGCTTAGTGGTTAGCATGTTCTCCTCTCAGCACTAGGGATTCCCGGTTCGAATCCCAATCTGGGTGGAGTTTCCATGTCTGTGTTTGTATGAGTGAGTGTGTGCCTAGTGATAGATTGGCGCCCTGTCCTGGGTGTATCTGCCCAGCGCCCGAAACGTTCTCCCCTGGATGGGCATGGGGAACCCCCCCACAACCCTAGTAGAGGATAAAGCGGAAGATAATAAATGAATGGATGGATGGAGGTAACAGTGCAGGTGGCCTCCTAGTGGTGTGAGCCACATGTGCAAAAATGTCCCTGGTTCTAAGAGTCTGTATTAGCAGCAGTTATTTATAATGTGTACAAAGAATGTGTGCATCTGGAGGTGTAGATGTCTGTAGACAGTCCGCCGTGCAGCCTTCCCCACCCTCTGCGGAGCATTTATTAAAGAGCAGAGATCGTGAACGTGTCTGAGAACCCTGCTCTCGTGCATTATCACTTCATTCGCTGGTCTTCCAGCCAGGATTCTCTGTTCCGTCTTCAATACCTGCTTCATCCCTCTTTATTACACATCCCGCGCTTTATAGACTGAACATTTCCCACACCGTGGAGTTTTATTGAGTTAAAACCACAGGGTCTGGACTGAATCTCAGCTGAACAGCTGCATTAGGAATAAATTTCATTTAAATAGTGCTGACGTGGTGAACATTTATTTCCCTCAGTGCATGTTAACCAAAATAAATGCAAAGGTAATGAGAGGAGTGAGAGAGGGCGAGAGAGAGAGAGAGAGAGAGAGAAAGGAGAGACCAAAGAACATTGTTTGCTTTCTATATTCTTCTCTTTTAAGTTTTTTCCGCGGTCTTTGTTGTTTGGGGTTGGGATTTTGTGTGGCGGGGTGGGGGGTGGGGGGAATCTGTCTTCTGAACTGCTGTTAAATTAGTAAAGATCTGGTAAACTTAAAAAATGGACCATGTGTCTCGCCTGCAGGACATGTCCTAGAAATAACCCTAAGACTATCAGTGTGGACAAGAGAGTTTTTCATTTTCCAATGGAGTTTAAGTTCAAGTAATTTATTTATAGAGCGATTTTTATAATAATACATTGTCGCAAAGCATAGATTGGCGCCCTGTCCTGGGTGTATCTGCCCAGCGCCCGAAACGTTCTCCTCTGGATGGGCATGGGGAACCCCAGCCCACCCCCGCGACCCTAATATAGGAGAGAGCGGAACATAATGGATGGATAGTCGCAAAGCAGCTTTACAGTGTTATAAGCCTTTAAACCCCCAAAGAGCAAGCTGAAGAGACAGTGGCAAGAAAAAAACTCCCTCTTAAGTTGATATTTTAAGGAAGAAACCTTGTGAGGACCAAGACTCAGTGGGGGACTCATCCTCCTTGAGCGGGGGGGGGCAGCATCAACAGTGTAGGACAGCCATGTACAGATTTTGTGATGATCATGTGACCATATTTAACAATTGAAAACCATTGAGGACTGTGTTATGTTGATATTTTAAGGTAGAAACCTTGTGAGGACCAAGGTTGCTGGTCTCCAGCTTGCACCATCAGACCTCTACAACTGATTCAAGGCTCTGCAGCCCAACTCGTGTTTAACCCCCCAAGTGAAGTCATGTGACCCCATTACTCCTCGCTCTCCATTGGCTTCAGCTTGCTCTTTAGGGATTTAAAGGTGTACAACACTGGAAAGCTGCTTTGTGACAATGTACTATTGTAAAAAGCGCTATATAAATACATTACTTGAACGTCAGTCATTTGTAAGTCGTTTTGGATCAAAACGTCTGTTAAATAATTTGATGTGATTTTTTTCTTTTGGTCATTTCAGCAGACGCTTTCATCCAAAGCGACTTCAAATACAAATATCCCCACATGGTTGGGATAACATCCCTGGAGCAATGAGTGTGTCCTAGAAATAGCGCTAAGGCTATCAGTGTGGACAGAGATCCCAGCTGAGCCAATGAAGTTAAAGTTCAAGTAATTTATTTATAGAGCTCTTTTTACAACAGTACATTATCACAAAGCAGCTTTACAGTTTTATAAACCTTTAAACCCCCAAAGAGCAAGCTGAAGAGACAGTGGAAAGAAGAAATTCTGTTATGTTGATATTTCAAAGAAGAAACCTTGTGAGGACCAAAGTTGCTGGTCTCCAGCTTGCACCATCAGACCTCTACAACTGATTTAAGACTCTGCAGCCCGACTCGTGTTCAACCACCCAAGTGAAGTCATGTGACTCCATTACTCCTCTCTCTCCATTGGCTCCCTGTAGCTGCTGCATTCAGTACAAGTCACTGACTCTGACCTACAGGACGATCTCTGGATCTGCTCCCTCCTTCACTCTAGATTTCCTCTATATAAAATACACTCCGACTCGTTCACTACGTTCTAGTGATGATTGTGATTCCACCTCACCGAGGAGCTAATTCTCACTTGGGAACAATCTTCCCAACTCTGTCCGTAAGATGGAGTTACTCGCCATCTTTAAGATACAACTGAAAACACATCTCATTTACAAGCACTTGCTATGATGAAAAAAAGTAGGGTAAATATAGACCTGAACCCAGAATGAAGAATGATCAGGTTTTATAATTCTATTCCACATAATTCTGGTTCCACATTTATTTTTTGACTTGTGTTTGTTGTTCGGGAGATGTCATCAGCTCTTCACCAATGGTTCTGCTGGAGCACTGCAGCTACGACGATCACTGGATGGAACCTGGATTTCTATTGGACTGACAGTCCTGCAATAGCCCTCAATAGACTTATATAGATTTTCAATTGTTAATACGGGTCACATGATCATCACACAATCTATACATGGCTGTCCTACACTGTTGATGCTTCCCCCCCGCTCAAGGAGGATGAGTCCCCTACTGACTCTTGGTCCTCACAAGGTTTCTTCCTTAAAATGTCAACATAACAGGGAGTTTTTTTTCTTGCCACTGTCTCTTCAGCTTGCACTTTGGGGGTTTAAAGGCTAATATGGGGTTTAAAGGCTTGTTTCTTTTGAGGTGTTGCCAATTTCCTGGAGGTGTTGTCAGCTCTTCATCCATGGTTCTGCTGAAGCACTGCGGCTACGACGATCACTGGCTGGAACCTGGATTTCAATTGGACTGGCAGTCCTGCAGGACGCCCTCAATGGACTTATATAGATTTTCAATTGTTAAATATGGTCACATGATCATCACAAAATCTGTACATGGCTGTCCTACACTGTCGATGCTGCCCCCTCGCTCAAGGAGGATGAGTTCCCCACTGAGTCTTGGTCCTCAGAAGGTTTCTTCCTTAAATTAACAACGTAACAGGGAGTTTTGTCTTGCCACTGTTGCTTCAGTTTGCTCTTTGGGGGTTTAAAGGCTTATAACACTTTAAAGCTGCTTTGTGACAATGTACTGTTGTGAAAAGCATTCAATAAATAAATGACTTGAACTTCAGTCATTTGTAAGTCGTTTTGGATCAAAACGTCTGTTAAATAACTTGATGTAATTTTTTTCTTTTGGTCATTTAGCAGACGCTTTCATCCAAAGTGACTTACAAATACCACCCACCTGGTTGGGATAACACACCCCAACCATTGAGCTACCACAACCACAACCTCTGTGATGTCATTGTACATGTACACACGTGGACAAAATTGTTGGTACCCCTTGGTTAATGACAGAAAAACCCACAATGGTAATAGAAATACCTTGATTTAACATGTCCATTTGGTCACATTATTTTCAGGGGTACCATCATTTCTGTCCAGGCCTGTTTCATGACTTTATTTTTTTAAATAATTCTGTTAAAGCATGGTTGAAAAGCAATGTCTGACTTTCATTTGTACATTTTCATAGAATTTTTATTTATTATTACTTTTATCAGATTAAAGTTATTTCTGTTACCATTGTGAGTTTTTCTGTCATTAACCAAGGGGTACCAACAATTTTGTCCACGTGTGCATATCTATAAAAGGGGAAAAAAATTATTGTCGCTGTAATTGTCCTGATTGTGTGTCATATGTGTGATTGCAGAACTGGAGGTATCACGGCTCAGCACGGACGGTAACCTGGCAGACCTTTCATTTCCTCAGGCAGATGCTTTGGGAAACTCCATCCGTCTCACAGGAAACACTATGAAACAACAAGGACGTAACGGTACTGCTGTCTCTTCATGTATTGCGGTTTTATTCATTTTATTTAGTTAAATATTAAAGGATTTGTGTGACACAGCGGCTGCCTCAGCAGCGCTAAATAAAATTCCAGAAATGAGGACTGACAGGGTTTTAATGCAAAGACACGGTTGGGAACCAACACACTCACACCCCAGCAGTGATGACGTAACTCATAATGCTCAGACAAAAAGAGAGAGGGGAAAAGGATTAATTAAACAATAAACAGATTAATAACACAAACTGCGGACCAGAACGAACAAAACCAAGGAATAAGTCAGGTAGGGGGCGCAAATCCTGCCCCTTACAATTTGTTATTTATACCCCATCGTGTCCAGCATCCCACCAGCTCATGGTCGGTCTCTCTCCTCGTGATATAAGATGGTTCCGGTTTTAAAAGTGAGCACACTCATTAGGCAGACCCATTCCAGGTCCATTCCATCCATCCATCCATATATTATCTTCCACTTTATCCTTTATTCTTTACTGGGATGGAGGGGGGGTTCTCCATGTCCATCCAGGGGAGAACGTTTCAGGTGCTGAGCAGATACACCCAGGACAGGGCGCCAATCTATCACTGGACACACACACACTCACACAAACACACTCTATATGGGGCAATTTGGAGAATTCAATTGACCTTCATGCATGTTTTTGACTGTGGGAGGAAATTAGAGAACCCGGAGGAAACCCACGTGGATACGGGGAAAACATGAAAACATGAAAATCCAAATTGGGATTCGAATCTGAATCCCCAGTGCTGAAAGGAGAACATGCTAACCACTAAACCACCGTGCTGCCCGCCAGGTGCATTATTTAACCATAATCAAAGTCCATCAACGACGCCTCCGCCTCCTCCCCCCTGCGCCACGACGATCCTGCCACACTGAATGTGGGGCAGGATTGAGGGGGAGGCGGGTGAGAGAGAATGTCCTCCTGCCTCCCAACACGCGGCGTCTGACTCCTGACGTCATCTCTCCAGGGGTGGGCCACAAACGTGGGGTGGCACGGTGGCTTAGTGGTTAGCATGTTCTCCTCTCAGCGCTAGGGATTCCTAGTTCGAATCCCAATCTGGGTGGAGTTTCCATGTTCTCCCCGTGTCCACATGGGTTTCCTCTAGGTTCTCCGGTTTCCTCCCTCAGTCCTGAAGGGGCATGGGGAACCCCCTCACGACCCTAGTAGAGGATAAAGCAGAAGATAATGGATGGACGGATGGATGGTAATAACCATAACCATAATAATGTAGCTCTTGGAGAGTAATACCCAACCATACATGGAGTTTCAGGTGCTCCCAGTGTTCTGTTTTGTTGTTGATTCTCAGCAGAAGTTCAATTGCGGTCGTTGGCTGTTAAATCATATATGTGTCCCGTTTTAGACACAACGTCTTCGTTTCCATGTTCATAAATGTATCGTGCTTTATCTCGGGGGCAGAGCAGAGTTTAATATACGATGCAGAAGTCACACTCAGGACGAATCTTAAGTAACACTAAAGCTTTTAAGGAACCGTACTGGAGTCATATAGCAATCACACTCAGGCTTTGTCAAAGGCTAAGTGCAGGAAGAGATTACTGAAAAGCACACGGTGTTACACTGAAGTTATAACATAGAAACGAATATAAAAGAAGATTGCGGCAGGAACATTGTGGGGGGAGAAGGCGGAGCCGTCGATAATGGACTTTGATGATGGTTAATTAATCGACTTGTTGAGGCTCCGACACTCTTGCGTGGGCATCGGTGGGGAATTTGAGGACGAGAGTTTTGTCTGAGACCCAGATGACCGATAACGTCACCTGCCCTTATGCATGGCCCTGTCCCAAGCCGAAGCAACAGTGGCAAGACAAAACTCCCTGTTATGTTGATATTTTAAGGAAGAGACCTTGTGAGGACCAAGACTCAGTGGTCTTCTGCAGGACTCCTGCAGGACTGCCAATCCAATTATTTGTTGAAACCTGGGATGAAAGAGGGTACATGCGTTCCGAGAACGTCACCTGTGTGTTTGCAGACGTTCTCCAGTGGAGATGCACAGCCCTGTCCCAAGCCGAAGCAACAGTTGCAAGACTAACCTCCATGTTACGTTGTAATTTAGAGGAAGAAACCTTGTGAGGACCAAGACTCAGTGGGGAAATCACCCTCCTTGAGCGGGGGGCAGCATCAACAGTGTAGGACACTAATTTATATATAAAGTATATATAAAGTAAGTCCATTGAGGGCGTCCTGCATAATGGACTTTCATTAAGGTTAATTAATCAACCTGTTGAGGCTCCAATAATGCCCTGTCCCAAGCCAAAGTGACAGTGGCAAGAAAAAACTCCCTCTTATGTTGATATTTTAAGGAAGAAACCTTGTGAGGACCAAGACTCAGTGGGGGACTCATCCTCCTTGAGCGGGGGGCAGCATCAACAGTGTAGGACAGCCATGTACAGATTGTGTGGTGATCATGTGACCGTATTTAACAATTGAAAACTATAAAAGTCCATTGAGGGCGTCCTGTAGGACTGCCAGTCTAATTGCTCATCGTGGTGATGATCGGGGATGTGTGGAAGGCGCCTGCCGCCGGAGTGCTGGGACCTCCCACTTTTGCGTGGGCATCGGTGGGGAAGCTTCAGGTTGAGAGGTTCAGTCTGGGACTACATGGTGAAGAGTGGACGTATGGAGTTGACATGGCACTCACAGCCATGTGGGGAATATGGCGTGGAAACCATTGATAATGGACTTTGATTATGGGTAATTAATACACTTAATGAAGTGTACACCCTTTAAAACTGGGAACAACGCATGGTACAAGGTACCGCAGAGTACAACTTTTTGACCTGCTGAAAGAATAGTAGAACTAGCGGCATGCTGTAAGTCACAAGCCATGCTGGATGCCACGCTGGCCCAGGGGGACAAGTTCAAGTTCAAGTTGAAGTAATTTATTTATACAGCGCTTTTTACAACAGTACATTGTCACAAAGCAGCTTTACAGAGTTGTAAGCCTTTAAACCCCCAAAGAGCAAGCTGAAGCGACAGTGTTATGTTGATATTTTAAGGAAGGACACTACTCCATGCTAGTTTCCCGGGTGATGCTTCACTCTATCTTTTCAAAATACACTCCGACTCGTTCACTTTGCTCCAGTGATGATTGCCGCCTGGTGGTTCCACCTCACCGAGGAGCTGATTCTCACTCCGTGGCGTTCACCACTGCAAAATGGTGGAACGTTCTTCCCAACTCTGTCCGTAAGGCAGAATCACTAAACAGTTTTAAGAAACTACTGAAGACGCATATCTTTAACAAATACCTGTTGTAGAGGAAAAAAGAGGGGGGGGGGTGCAACATCAATTAACAGTGTAGCTGATTTTACTGTTTTAATGATTTTACACTGTAGTTGGTTTTCTGCATAACTTCTGACTTGTGATGTTCTCATTTGTAAGTCGCTTTGGATAAAAGCATCTGCTAAATGACTAAATGTAATGTAAATGTAAATGATGCGGCTAAGCGGCAGTCTCTGCAGGCGGTTCTTTCGTTCTGTTGGAGAAGGTGAATGTGTCTGATAGAATGTACAGTGTGTGCATACAAGGTAATAAACAGTCCAGCAGCACTGCTGTATCTGATCCGCTGTACAACACACTATGATGATCAGGACTAGTGTGGCCAGATTCACCAGATGTGGGACAAAGACTATGTTGGTGTGGGACTATGTGGGACACTGATGCATCACGTTAGTCCAGTGCTTCTCAAATAGTGGGGCGCGCCCCCCTGGGGGGGCGCAGTGCGGTTCCTGGGGGGGCGCATAACAAGATATCACAGAGCAAGTGATATTAAGTGTACTGAACAAACCCTCAAGAGACAACATGGACACATATTTAACAGAGATGAGGAGAGAAAGGCGGAGAGAGACGAAGATAATGAGAGCAACAAAAGTCAACCGAAAACTAAAACGAGGAAATGTGACGAAGCTTATGTAGCGCTTCGCTTCACTGTAACTGAGGTGGAGACGAAGAAAGACTGCTGTGTCTTTAAATGTTGGCAGCGGACAGCGTGAAGCCAAATAAATGAAGGTGTCACTTAAAGATATTACACCCCAATCACACTGATAACCGCTTGAGTTTTTTTAATCGAAAACGTGACGAGTAGAGCCAGCAATCATCCCGCTTTATGAAAGCTACTTCAGAAAAGCTGTGCTGCAATACGGGCGCGTTGGAGACATCAGTTCTGACTTCCTCATTTTGATAAAAAATAAAATAAAATAAAAAAAACAGCACAAATTGTTGTATTCATTTTAGTTTTGTAGGTTAAAGTTTTAATAATAAATTGTGCTCCTGAATGAATGTTGCTGATAAAATTTGAATTTATTATTATTTATTGATTTTATATCATTTCTTTTTCAGTATTAAATGCCAGTCAGTTCAAAAATGTTTCTAGTTTAAATAAGAATTACATTCGTTTCTGTTACAAACTAAAAAACAAAGTTAATAAAATGATTCTTTGTTCAAAGTTGATCTATATTTCTTTCTTTTTTATTTTCTTTATTGTTAATAAGGAGACATTGTTATAAAAGAGGTGCACTTTTTTATAGAAAAAAAGTGCATATTTATAGACAAATGATACTACAGTGGGCGTGTAAAAATACTTTTTCATCCCATTTTGTCATGTACGGGGGGGGGGGGGGGGGGGGGGGGGGGTGAGTGTGTGTGGGGGGCGCAAAAAGTTTACTTCTTCCTTAAAAGAAAAAAAACATGTAAATAAAAATAAAAGAAACAATCTCTAAATAAAAGAAAAAGAAAAAGAAACATCTCTAATCTGCCGCTTTAGCACATAACAGACTGCAAATAAAAGCGTATAATATATATACATATACAGTATATATACAGTATATACACATATACACACACACACACACACACACACATATATATATATAGGGTGGCACGGTGGCTTAGTGGTTAGCATGTTCTCCTGTCAGCGCTGGGGATTCCTGGTTTGAATCCCAATCTGGATGCAGTTTCCATGTTCTCCCCGTGTCCGCGTGGGTTTCCTTCGGGTTCGCTGGTTTCCTCCCACAGTCCAAAACATGGATCAAGGTCTATTGAATTCTCCAAATTGCTCCATATAGAATATATTTGTGTGTGTGAGAGTCCTGTCCTCCCAGCACCTGAGACGTTCACCCCTGGATGGACATGCTGCTGTACTATTTCAGTACACATTACACACCACCACCATGTCAGGGTCCTGATCACCAGAGAACATGCTCAAGAGGACTAACAAAGTATGTAGAGGAACCGATGGACTACAGAGAAATTATAGAATACAAAGTCCATCTGTATGTTCATTGGAGCTGATACAATAGACGTTAAAAGTAGAAATAGTGACGGTTAACTAAGTTGTTTATAATAATTAATTAATGTTATTGAATATATATTTTATGCTGAAGGAGGATTTTGACACTCTGATGTTCCGTTTTGTTCCTCAGGGGAGATCCGAATGGCGCTGGTCCTGTACAGGAATCTGGGGCAGTATTTAACGACGGAAAACGCGAGCGTGAGGCTGGGAGGTGACAGCAGTTACCCCAACTACTCCCTGATAGTTAACTCGCCTGTAATTACAGCTGCTATTAACAAAGACAGCAACAAAATCTACCTTTCAGAACCTGTGATCTTTACTGTTAAACACCTACAGGTATACACACACACACACACACACACACACACACACATACACATATATACACATATACACACAAATACACACATAAACATACATATAAACATGTACATACATATACACAAAACACACACACATATAAATATATAAATATATACACACAATCACACATACATATAGACAGACACACACACACCCATATACATATTCACACACACACACACACACACACACATATATACATACATATACACACAAACGCACACACACACACACATACACAAATACACACATAAACAGACATAAAAACATATACATACATATACACAAAATACACACACATACATACACACAAACATATACACATATACATACATATACACACAAACACACACACACATACATACACATATACTGTACACACATACACACATACATACACACATATACATATACAGACACACACATAATACATATATACACACAATCACACATACATAAACAAAAACACACGCATACATATACACATTTGTACAGACATATACATATACACACAAATACATATACACACATACATATACATAGACACACATACACACACACACACATATACATATTCACACATACACATACACAAACATACATAAACAAATACACACACATATATACCCAGACCCACATATACACACATGCAACATAATGAACAAAGTACACTTTAACTAGTACCACCACGACTACAACTATCACTACCAGTAGCTACTACTTTAACATCTCTTGCCAATTCTACCATCATTTCTCATAACACCATAACTAATACTAACTAACTGTTACTAATAACTACTGCTTCCTCCATTCATTTCACTTCTGTTATTAAAGGTAATGTCACTGTTGATTTCTTTTTTGTTGTAGTACTCAGAGTCCAACTTCAACCCAAACTGTTCGTTCTGGAGTTATTCCAAACGCACCATGACGGGATACTGGTCCACTCAGGACTGCAGGCTTCTCGGTACTAACAGAACCCACACCTCCTGCTCCTGCACACATCTCACCAACTTCGCTGTGCTCATGGGCCACGTGGAGCTCAAGGTTAGTTTTCTACACACAGTCATACACACACACACACACATATACACACAGTCACACATTCATGCACACGCCTACACACAGTCACATATACACATCTACACACAGTCACACACACACATGCCCACGCATACACACAATCACGCATACAGTCACACACACACACAGCCATTCACACAGTCACACACACACACACACACACACACATATACACACAGTCACACACACAGCCATTCATACAGTAACACACACACACACACACACACACATATACACACAGTCACACACTCATGCACACACCTACACAGAGTCATACACACACTCACAAACACAAACACGCATACACACAGTCACAAACACATGCACACCTCTACACAGTCACACATACAGTCCCACACACAGCCATTCACACAGTCACACACACAGTCAGACACACATTTACACACAGTCACACACACACACACACACACATATACACACAGTCACACACACACATGCACACGCCTACACACTGTCACACATACAGTCCCACACACAGCCATTCACACAGTCACACACACAGTCAGACACACATTTACACACAGTCACACACACACACACACACATATACACACAGTCACACACACACATGCACACACCTACACACAGTCACACACACAGTCAGACACACATTTACACACAGTCACACACACACACACACACACACACACACACATATACACACAGTCACACACACACATGCACACACCTACACACAATCACACATACAGTCATACACACAGTCACACACACACACTCACACACACAGTCAAACACGCATACACACATTCACAAACACATGCACACCTCTACACACAGTCATATACACATATGTACACGCATACACACAGTCACACACACATGCCCACGCCTACACACTGTTAAACATACAGTCACACACACAGCCATTCACACAGTCACACACACACACACACACACACACACACACACACACAGTCACACACACACACACAGTCACACACACACACACACACACACACATGCACACACACACATGCACACACCTACACACAGTCACAACAACAGTCATACACACAGTCACACACACACTCACACACACAAACACGCATACACACATTCACAAACACATGCACACCTCTACACACAGTCATATACACATATGTACACGCATACACACAGTCACACACACATGCCCACGCCTACACACTGTTAAACATACAGTCACACACACAGCCATTCACACAGTCACACACACACACACACACACACACACACACACACACACACACACAGTCACACACACACACACAGTCTCACACACACACACACACACACACACATGCACACACACACATGCACACACCTACACACAGTCACAACAACAGTCATACACACAGTCACACACACACTCACACACACAAACACGCATACACACATTCACAAACACATGCACACCTCTACACACAGTCATATACACATATGGACACGCATACACAGTCACACACACATGCCCACGCCTACACACTGTTAAACATACAGTCACACACACAGCCATTCACACAGTCACACACACACACACACACACACACACACACAGTCACACACACACACACAGTCTCACACACACACACACACACACACACATGCACACACACACATGCACACACCTACACACAGTCACAACAACAGTCATACACACAGTCACACACACACTCACACACACAAACACGCATACACACATTCACAAACACATGCACACCTCTACACACAGTCATATACACATATGTACACGCATACACACAGTCACACACACATGCCCACGCCTACACACTGTTAAACATACAGTCACACACACAGCCATTCACACAGTCACACACACACACACACACACACACACACACACACACACACACACAGTCACACACACACACACAGTCTCACACACACACACACACACACACACATGCACACACACACATGCACACACCTACACACAGTCACAACAACAGTCATACACACAGTCACACACACACTCACACACACAAACACGCATACACACATTCACAAACACATGCACACCTCTACACACAGTCATATACACATATGGACACGCATACACAGTCACACACACATGCCCACGCCTACACACTGTTAAACATACAGTCACACACACAGCCATTCACACAGTCACACACACACACACACACACACACACACACAGTCACACACACACACACAGTCTCACACACACACACACACACACACACATGCACACACACACATGCACACACCTACACACAGTCACAACAACAGTCATACACACAGTCACACACACACTCACACACACAAACACGCATACACACATTCACAAACACATGCACACCTCTACACACAGTCATATACACATATGGACACGCATACACAGTCATGCACACAGTCACAAACACATGCATGTGCCTACACATATACACAGTCACACAAACAGTCATACACACACAGTTGTACACACAGTAATACACAAAGTCACACACAGTGTCATACACACATACGCACAGTCACAAACACATTAACACACATGAATAACTAAAAAATACGTGGTAGATGATATTATAAATGACAGGTCACTTGACTCCTCTTACTCAGAGGCGCAGTGCAGAGATGTTTCCTCCTTTTGATTAAATACTATGACATTTAGCAGCAAAAAAAAAGTTTTAAAAGTCATAATTTCAGGTTTCAATTTTTTTTTGAGGTGGCTGGACATGTGAGGTGAACATGTAGAGCCCTTTTTACCATAGTACATTGTCACAAAGCAGCTTTACAGTGTTATAAACCTTTAAACCCCCAAAGAGCAAGCTGAAGAGACAGTGGCAAGAAAAAACTCCCTGTTATGTTGATATTTTAAGGAAGAAACCTTGTGAGGACTGAAAAAATGCGCTGAAGGTTGGGACACTGAGTGAATTACTGATTCGAGTCAAGAGGAAATCCCTAAAGCAGGCAGATTTACCATAGTACAGAGTTTGTTGATGCCGGAGAAGTGATACAGACAGTTTTTTACTCATAGCTTAACTGAACATTAATGCTGTGGGATTTTAATATGCACTGAATGTTGAATTATTGAATTATTATTCATTATGTGCGCGCTGGAATCGGGTTGTGCTGTATATGAAATGGTAACTTCTATCCATTCATTCATTATCTTCCGCTTTATCCTCTACTAGGGTTCTGTGTGTGTGTGTGGGGGGGGGGGAGTATTCCCCATACTCATCCAGAACATTTCGGGCGCTGGGCTGGAAACCCAGAGCAGGACGCCAATCTATCACTGGGCACACCCACTCACACACTCTATATGGGGCAATTTGGAGAATTCAATTGACCTTGATCCATGTTTTTGGACTGTGGGAGGAAACCGGAGAACCCGGAGGAAACCCACGCGGACACGGGGAGAACATGAAAACACCACCCAGATTGTGATTCGATCCGGGAATCCCTAGCGCTGAGAGGAGAACATACTAACCACTAAGCCACCGTGCCGCCACTAAAATGGTAATTTCTAAAAGTGATACTTTAAACAGGAACCAAAAAAAAAGAGAAACAAATGGGAATTATAAGCAGGATTTATTTAAAATAAATTTTATTGTACAACATACATGTTTATAAATAGCTACCGAAGTAACAAGTTGTGTTCGTGGTTCCTCTGCGATGAATAAATTATCTTCCTTTAGTAGATCTAAGGGTTTCATGTTCCGTGAGCGACTGTGTGGTGTAAACAATGGAAGCGTTAATAATATTTAGAACATACATTTTGCATGTTTGTCACACTTAAGTGTTTCGGAACATCAAACCAATTTAAACAATAGTCAAGGACTATTTGCTGGATTCCCAAAGCTTTGGAAATGGCTTTATAACCCTTTCCAGACTGATAGATCTCAATTACTTTATTTCTCAATTGTTCCTGAATTTCTTTGGATCTCGGCATGGTGTGTAGCTTTTAAGGATCTTTTGGTGGACTTTACTGTGTCAGGCAGCTCCTATTTAAGTTATGTCTTGATTGAGAACAGGTGTGGCAATAATCAGGCCTGGGTGTGGCTAGAGAAATTGAACTCCGGTGTTAAAAAGCACAGTTATAGTATGTTTTAACAAGGAGGCAATCACTTTTTCACACAGGGCCATGATGGTTTGGATTTTTTTTCTCCTTTAATAATAAACACCTTCATTTACAAATTGCATTTTGTGTTTACTTGTGTTGTCCTTGACTATTGTTTAAATTGGTTTGATGTTCTGAAACACTTAAGTGTGACAAACATGCAAAAAAACAGGAAATAAAGAAGGGGGCAAACACTTTTTCACACCACTGTATATGAAGCTGGCGGCACGGTGGCTTAGTGTTTAGCATGTTCTCCTCTCAGCACTAGGGATTCCTGGTTTGAATCCCAATCTGGGTGGAGTTTCCATGTTCTCCCCGTGTCCGTGTGGGTTTCTTTAGGGTTCTCCGCTTTCCTCCCACAGTCCAAAAACATGGATCAAGGTCAATTGAGTTCTCCAAATTGCCCCATATAGAGTGTGTCTGTGTGAGTGAGTGTGTGCCCAGCAATAGATTGCCCCCTGTCCTGGGTGTATCTGCCCAGCGCCCGAGACGTTCTCCCTTGGATGGGCATGGGGAACCCTCCCACGACTCTAGTAGAGGATAAAGCGGAAGATAATGGATGGATGGATATATAAAACTGTTTAAGTGTTTAGTCACTAATTAAATTCTTAATAATAATAACTCCTCAGAGTTAAAGAGTAAAGTGCTGCGGGGTCGTCAGGGCAGCATTATGGCAGATTAAAGATCCTGTAATCGACCGACAGAAATAAACATCATCTCATAGCATCATAACTGAATGTACCGCGGCGTTCTAAGCTTAGAGGGTTCCCCAGTCTGTCAGCATTTCAGCAGCACTTTATCAGCAGACGGGTCGGTTTAATCTGAGCACTACTCCTTCATCAACAGGGATTAATTACACTTCAGAGAGCAACGGAACCTCAGGGAGGAACGTACCTCTAATGAACTTCCACTGCCTTTGGTTCGCCCCCAGCACTGTCCATTCCTCTACACCCCCAACACCATTACTCTAAATTATCTTTAATTATCTTTAATAATGGATGAGGACATGAAGACACTGCGACATGTCGGGACACCGTGCAAATCAATGATGTCTGATAAAACGATTCATAACTAACCTGAAATAACACACATATAGATAACATACATAGAGACAGTACACATAGAGACAGTACTCCTAGATACATTATACAAGAAACACAACATAGTGATATTAAACATAGAGACACTACAAGTAGAGACACTACACATAGAGACACTACAAACAGAGACACCACTCATAGATACATTATACAAAAAACACAACATAGTGATATTAAACATAGAGACACTACAAGTAGAGACACTACTCATAGATACATTATACATAAAAACACAAAATAGTGATATTAAACATAGAGACACTACAAGTAGAGACACTACTCATAGATACATTATACATAAAAACACAACATAGTGATATTAAACACAGAGACACTATGAGCAATTTTTGAGAATTCAATTGACTTGATCCATGTTTTTTGGACTGTGGGAGGAAACCGGAGAGCCCGGAGGAAACCCACGCAGACACACGGAGAACATGGAAACTCCACCCAGATGGGGATTCGAACCGGGAATCCCCAGCGCTGAGAGGAGAACGTGCTAACCACTAAGCCACCGTGCTGCCCCCTGCTCTATACATATAGTAATACTAAACATAGAGACACTACACATAGAGACATTGATCATAGAGACACTACTCATAGAGAGAGTACACAAGGAGACACTACTCATAGAGACATTATGCATATAGTAATAGGAAACCCACGCAGACACGGAGAGAACATGGAAACTCCATCCAGATTGGGATTCGAATCGGTAATCCTCAGTGCTGAGAGGAGAACATGCTAATCACTAAGGCACCGTGCTGTCCTAATACCACTATAACAATTACCATACTATGTACCACTGCCCCCAAGTCTTACGACGGTCCCAGGTTCCACTGCTGCTGCCCCAGCAGGGCTTTTGTCATTGTGTTGCAGAGATGTTCATTCATTATCTCCCGCTTTATCCTCTATTAAGGTCGCGGTGGGGTTCCCCATGCCCATCCAGGGGAGAACGTCTCGGGCACTGGGCAGATAGACCCAGGACAGGGCGCCAATCCTTCGCTGGGCACACACTCACTCACACAGACGCACTGTAAATGGGGCAATTTGGAGAATTCAAATGACTTAATCCATGTTTTTGGACTGTGGGAGGAAACCGGAGAACCCGGAGGAAACCCACGCAGACACAGGGAGAACATGGAAACTCCACCCAGATTGGGATTCGAAGATTCAGATTCGCTGAGAGGCGAACGTGCTAACCACTAAGCCACCGTGCCGCTGCAGAGATGTTTTTCTTTATAATTTTAAAATAATGAAAACGTATCCTTTCCTGTAGCAGGGTTCCCATGTAACGTTATTTCTGGTTCTCTTTCCTCAGAAGGCCGATCAGCTGCATGAGCTCCTGTTGGACATGATCATTTCGGTGGGAATCCTGCTGTCGCTCGTCTGTCTGCTCATCTGCATCTTCACCTTCTGTTTCTTCCGTGGACTGCAGAGCGATCGGAACACCATCCACAAGCACCTGTGTCTCTCACTCTTCATAGCAGAGACACTCTTCCTCACGGGCATCAAGCGTGCCGATCAGCCTGTGAGCATCGCACTCACTCTCTCATCACAGAGCAGTTCTGATGCTGCGATGATGTAGGTCACTGCATTGCGGGGATGAGCCGGTTCATCATGATCACAAACGTTACAATTCATTTAGACATCGTCATGATGATGATGATGATGATTACATTTGGTCATTTTACATTGGGTAATTTAGAAGACGCTTTTATCCAAAGCGACTTACAAGGTGAGCACAGGGTTAATCACAACATCCCTGGAGCAATGAGGGTTAAGGGTCTTGCTCAAGAACCCACACTGGTAACTTCAGTGGACCTGGGATTTGAACCCCCAGCCTTCAGATTGATAGCTCAATGCCCTAACCACTAATAATGATGATACTTTATTAGTCCCACAATGGGACAAGTTAGAAAGATGAGAAGTAATACATTGGGAATGCAAAAAGAGATTTAATAAAACAGGCCCAGACTATGATCCTAAAGGAACACAGTTTAGGAACCCGAAAAAACACCTTTAGCATACGGCAGTACACTAAATATATTCACACACCTGTCTTGACTCACATATGAGCTAAAGTGACATCACATTCCTAATCCATAGGGTTCTATATGACGTCGGTCCACCCTCTGAAGCTAGAACAGCTCTTCTATTGTGTCTGTGTGTGTGTGTGTGTGTGTGTGTGTGTGTGTGTGTGTGTATGTGTTTGTGTGTGTGTGTGTTTGTGTATATTTATCTGTGTGTTTTTGTGTGTGTGTGTATTATTTGTGTGTGTATGTTTATGTGTGTGTTTTTGTATGTACATATATACATTTATATGTGTGTGTTTTATATATATACATAAAATATATATAATGTATCAAATGTACATATATATATATATATATATATATATATATATATATATATATATATATATATATATATATATATATATATATATATATATATATATTGGTGTGTTTGTGTACATGTATGCGTATGTTTGTGTGTGTGTTTTTGTGTATGTGTGTGTTTATATGTTTACGTGTTTGTCTGTGTGTGTGTTTGTGAGTATATATTTTTGTGCGTGTGTTTTTTTTGAGTATATATATATATATATATATATATATATATATATATATATATATATATATATATATATATATATATATATATATATATATATATTTTTTTTTTTTTTTTTTTTTTTTGTATATTCTTGTGTGGGTGTGTTTATGTGAGTGTTTTTGTGTATGTGTGTGATCTTGTGTGTGTGTGTTTTTCTGAGTATATGTATATGTATATATATTTACGTGTTTGTGTATTTGTGTGTGTGTGTGTGTGTGTGTGTGTGCATGTGTGTGTACTTTTCTCAGATCGAATGTGCGGTGGTAGCTGCTCTGCTGCACTTCTTCTTCCTGGCTGCGTTCACGTGGATGTTTTTGGAAGGCGTGCAGCTCTACATCCTGCTGGTGGAGGTCTTTGAAAGCGAGTATTCACGCACCAAGTACTTCTACCTCTGTGGATACGGGGTTCCTGCTCTGATCGTCGGAGTGTCCGCGGCTGTGGACTACCGCAGCTACGGCACAGATCATGTGTGAGTGTATATCAACTGTCTACCCTCAACCCTTAACCCTTAACCTGTCCAATCACACCTTAAGGACACTATTATATAAAGGCATGTTAGTTTTATCTGGTGGGGTGATTAGTTACAGTAATTAAACGTGCTGTTTGGATAAAAGTCCATAAAGTTAAGACCCTACACATGCGCTAATAATGCAATTAGGTATGAGAGGGTGGCATTATTGTAAATTAGGGCTGTATTCAACTACAGATTTTCATAGTCGAATCTGATTCGTCAGATTTTCCCTATAGTCGACTGATAGTCGAATCAGTTAAAATTTCACCACAAGATGGCGCTATAAGCATAGTTTTTACAAACGATTTTTAAAAAAATATTTTACTTGTTTTTCTAACAAAAGAAAACCTTTTTTTGTTTGTTTTTCTTTTTTCTTTTTTTTCCTAAAAATTATGATGATTTTATTTGACAAAAGGCTATATATATAACGAAAACAAAGACATTTCATGTAAAAACTAATGCTTAGCAGCAGCCATGGGCACCCCATGTGGTCAAAATGGTACATTCGACTATGAGGTTCATAGTCGACTACGGTTCTCCGAATCGAATCGTCGAATCAGCGAATATTGCAGCTCACCCCTATTGTAAATAAATCACAGGAAAGCGGACTGTGGGAGGAAACCGGAGAACTTGGAGGAAACCCATGGGGACACAAGGAGAACATGGAAACTCCACCCAGATTGGGATTCGAACCGGGAATCCCCAGCACTGAGAGGAGAACCACTAACCACATGTTAACCACTAAGCCACCGTGCCGCCCTCAAAAAAAATCACTTTGGTAGCATGTTCTCCTCTCAGCGCTGCTGATTCACGGTTCAAATCCCAAAATGAGTGGAGTTTCCATGTTCTCCCCCTGTCTCTGTGGGTTTCCTCTGTGTTCTCCGGTTTCCTTCCACAGTCCAAAAACATGGATTCAAGGAAAATTGAATGCTCTAAATTCTGAATAGACATTCATCCATCCATTGTCTTCTGTTTAATCCTCTATGAGGGTCAAGGGGGTTCCTCATGCCCATCCAGGGGAGGACGTTTCAGGTGCTGGGCAGATACACTGAGGATTGGAAGCCAATCCATCGCCAGACGCACACTAAATAGGGGCCATTTAGAGCAGCCAGTTCATCTTAAATCCATGTTGTTGGACTGTGGGAGAAGCCGGAGAACCCCAAGCGGACACGGGGAGAAGATAAAAACTCCACCCCGATCGGGTTGGAACCCCAGCGCTGAGAGACAAACATGCTAACCACCAAGCCGCCGTGCTGCCCGGATAATCTCAGTCTCAGTCTCCGTCCGTGTTTATAAAGTGCAGCCGTGTTGGCTGACCAGCTCAGTTTTGAGTTGAGGTCGACACCCAGGTTCTCGTCCATTCCCTGGATGTTCAGCGGCGTTGGGGGAGTGTGACATCGCCTCCGAAAATACATCACCAGCTTTTATTTATCTTTTGTTATTGTTATTATATTCTTATATTTTGTTATGATTGTAATTGCATGTGGTTTCTTTAGGTGTTGGTTACGACTGGATACTTACTTCATCTGGAGTTTCATCGGTCCTGCAACGTTCATAATAATGGTAACTACACACACAGACACACACACACACACACACACACACACAGACTCACACACACACACACACACACACACAGACACACACACACACACACACACACATATATATATATATATATATACACACACAGTTTGCACAGGAAATTGCACAGTAATAATAATAATGGTAAGCATACACAGACACACACACACACACACACACACACACACACAGTCACACACACACATATACACACACATATACAGATACACACACACATATACACACACACACACAGTTTGCACAGGAAATTGCACAATAATAATAATGGTAAGTATACACAGACACTGACCTACACACACACACACACACACACACATACATATATATATACACACACACACACACACACACACACACACATACATATATATATATATACACACACACACACAGTTTGCACAGGAAATTGCACAATAATAATAATAATGCTAAGCATAGACACACACACACACACACACACACACACACACAGTTTGCACAGGAAATTGCACAATAAAAATAATGGTAAGCATAGACAGACAGACACACACACACACACAGAGAGACTCACACACATACACACACATATATATACACACACACACACACACAGTTCACACAGGAAATTGCACAATAATAATAATAGTAAGTATACACAGACACTGACCTACACACACACACACACACACACACACACACACACACACATATACACACACACACAGTTTGCACAGGAAATTGCACAATAATAATAATGGTAAGCATACACAGACACACACACACACACACACACACACACACACACACACACACACACACACACAGTTTGCACAGAAGTGTTTTATTTTAGTGTTCAGGCATTCATTCTGCTGTAATCTGACAGTTCCTGTGTGTGTGTGTGCATGTGTGTGTGTGTGTGTGTGTGTGTGCAGCTGAATGTGATTTTCTTAGGCATTGCACTTTACAAGATGTTCCACCATACTGCTATTCTGAAACCTGACTCTGGTTGCCTAGACAACATCAAGTAAGTTCTGCTCTCTTTCCCTTCTCTGAGGGTATGTGCCTCTCTCTCTCTCTCTCTCTCTCTCTCTCTGTGTGCGTGCGCGTGCGCGTGCGTCATATGTAATTTTGGGCCATATTAATGAATCCCGATCGCTCCAGACTCTAAATGTTTACATTTTGATTATTCACCCATTCATCATGGACTCGTTTCTTTCTGATGGCTGAATTCTGTAGGCTTGGTTTCTGTATCCTCACCTCACACTTCCTCTGATAATCCGTTCTTCTGTTATTAAACCATACATCAGTATCAGTTTTATTGCATTTGTATTTAATTCTAATGTATTTAGATTCTACATTTTGGAACAAACGCAGCTGTAAAGCACCTCGAGGGTCAGAAACACTGAGAATCAAATCAATAAGAGCGAGAAAAGAGAAATCTCCCTAACAAAGGAAGAACTCCGGAGACTTTTGTCTGTGTAGCGGCTGCGCAGACCGGAGACGAAGCCCGAGGCTTGATGGAGGTCTCCTGCAGATGTCTCATAGTTAAATAAGACTGTCCGTTGTTACTGCTAAACATCTCCAAATTCAGGTCATGGGATCCCTCAGGGCTTCATACTAGAGATCATCATTTTCAGAAATAAACGCTCCATGATGCTCTGTATTACCAGAAGTATTCACTCACAGCCGTGACTCACATAAGAGCTTCACACATAAGTGACATCCCATTCCTAATCCATAGGGTTCTATATGACGGCGCAGCTAGAACAGCTTCAACTCTTCTGTTGTGTGTTTGTGTATTTGTGTGTGTATTTGTGCGTGCATGCGTACGTGCGTGCATTTGTGTGTGTTTTTGTGTGTGTGAATATATATGTATATGTATATTTGTGTGTTTGTGTATGTGTGCGCGTGTGTGTTTTCGTGTATATTTGTGTGTGTGTTTTTGTATATAGCGGCACGGTGGCTTAGTGTTTAGCACGTTCGCCTCTCAGCACTAGGGATTCCCGGTTCGAATCCCCATCTGGGTGGAGTTTCCATGTTCTCCCCGTGTCCACGTGGGATCAAGTCAATTGAGTTCTCCAAATTGCCCCATATAGAGTGTGTATGAGTGAGTGAGTGTGTGCCCAGCGATCGATTGGCGCCCTGTCCTGGGTCTATCTGCCCAGCGCCCGAGACGTTCTCCCCTGGATGGGCATGGGGAACCCCCCCCGTGACCCTAATAGAGGATAAAGCGGGAGATAATGAATGAATGAATATATATATATATATATATATTAGGGGTGAACTGCAATATTTGCTGTTTCGACGATTCGATTCGGAGAACCGTAGTCGACTATGAATCTCATAGTCGAATGTACCATTTTGACCACATGGGGGTGCCCATGGCTGCTGCTAAGCATTAGTTTTTCATTGAAATGTCTTTGTTTTCGTTATATATATAGCCTTTTGTCAAATAAAATCATCCTAATTTCTAGAAAAAGAAGAAAAAAAAAAGAAAAAAAAAAAGGTTTTCTTTTGTTAGAAAAACAAGGAAAATATAAAAAAAAAATCTTTTTTAAAAACCACGCTTATAGCGCCATCTTGTGGTGAAATTTTAACTTATTCGACTATCAGTCGACTATAGGGAAAATCTGACGAATCAGATTCGACTATGAAAATCCTTAGTTGAAGACACCCCTAATATATATATATATATATATATATATATATATATATATATATATATATATATTCTTATAAATTCTTATATTTGCACTTATACAGACACGCACACAAACACACTCTATATGGGGCAATTTGTAGAACTCAATTGACTTGATCCATGTTTTTGGACTGTGGGAGGAAACCCCGGAGGAAACCCACGCAGACACAGGGAGAACATGGAAACTCCACCCAGATGGGGATTCGAACCGGGAATCCCTAGTGCTGAGAGGAGAACATGCTAACCACTAAGCCACCGTGCCGCCTATATATATATATATATATATATGCATTAGTGGTTAGTGCTTAGTGGTTACCATGTTCTCCTCTCAGCACTGGGCATTCCCAGTTTCCATGTTCTCCCCGTGTCCACGTGGATTTCCTCCGGGTTCTCCGGTTTCCTCCCACAGTCCAAAAACATGGATCAAGGTCAATTGAATGCTCCAAATTGCCCCATATAGAGTGTGTTTGTGTGAGTGAGTGTGTGTCCAGTGATAGATTGGTGTCCTGTCCTGGGATTATCTGCCCAGTGCCCGAAACGTTCTCCCCTGGATGGGCATGGGGAACCCCCCCATGACCCTAGTAGAGGATAAAGCGGAAGATAATGGATGGATGGATGGATTTCATAATTAATTTTTTTATTTATTTTCAAGTCAGGGATGTTTTTAACCTCATCAGCGATAATCAGGACTCATCTTTAAAGACCTGTTCACTAAACTGTTGTCTTGTCTTCTTTAAATTCCCCTTACTGTAAATCTGTGGTGTTCCCCATTAGCAACGTTCTAATGTTTAGGTCTCCATCCATTACTCTGCCCTTTTAAAGTGTCTTAGTTCTTTGGTATAATTGACCACATGATAATGTAGCCCGTCTCGAACCTGTCAGTAGGCTACGCTCTGCTTCACTGGGGCTCGGCATCCTTCTTTAATAATGAACCTGATTCCTGGGGCAGTGCATTAGGAGTTATTAATGATCCATGCAGAGGGAAAGAATTTAGAGATTTTAAAGCATAAATGGAGTCTTAGCACTAAGTACAGACCTGTAGACACCAAGACGCCAAGATGGCTGCCAAGAAGACCCTTAATTCTTATCACCCTACCTCCCGCCCACTTTACTTACCTGTCTAACTGCTTACAAACTAACCAACCTGCTTATTTAATACCCTGCCAACTTCATTCTCCACCAAACTGTCTACCTACCTGCCCTGCCCCCCCAACCACCCACCCACCCACTCTCATGAATCATTTGCACTGAGCATCTGTGGTCCGAATAACAATTTCAAGATTAAGTGCTGAAGGACTTTTAAGTAAAGTATATTCATTAATTACCTTCCACCTAATCCTCCACTAGGGCGGCACTGTGGCTTAGTGGTTAGTACGTTCTATATATATATGCATTAGTGGTTAGTGCTTAGTGGTTACCATGTTCTCCTCTCAGCACTGGGCATTCCCAGTTTCCATGTTCTCCCCGTGTCCGCGTGGGTTTCCTCCGGGTTCTCCGGTTTCCTCCCACAGTCCAAAAACATGGATCAAGTCAACTGATTCTCCAAATTGCCCCATATCGAGTGTGTCTGTGTGAGTGAGTGTGTGTCCAGTGATAGATTGGCACCCTGTCCTGGGTGTATCTGCCCAGCGCCCGAAATATTCTTCCCTGGATGGGCATGGAGAACCCCCCTCGACCATAGTAGAGGACAAAGCAGAAGTTAATGGATGGATGGTATATGTTGATACCCGTGGCGGCACAGGGGCTTAGTGGTTAGCATGTTCTTCTCTCAGCGCTAGGGATTTTCGGTTCGAATCCCAATCTGGGTGGATTTCCATGTTCTCCCCGTGTCTGCGTGGGTTTCCTCCGAGTTCTCCGGTTTCCTCCCACAGTCCAAAAACATTGATCAAGGTTGATTGAATTATCCAAATTGCCCCATATAGAGTGTGTTTGTGTGAGTGAGTGTGTGCCCAGTGATAGATTGACGCCCTGTCCTGGGTGTATCTGCCCAGCGCCCGAAATGTTCTCTCCTGAATGAGCATGGAGAACCCCCCCCCCATGACCCTAGAAGTGGGTAAAGTGGAAGATAATGGATGGATGGATAATCCTCTACTAGGTTCCATCCAGGGGAGAACGTTTCGGGCGCTGGGCAGATACACCCAGGACACGGTGCCAATCTATCACTGGGCACACACTCAATCACAAACACACTCCATATGGCGCAATTTGGAGCATTCAGTTCACCTTGAATCCAAGTTCCCAAGTTGAATCCAAAACCCATGCAGACAACATGAAAGCTTTTCACAACCACTAAGCCACCAGCCATGTTTATGAACACAGATGTATTTTATTGGAGTCAGTATCCATCGCTCTCAGGAATACGGTGGAGGATATTGTCAAAAAGCTAAACAAAACTAACTAAACAGTAGGAGATTCGGGAACCTTAGAGAGTGACTGGAGACAGCCGGGATAGTCCACAATAACTTTATTAACCTGGCTGAACCACTGAAATATAATATAATAAGAGACAGAACCCACAGTAAGTGATTAAAACAAACTGAGGAGAGGCCTGCTGTTTTGGACGACCCGAGAAACCGGAGATGCCACAGGAACAATAAACAAACTGAAAATAATAAAACTAAAGAAAATGAAAATGGAAAACACCGGAACACCAGCTGCAACAGAAAACACCTTCTACACTGTGAGCCATGTTGGCAACTCCTCAGTAAGGAAAGAAGCTATTGGCTGTTAAAAGTGGCTAAATGGCATTGCCTTTTTTGAATAATAGTCTATTAGAAGCTGCAGAATAAAGAAATAACGTAAGAGAGAACAAAATGAGTCAAAAACTTTTAAAAGTCTTTTAAAAGTCTTTGACTTAAAAGTCTTTGACTTTAAAAAGTCAAAAAAATTTTAGAACTTCCATCCATCCATTATCTTCAACTAGGATCGCGGGGGGGTTCCCATGCCCATCCAGGGGAGACTGTTTCGGGCGCTGGGCAGATACACCCAGGACAGGACACCAATCTATCCCTAGGCACACACTCACACACACAGACACACTCTATATGGGGCAATTTGGAGAAGTAAATTGACCTTGATCCATGTTTTTGGACTGTGGGAGGAAACCAGAGAACCCGGAGGAATCCCATGCAGACACGGAGAGAACATGGAAACTCTACCCAGATTGGAATTCGAACCTGTCGTGGGTCCGCCCAGCACCCGAAACATTCTCCCCAGGAAGGAGCCTAGTAGAGGATTATCTGTCCATTATCCTTTACTTAATCCTCTTCTAGGGTAGCGTTGGTGAGGGAGTTCCCCATGCCCATCCAGGGGAGAACGTTTTGGGCGCTGGGCAGATACACTCAGGACAGGACGCCAATCTATCGCTGGACACACATTCACTCACACAGACATGCACACAAACACACTCTATATGGGGCAATTTGGAGAATTCAGTTGACCTTGATCCATGTTTTTGGACTGTGGGAGGAAACCGGAGAACCCGGAGGAAACCCACGCGGACACGGGGAGAACATGGAAACTCCACCCAGATTGGGATTAGAACCGGGAATCCCTAGCGCTGAGAGGAGAACATGCTAACCACTAAGCCACCGTGCCGCCGACTCTAATATTCATCCATTAATTCATTATCCTCCACTTTATCCTCTACTAGAGTCAAGGGGTGTGGGGAGTTCCTCATGCCCATCCAGGGGAGAACGTTTTGGGCGCTGGGAAGATACACTCAGGACAGGACGCCAATCTATCGCTGGACACACACTCACTCACACACATGCACACTATGTGGGGCAATTTGAAGAAGTCAATTGACCTTGATTCCATGGTAACCCACACGGACATGGGGAGAACAGGGAAACTCCACCCAGATTGGGATTCGAACCTGAATCCCCAGCGCCTAGAGGTAAACGTCCTAACCACTAAGCCACCTTGAACCTACAAACCACTTATGACTGGGGTGCTACCCGTCCAATGAGATATGGAATCGTCCTGTATTTGCTTACTTGCGCCCCCTATTTGTTCTGTATTTCCAAAAATGTCCCAAAAAAATGGCAACATCAACACTAAATCTAATTATAATAATTAAAAGCTTCCCCCGGTTCCGCCTCTCTAAACACAGATGGAACACAGTGTTTAGCACATTCGCTTCTCAGATCTAGGGATTCCCGGTTTGAATCTCAATCTGGGTGGAGTTTCCATGTTCTCCCCGTGTCTGCGTGTTCCTCTGGGTTCTCCGGTTTCCTCCCACAGTCCAAAAACATGTATCAAGATCAATTGAATTCTCCAAATTGCCCCATATAGAGTGTGTCTGTGTGAGTGAGTGTGCCCAGTGATAGATTGGCGTCCTGTCCTGGGTGTATCTGCCCAGCGCCCGAAACGTTCTCCCCTGGATGGACATCGGGAACCCCCCCCCGCGACCCTAATAGAGGATAAAGCAGAAGATAATGGATGGATGGATATAACCTGAATATAAACAGGACATTTCACAACTGTGTAATTTTTGTAATAGAATCTTTTATGTGGGCAGCACGGTGGCTTAGTGGTTAGCATGTTCTCCTCTCAACACTGGGTATTCCCGGTTCAAATCCCAATCTGGGTGGAATTTCCATGTTCTCCCCGTGTCTGCGTGTTCCTCCGGGTTCTCCGGTTTCCTCCCACAGTCCAAAAACATGGATCAAGGTCAATTGAATATGCCAAATTGCCCCATATAGAGTGTGTCTGTGTGAGTGAGTGTGTGCCCAGTGATAGATTAGTGTCCTGTCCTGGGTGTATCTGCCCAGCGCCCGAAACCTTCTCCCCTGGATGGACATGGGGAACCCCCCCCGTAACCATAGTAGAGGATAAAGTGGAATACAATGGATGGACAATCTTTTATGTTGTTCCTCTCTCTCTCTCTCTCTCTCTCTCTCTCAGATCATGGGTGATTGGTGCCATCGCTCTGCTTTGTCTGCTCGGGCTGACGTGGGCATTTGGTCTGATGTACATCAATGAGAACACGGTCATCATGGCTTACCTGTTCACCGTCTTCAACTCTCTGCAGGGGATGTTCATCTTCATTTTCCACTGCATTCTTCAGAAGAAGGTATTTCTGAGACGTGTTTGTAGAAATGTTCACAGATGATGCAAAGCATCAAAGCAGGTGAGCCAAGAGAGGAAAGAAAAGTGATAAAGTGATTTTTTTTGCTTACTGTGCATACACACAGAGGAATTAGTCCTCACACACACACACACACACACACACACACACACACACACACACACTGGTAAAGTGAGCACACATGCCCAGAGCGATGCGCAGCCTTGTATACGGCGCCCGGGGAGCAATTGGGGTCAGGTGTCTTGCTCAAGGGCACTTCAGCCATGGTATCTGGTGGGATCGGGAATCGAACCGGGGACCTTCAGGTCACAAGGCTGAATACTTAACCACAAGTCCATGGCTGCCCAATAAAGACGCACAAGGAGGAGGAGGGCGGTACTGTGGCTTGACCGTCCATCTCTCAGCGCTGGGGATCCAGCTTCAAATCCCAATCTGGGTGACGTTTCCATGATTTCCCCGTGTCTATGTGGGCTTCTCCAGGTTCAGCATTTTCCATCCACAATCCAAAAACATGGATTCAAGGTGAATTGGCTGCGCTAAATTACTAAATTGTCCCTTTACACGGTGGCTTAGTGGTTAGCATGTTCTCCTCTCAGCACTGTGGATTCCTGGTTTGAATCCCAATCTGGGTGGAGGTTCCATGTTCTCCCCGTGTCCACGTGGGTTTCCTCCAGGTTCTCCGGTTTCCTCCCACAGTCCAAAAACATGGATCAAGGTCAATTGAATTCTCCAAATTGCACCATTTAGAGTGTGTGTGTGTGTGTGTGTGTTTGTTTGTTTGTGTGTGAGTGAGTGTTCTTTCCTGCATGTGCATGGGGAACCTCCTTGCGACCCTAGTAGAGGATAAAGCGGAAGATAATGGATGGATGGATGGATGGTCCCTTTATAGTGTGTGTGTGTGAGTGTGTGTGTGTGTGTGTGTGTGTGTGTGTGTGGGTGTGTGGGTGCGATTGTGGTTGAGCCATAAAGAGCTCTGAATGTTGACTTTGTTTTGGGGTTTTACAATTAAGCCTGCATTTCAGAAAATCAATCACTGGTATTAATCATCTATCCATTATCTTCCGCTTTATCCTCTACTAGGGTTGTGGGGGGGGGGGGGGTTCCCCATGCCCATCCAGGGGAGAACGTTTCGGGCGCTGGGCAGATACACCCAGGACAGGACACCAATCTATCACTGAACACACACTCACTCACACAAACACACTCTATATGGGGCAATTTGGAGAATTCAATTGACCTTGATCCAGGTTTTTGGACTGTGGAAGGAAACCGGAGAACCCGAAGGAAACCCACGTGGACACGGGGAGAACATGGAAACTCCACCCAGATTAGGAATCGAACCTAGCACTGAGAGGAGAACATGCTAACCACTAAGTCACCATGCTGCGCTGGTATTGATCAGTCATTAAATATTGATTAATACCACAATATATAAAGACCCGATAAAGATCCTACTGCTGTACTGAGTTAATAGATCCGCCAACAACAGCTGACTATGTAACCTGAAGAATGTACTGTCAGTGAGATCAACAACCTCCAAACGTTTTCCACCACCTAGAAACATATGGACTAAACTTTATTTACACCAATGGTCCCCATTTTGCTGCCTAAGCAGCCATGACCTTATATACAGTCCAAAAACATGGATCAAGTCAATTAAATGCTCCAAATTGCCCCATATGTGTGTGTGTTTGTGTGAGCGAGTGTGTGTCCAGTGATAGATTGGTGTCCTGTCCTGGGTGTATCTGCCCAGCGCCCAAAATGTTCTCCCCTGGATGGGCATGGGGAACCATGACTGACGGTACATATATAAATATAGTGATGGATTGGCACACTGTCCTTGGTGAATCTGCCTGTCGCATAAAATGTTCTTCCCTGGGGGAAGCCCCCGACTTAAGACTAAAGTCTAGCATTAATCAGAGGATAATGAGATTTTATGAGAAAGACCCAGAGCAAAAGAGTGATATTATATATTTCCAGCAAATTTCTTTTTGATTCGTGCAGCTGACGCTGTGATTCATTTTTAAAGGGTAGTGTAAATATGGACAAAGAGAAAAGGAGAAAAACTTCAAAGTTACGGCCTTGCGATGCCACGGCTAGGAAGGACCGAGTCCAAAGCTGAAGGTGGTTCAAAAGTAATATTTAATGGAGAAGACACCGGGTAAAACCAGACAAAGCATGCGACGCGTCGACAACTTAATGGACTAAATCAATGGCCAGAAGGGGAAGCCGTAATTGTCCCGCCCACTCCGCTTTATGCTCTGTGAACTCCGAAAGCCTGGGTCGGGATGAGACAGGATTTCTCCCGGGCTTTATAAAAATAACACTTCAAATGTGCTGCCATATTTGTCACAATTCTACACAGATAAAATCATGTATATTATATATATTAATGAAATGTTTATATGGGAAATGTATGGAGTTGCTTCATAATCTGGAGTTAATTAAAGCTAAATCCATAAATAATCAATCCATCCATTATCTTCCGCTTTATCCTCTATTAGGGTCGCGGGGGGTTCCCCATGCCCATCCAGGGGAGTACGTCACGGGCGCTGGGCAGAAACACCCAGGACAGGGCGCCAATCTGGGCACACTCACTCACACAAACACTCTCTATATGAGGCAATTTGGAGAACTCAATTAACCTTGATCCATTGAGCATGTTCTCCTCTCAGCACTAGGGATTTTCGGTTCGAATCCCAATCTGGGTGGAGTTTCCATTTTCTGCCCGTGTCTGTGTGGGTTTCCTCTGGGTTCTCCGGTTTCCTCCCACAGTCCAAAAACATGGATCAAGTCAACTGAATTCTCCAAATTGCCCATATAGTGTTAGTTATAGATTGGTGTCCTGTCCTGGGTGTATCTGCCCAGCGCCCAAAAAGTTCTCCCCTGGATTGGCATGGGGAACCCCCCCGCGACCCTAGTAGAGGATGAAGTGAAAGATAATGGACGGATAATCCTCTACTGGGCTCCATCCTGCGGAGAAAGTTTCGCACGCTGGGCAGATACACCCAGGACAGAACACCAATCAATCACTGGGCACTCACTCACACAGACACTCACACAAACACACGGGGCAATTTGGAGCATTCAGTTCACCTTGAATCCATGTTTTTGGACTGTGGGAGGAAACCGGAGAACCGGGAGGAAACCCATAGGGAGAACATAGAAACTCCACCCAGATTGAGATTAGCGCTGAGAGGAGAACATGCTAACCACTAAGCCACTATGCCGCCAGCCATAAATAATATTTGTTTTTTAACATTAAGGTGCGTAAGGAGTACGGGAGGTGTCTACGCTCACACTGCTGCCGAAAGAAGAACGTGGACTCAACCATCTCCACGTCCACCAAAACCAGCACTGCCAGGACGCCCAGGGGCTACTCCACCAACTCACAGGTATTTACCACTAGAGGGCATCGACGACGATGCCGTTTAATGTCGTTCATCGGTTTCCTGATTTTATTCAACCGTTTAGTGCGATATTGATTTCTGTTCTCTTATTTAGAGTCGAATTCGTAGGATGTGGAACGATACTGTGAGGAAACAGTCTGAGTCAGCGTTCATCACGGGGGATATTAATAACACAGCTACTCTGAACAGAGGTAATACTGCCTGTGTGTGTGTGTGTGTGTGTGTGTGTGTGTGTGTGTGTATGTGTGTGTGTGTGTGGTGCTATGAAATATTGATTGAGTTTACATTTGATAAAGTACAGAGCTGAATGTTCAGCCCTCTGTGGTTACATCACCACCTGCCACCAGAACACTGATGTTACTATAAAGAGAATGAGTTATGTTCTACATAATGCATGCTAACTTCCATCCATTCCACTTTATCCTCTGCTAGGGTCATGGGGCGGTTCCCCATGCCCATCCAGACACACAAACACACTCTATATGGGGCAATTAGGAGAATTCAATTGACCTTGATCCATGTTTTTAGACTGTGGGAGGAAACCGGAGAACCCGGAGGAAACCCACCCGGACAAAGGGAGAACAAACTGCACCCAGATTGGGAGTCGAACCAAGAAACTCTAGTGCTGAAAGGAGAACATGCCAACCACTAAGCCACCATGCCGCCCCTTCATGTTAACTTATAATTAATTACTAATGAATAAATAAATAATGAAAAACATTTTTAAATAATCATTTTAAATACAATATAAATAGGACGGCACGGTGGCTTAGTGGTTAGCATGTTCTCCCCGTGTCCTCGTGGGTTTCTTCTGGGTTCTCTGGTTTCCTCCAACAGTCCAAAAAACATGGATCAAGGTTAATTGAATTCTCCAAATTGCCCCATATAGAGTGTGTTTGTATGAGTGAGTGTGTGCCCAGTGATAGACTGGCACCCTGTCCTGGGCATGGGTGGGCATGGGACCCCCCATGGGGCCCCACGCTACCCTAGTAGAGGATCAAGCCAAAGACAATGGATGGATGGATGGATGGATACAATATAAATATACACTGTTTTGCCAAAAGTATTTGCCCCCCCATCCAAATGATCAGAATCTGGTGTTCCAATCACTTCCATGGCCACAGGGGCATAAAAATCAAATCAAGCACCTAGGCATGCAGACTGTTTTTAGAACATTTGTGAAAGAACGGGACGCTCTCAGGAGCTCAGTGAGTTCCAGTGTGGAACTATAATAGGGTTCCACGTGTGCAACAAATCCAATCGTGAAATTTCCTCGCTCCTGAATGTTCCACAGTCGACTGTGTGTTTTAGAGTATGTGTGTTTTTGTGTATGTGTGTGTTTTAGTGTGTTAGTGTGTTATTATGTGTGTTATTGTGTATATATATATATATATATATATATATATATATATATATATATATATATAAAACGCACATACACTAAAACACACACATAAATATACACAAATACATGGGCGCACACACACACACACACACACACACACACACACACAAACACTCAAACACGCAAATATATGCAGACAACAAAACACATACATACACAAAATCACACACATAAACATATATATATATTTGTGATTATATCAGTGATTCTCAATTATTTTCTGTTAAGCCCCCCCTAGGAAGAAGAAAACTTTTTGCGCAAGCCCCCCCCCCCCCCCCACACACACACACACACACTCACCCCCCCCCCCCCCCCACATGACAAAATGGGATGAAAAAGTATTTTTACACGCCCACTGTAGTATCATTTGTCTATAAATTTGTTCTAAGTACCCCTCTTTTATAACAATGTCTCCTTATTAACAATAAAGAAAACAAAAAAGAAAGAAATATAGATCAACTTAGAACAAAGAATCATTTTATTAACTTTGTCTTTTAGTTTGTAACAGAAACGAATGAAATCCTTATTTAAACTAGAAACGTTTTTGAACTGACTGGCATTTCCTCCGGAGAACCCGGAGGAAACCCACGCAGACACGGGGAGAACATGGAAACTCCACCCAGATGGGGATTCGAACCGGGAATCCCTAGCGCTGAGAGGCGAACGTGCTAACCACTAAGCAACCGTGCCGCTATATATATATATATATATATATATATATATATATATATATTTATTTATTTATATATATATATATATACACACACAAACACACACACACATAAAGATACACAAATACACGGACGCACACACACAAACACAAACACACAAAAGAAGAGTTAAAGTTGTTCTAGCTGCAGAGGTTGGACCGACGTCATATAGACCCTTATGGATTAGGAATGTGATGTCACTTAAGCTCATATGTGAGTCAAGACAGGCGTGTGAATACTTTTGGCAGTATAGTGTGTGTGTGTTGTTTCTTATGAAATAATAATGTAGGAGACTCAGGTGGAGGGATGGTGCTGTCTGGTTAATGACAGCTTCTCGGTGATTGGTCGGTTACGTCATGTGATGTGATGCTTCAACATCGTGTGCTCTATTTATTTGTGTGGTGTTGACGTTCTCTGTTGCCATTCGCCGATTCTTTTCTCTGTTTGTGTGTGTGTGTGTGTGTGTGTGTGTGTGTGTGTGCTTATGTTGTAGGTACTATGGCTAACCATATCATCTCCAACGCCTTGTTACGTCCTCATGGTACTAATCCTTATAACACACTGCTGGGGGATTCTGCCGTGTACAATAACCCATCCACAAACATGTTCAACACTCAAGGTTTGATGTGTTCACACACACACACACACACACACACACACACACACACACACACACACACACACACACACACTCACACATACAGGTTCTCCAGCGCAATGTCAGTGCAGAACTCTATAGTGAATAGTGTTATGATAAAGATAATGAGTGAGAGAGAGAGACACACACACACAAATACACAAACATGTAAATATATATATATATATATATATATATATATATATATATATATATATATATATATATATATATATATATATAAACACAAAAACACACATAAATTTACACAAATACTCACACGCACACACACACACACACACAAACACAGGTTCTTTTGCGCAACATCAGTTCAGAACTCTAAAGTGAATAGTGTTATAATAAGGATAACGAGTGAGAGAGGTTGACACACACATACACAAATACACAAACATGTACGTAAATAAACACAATACACAAAAACACATAAATACACACACACACACACACACACACACACACACACACTCACACATACAGGTTCTTCAGCACAATGTCAGTGCAGAACTCTAAAGTGAATAGTGTTATGATAAGGAAAATGAGTGAGAGAGAGAGAGACACACACACAAATACACAAACATGCAAATAAACACAATACACAAAAACACACACAAACATACACACACAAATATATATATATTGTGGTGGAAATAATATTCTCGTGAGACAATGCATATTAAAAGAAGTGATATTTATTAAAGAAAGGTAAAAGACAAAGCGAAAGAAAATGAGAGAGCGTAAGGAAAATCCTACTCCGCTCTCTGACAAGTTATCAGAGAGCCCCACTATTTATATCATGTGTGCAGAGCATTTGCTGAAATCTTCTCTGCGACCTTCAATAGCTTGTTTTACAAACAACAATGTCTGAATAGTGCAGACGTGGATCTCAGTTCTGTCTACGTGGTTTTATTGCAATGGTTAAACAGCAGACTGATGTCTAGCACTGACCCTACTAAATGTCAACATGACTTAGTGTAATCATATCATCATAATAAGATATCATAATAAGACATAATAACTGTAGAAGTTTCTTCATAGTTATATTCAAACACAATGGTTAAGATGAATCACTCATACATAGTAAAATCATATTATACATAGTAAAATACTATTTTCTTTCACAATTCACCCTTTGATTCATTTTAATCATTGAATAGTTCATTTAATTTTTAAATCATCAGCATCATCTCCGTCTTCTGGTTGCTCGGGATATGGCTGTTGCTTACTAGACACTGTTTTGATCATGTTAGATAGACATTGGCAAGAAATAGGGACACAATGTAAAGAAGCAAAATTATTAAAATAACTGTACTGCAAGCCATCAACCGCAAGTAAAATGCCAAAGTGCAAGTGTCTGTTTACTTTTAAGTGAGGGATGTTTAGATGATATCCGACTGGTTGCATGATGGAAACGTGCCGTTTGTCCATGTTTTGTAAGTGTAGTTAAAAGGTGACATTGACAACATGGATGGATCACCGGAGTTGTGTGGCATTGCTGTTTACATTTTACTTGGTCGTGTAATTAACAAACTTCCAGTAAATGGATGTCTGGATGTCTGCAGAACAGCATCGAAGTGGGTTTGTGGTCGGAGATCACCTGATACGCTGCTCCCATCATGAGCAGTGACATTGCGACAGCATAAAGGGTCATTAAGATCGGCCTTAAGATCCTTCTCGTTTGCAGACTCATCATGAGGCAATTCAGGGCCTTTTGCAGTGGGTGTAGTGCAGTGCTTGTAGTCAGGAGAACTTGGACTGGCCCCCTCCACCTGGGTTGGTTCCACCTCTTTCTTCTTAAGTCCTTGATCAGCACCCAGAGTCCGGGTTAGAACGGGTGAAGTCTCCGGGTTGGAACGGGTGAAGTAGATGGTCAGTTGGCTTCGGTAGGATCGCCTTTACCTGCACAAAAGAAAGACTTGTGCAGCGATGCACAGTACTAAAGCATTACTTCATCAAATAGGTGGTCGTCTAGGTCCTGCTGACTTAGACTGGTGTTTAGAGGTCTGCTGAAGACAATCTCGAACGCTGACAACTTGGTCTTTGCTTGTGGGCTTGTGGCTTGGTCTTTGCTTGTGGTGCAGTGTTCTACACTGCCACAATACCAGGCAGGCCCCATCTTTGGAATTGTTTCTCTCAGAAATGCCTTGGCAACTGCTTCTCCATCCTGTTTACCTGTTGGAAAAATCTCCACCCACTGTTTGAACATGCATACACACAAGTAAGTATTCCTTCCCTTCTGAGGGTGTTAATTCTACAAAGCCAATTTGCCAGTATTGAAATGGTTCTGTAGGCGATGGGTGTCCTGAGGGGTTATGTGCAGCTGGTGTCATGTACTGGCGTGTTTTGTCTGCACACCAGGCACTGTGCACTGTGCACCATATACACCATCATATACACCTTTGGTAAGCAAGGACAATTGCTTTCACAAGTGTTGTATGTTGATTGTAGTAAGATTCGTGGATGCATGTTCACGTTCATGTTGGAGTGTTTGTAAAGGCGGTTTGTATTTGCGCAGTGTGTTTTGCGGTTGCATCAGCTGAAGTGTTACCTTTTGTGACTTCGTACTCACCTTTCTTGTGCGCTGCGCATTTAATGATGGCAAGATTATTATTATTTATTTTTTTTTTTTTTAAATAGAATAGCATCTAACAATTTAGATACCAAACGATGGTTTTTAATTTTGGTTCCAGAGCTAGTGAGGAAATCTTTGTGTTTCCAAATTTTCCCAAAATCCCCATGTATGTGTGTGTGCTTCAACAGAGCCAAAGTTGCCTCTTTACACATCTACATATTGTAAAAGGACAGTGTTTTTAGGCCATTTCAGTAATTGTAAGCTTGTGTGCAGCGCTGCATTGTAAATTGGAGTTGTTTTGGCATGTAATCGGATTTTGGTGTGATTTTTACTGGCTTGATCCACGTCAAATATCCGGTTCGCCCACAATTTAGGAGGAACTTTGGCCAATTCACGTTCCTCAGTGTCGACACGTTGGTGTTTTAGGCATGCTTTTTATACTCGCGAGTTCCACCCCCCTTTTGCTTTGCAATTTGTATGGCATGGTCATTTTCCAAGATTGAGTGCTTTTGCTGTACAGGTGATTGGTTCTGTCTACAGGTTCCCAGTCACCTGCTACAGTTATTTATTTAGCCCAGGGTCCCACCTCTTTCCAATGGGGATCCTCCTGGGATGATGCCATAGAAATATGTGGTGGAGTTGTGCATTTCAAAAAGTAATCTCTGCCCAACTGTCAAAGTCGTACCCATTTTCTGTCACATATTAGTTCCGTCATAGTCAAACAGTCTGGTTTATTGTCAGTCAAATCTCCACAGGAAACCTTGTCTTTAAATTGGAAAACAGTGCTATTTTCATTTAACATGTTAAAATGTAATAGTTTATTTAAAATGAGCTTGAAATATTTTATATGCCGCAGCTAATTAATATTAATTCACTAACTTTCCCCAATTCAACATTATTGAAACTGTAGGACTTTTTGGGTATTAATATGATATTAATAAAGCCCTCCGCATCCCATTACCAAATTACGGAGAATGAGAGATGGTCAGATTTAATGCGTGTTCTATTATGTAAAATATCTGCCTCCAAATATTTTTTTTTTATTAAAATGGTAACTGTAGTTACACGAGTGATTCTCTGCGCTAAATGGGTTAATTGTATTTAAATGGTTAAGCTATATCTGATTCAGGATTCTGTAAGCATGCAGAAATCTTAATTCTGTCAGAGGCTTTTATAATATCTGGACAGAGGTTATATTGACATGTGGATATATCTAAATATCCCTCAGAGGTCAATCTTATAGCTGCTTTAAATACACCATTTAGTTAGAAATAAATTAACCTTTGAATTTCAGCCTTGAAGGATTAACTGGAAACTGTGGTTTAGAGTAATAACAATATTTATTACTAATGATTAATTAAGAACACGAAGAATACTAAGATTACTGAACAGATTTATAATGAACAGTTACTAATAGCAAATGAACGCGCCCTTTAGGTACAAACTCACGTGTTATGCGAACGCTGGAAAAATGCCGGAACCAAGAGCCCACTGGGTCGAGCAAAGCAAGTCAGGCCTTAACCTAAGCAGAGCCTGACCAGGCAAAAACCAAGCATAGCAGGGCCCAGCAGCAGCACTGGCCGGAGCTAGACCAGGAGAAGAGAGAGAGAGTTTGCCTGTTATTTTCACATCAACCTTTAAACCTTTTGATGATAATAAGGCTAGGAGCCAGGATTCTTCGTTCAGTTAATATGCTAAAGGGGCCAGGTCATCACGATGTCAAACCCTAATTTTAAACCGGTTTTAGGGACAAATGCTATCGGCTGAGACTGATGTGTCATGAGCTGCATTGCTTGTGAGGAGTCATAGGTGTGATACTTCATGCTGATTGTTATTAGAAGTACAAAGACCAGATGTTCTTATATTTGAAAGAGGCTACAGTACCAGAAATCTGTCATGTTCTATAAATCTACTATATCGTATAACCTAGCTTGTTATACCTAGTATATAAATAAGCACCTTTAGAAGGGGATCTTATCCATACCAAACATGACATAGTGCAAACCATATTCACTCAATAAAACACAAGTTTCATTATTTCTACAAAACACAGCAATCAATGCAAAACCACAAATAATCTTTTCCCTACCTTCACTTACTCATGACCTCATCAAAGACACACACACACACACACACACACACACACACACACATAGTGTTAATCAGAGATAAGAGCAGAGCAGAGAGAGCTTGTAAGGAGTATGTATTTCTCATCCTTAAATTACTTATTTCATTTAGAATTGTCAAGCAATTATTTTGATAGCCAAATTTATTAGGTTATTTATTTATTTAACCTTTAACCCTATTTTAAAACCCTAATAGATTAATTAATTATTATTTATTATGAGCAACATGTGACCTTAATGCTGGCAGCAGTTCAGGTTCATTCAGGCTGAGTTCTTTAAACAGTGCTCATACAGACTGAAGGACCGGATGGATCAGCTCTCTTGATCCTGAGATACTGACCATATTTAATTTCTAACGTCGACGTCTCCCTGATCTGGGGGAGGTCTGGGATCAAACAGACCCTCCCCCGTCTTCGGTTGAGCACGCCCTCACTTTTCGCCAGAAATTCTCACACAGTCTTCATCGAGTATTTTCAGAGCACATTGTTTGACTCCAAGCACTGACATGCTCACCATTAAACTGAGTGAATGCTTTATTAAAGCAGTAAACATTTTGTCTTTTACACTCTATTGTTAAGCTTAAATTTAGCTTTTATATTTACTTTATTCTAATTCACAGGGTTTCTTAACTTATTATTGTGTCATGTTGTTTTACTTAATTACTTTTACTGTTAATTTATGTTAATTTAATGTATTTAGAAATTTACTAATTTGCTTATGGTGATGCTAGTTGATTACTTCTAATTTTTACTATATTCTCCTAGAGAATAAGCTGTGAAAAGGTGTAGAGTAGAAAATGAATGTTGGTTTAGTTTTTACACTCATCACATCATACTGTACACTCAGACTTAAACCACACAAACAACAAATATGCCAGGCAAAACTTACAAATTAACAGACTAACTTAAACATATACAGTGGTACCACACACAAACCAACAGTAAGAATTACCTTAAATTTCATTAAGGGTACACCTTAACTTAATACTGTAGTTTTATATTAATTTATATTATATTATATTATATTATTACTCTATGATTCACCTTTATTTTACACTTTATGACAGATCTAAGATAGAAAGGTTAATCAGTTCTTTCAATACCTTGGTTTTGTCTCACAATTTAGATCCATGAAAAAGAACTTCAAGAAAGTGTCTCCTAAAGAGTGTTTCAGTGGTCCGGACCTTACGTTAATGTACGTCTACAAGAACGGCCAATTTCCCAGTTAGGCTTCTGAAACATCACGTCCTAGACGTGCTTAGGATCCTCGATCCCGTATCTTTGGGTTGGATCCCCGTCCAACCCTTATGTTGGATCCCCGTCCAACTATTAATAGTTCCCCTGAACTATACTCTGAAAGTCACTCCGACACCTTTCTTGAGTGGATATAAGATTTACTTACTAAGAATGTCCACCACTTGTTCTTTTGAGAATCAGGCGGGAATCACACGCGGAGCTCCGACCGCACCTCACTCTGGTGGTACTTTCCCTTCTCTCGTGGGGTTCCCGTTTTCCAGCTTAGTCCAAGACTAAGGAGCGTCCTCAGTGGGTTTCAGTCGGTGCTGCCGCGGCGATCCTCGCTGATCCTGCCGACAACGCCAATTTCTGTGGTGGAAATAATATTCTCGTGAGACAATGCATATTAAAAGAAGTGATATTTATTAAAGAAAGGTAAAAGACAAAGCGAAAGAAAATGAGAGAGCGTAAGGAAAATCCTACTCCGCTCTCTGACAAGTTATCAGAGAGCCCCACTATTTATATCATGTGTGCAGAGCATTTGCTGAAATCTTCTCTGCGACCTTCAATAGCTTGTTTTACAAACAACAATGTCTGAATAGTGCAGACGTGGATCTCAGTTCTGTCTACGTGGTTTTATTGCAATGGTTAAACAGCAGACTGATGTCTAGCACTGACCCTACTAAATGTCAACATGACTTAGTGTAATCATATCATCATAATAAGATATCATAATAAGACATAATAACTGTAGAAGTTTCTTCATAGTTATATTCAAACACAATGGTTAAGATGAATCACTCATACATAGTAAAATCATATTATACATAGTAAAATACTATTTTCTTTCACAATATACACAAAAACACACATAAATATACACACACATACACACACACACACACATACACATACAGTTCTTCAGCACAATGTCAGTGCAGAACTCTAAACTGAATAGTGTTATGATAAGGATAATGAGTGAGACACACACACACACACACACACACACAAATACACAAACATGTAAATAAACACAATACATAAAACACAATTAAACATACAGGCACAAATATATATTTACACAAAAACACACATAAATATACACAAATACACACACACACACACACACACACACACACACACAAACACACATATACATACAGTTCTTCAGCACAATGTCAGTGCAGAACTCTAAAGTGAATAGTGTTATGATAAGGATAACGAGTGAGAGAGACACACACACACACACACACACACACACACACACACACACACAAATACACAAACATGCAAATAAACACAATACACAAAACACACAATTAAACATACATGTAGAAATATATATTTACACAAAAACACACATAAATATACACAAATACACACACACACACACAAATACACACACATACATACACATACACATACAGGTTCTTCAGCACAATGTCAGTGCAGAACTCTAAAGTGAATAGTGTTATGATAAGAAAAATGAGTGAGAGAAGGTGACACACACACACACACATACAAATACACAAACATGCAAATAAACACAATACACAAAACACAATTAAACATACACGCACAAATATATATTTACACAAAAACACACATAAATATACACAAATACACACACACACACACACACACACACAAACACACATATACATACAGTTCTTCAGCACAATGTCAGTGCAGAGCTCTAAAGTGAATAGTGTTATGATAAGGATAGCGAGTGAGAGAAGGTGACACACACACACACACACACACACACACATACAAATACACAAACATGCAAATAAACAAAATACACAAAAACACACACAAACATACACGCACAAATATATATATATACACAAAAACACACATAAATACACACACACACACACACACACACACACACACGCATACATACATAGACATACAGTTCTTCAGCACAATGTCAGTGCAGAACTCTAAAGTGAATAGTGTTATAATAAGGATAACGAGTGAGAGAGAGACACACACACACATACAAATACACAAACATGCAAATAAACACAATACACAAAACATGATTAAACATACACGCACAAATCTATATTCACACAAATACACACATAAATATACACAAATACACACACATACACACACACATATACACACACACACATACATACACATACACATACAGTTCTTCAGCACAATGTCAGTGCAGAGCTCTAAAGTGAATAGTGTTATGATAAGGATAGCGAGTGAGAGAGAGAGAGAGAGACACACACACACACACACACACACACACACACAAATACACAAACACGCAAATATACTAAATATATTTATAGATAGAGAGATAGAGAGAGAGAGAGAGGGAGACGGGGATCACAGCATCTTTGTATTATTCTGCTTGCATACACTAGGTTCGACTCTCGCACCCGGTCCACAGACGCTCTCTCGTCTCATGTTCTTCTGCATATAGCTGCCTGAACTTATTGCCTCGACAAATTTTGTAAAAAAAGAAAGAAATGAAATAAACTGTGCTGGTCGAGTAGTCACTGTGGGCACTGGGATAGGCTCCAGCAGCCTGCATTGCAATAAATCTCTCTAAATTGTTGCAAATTTAACACATTAGACTTATAATATGCTAATGAAGTGTCCACAGTGATTTACTGCACTGCAAAAAAATGAAATCTTAACAAGTCTGTGTATAAAAAGTGTAACAAAACTTATTATTAACTTGAATAAGTTTTTAAATAAGAAAATAAATCTACTTTTTAGAAACTTATCTACTTATTCTACTAATAATCTACTTATTTTAAGAAATCTGAACAAGATAAATTTACTTACTATATTGGTAGATAATTTGACTTGATTCATGTGCGTTTTCTTTTTTTATTTGTTAATGCTGGGCACACACTCACTCACTTACACAGACTATATAGGGGCAATTTAGATCATTCACTCATCCATTATCTTCCACTTTATCCTCTACTAGGGTCGCAGAAGGTTTCTCCATGCCCATCCAGGGGAGAACGTTTCGGGCGCTGGGCAGATACACCCAGGACAGGGCGCCAACCTATTACTGAGCACACACTCACTTAGACTATATAGGGGCAATTTAGATAAATCATCCATCCATTATCTTCCACTTTATCCTCTACTGGGGTCATGGGGGGGGTGGGTTCCCATGGCCATCCAGGGGAGAACGTGTCGGGCGCTGGGCAGATACACCCAGGACAGGATGCCAATCCATTGCTGGGCACACACTCACTCACTTACACAGACTATATAGGGGCAATTTAGATCATTCACTCATCCATTATCTTCCACTTAATCCTTTACTAGGGTCCCGGAAGGGGGGAGGTTCCCATGCCCATCCGGGGAGAACGTTTGGACAGGACACCAATCTATCACTGGGCACACACTCACTCACACAGGGACACAGACTATATAGGGGCAATTTAGATCTTTCATTCATTCATCCATTCATCCAACCATAGATTATCTTCCGCTTTATCCTTCACTAGGGTCGCGGGGGGGGTCGCCATACCCATCCAGGGGAGAACGTTTTGGACGCTGGGCAGACACACAGACTATATAGGGGCAATTTAGATCATTAATTTATCTGTTATCTTCCGCTTTATCCTCCACTAGGGTCGCGGGGGAGTTTCCCAATGCCCATCCAGGGGAGAACATATCGGGCGCTGGGCAGATACACCCAGGACAGGATGCCAATCCATTGCTGGGCACACACTCACTCACTTACACAGACTATATAGGGGCAATTTAGATCATTCACCGCTAAATCCTTTACTAGGTTTGTGGGAGGGGGGAGGTTCCCATGCCCATCCGGGGAGAACGTTTGGACAGGACACCAATCTATCACTGGGCACACTCACTCACACAGGGACACAGACTATATAGGGGCAATTTAGATAATTAATTTATCCATTATCTTCCACTTTATCCTCCACTAGGGTCGCGGGGGACTTTCCCAATGCTCATCCGGGGAGAACGTGTCGGGCGCTGGGCAGATACACCCAGGACAGGATGCCAATCTATCACTGGGCACACACTCACTCACTTACACAGACTATATAGGGGCAATTTAGATCATTCACTCATCCATTATCTTATCTTAATCCTTTACTAGAGTCGCGCGGGGGGGTGGGGTCGCCATGCCCATCCAGGGGAGAACGTTTCGGGCGCTGGGCAGATAGACCCAGGACAGGACGCCAATCTATCACTGGGCACACACTCACTCACACACACACACACTATACAGTCATGGGCTTGTGGTTAAGGAACCAGCCTTGTGTTGTCAAGATTCCCAGTTCCACTTTGTACCATAGCTGACGTGTCCTCGGGCAAGACATCTAACCCCAATTGCCCCCTAGGCGCCGTATACAAGGCTGCCTGCTCTGCGTCTTCATCAGAATCCTTGTTAGCAGCTCAGATCAAAAATTGGAACTCTAATTATGAACTGCGTGTTCTTCCCCTCGGTTCTCTCTTCTGTTTTTACTTTCGTCTCTTCCGCTCTCGATCCATCTCCAGCTTTTCCTGAAACTTCAATATGACTCATTTTTCGTCGACGCTCCCCCTCAGCGCTCATCCTGTTCTATATTTACTCCCGTCGTTTCTCTTCTACCTTCCGTCTTCCGTTTTTAAACCGCATCTCGAGCTTTGTGGTGTTCTCGAGCCGGCATGAGGAACCATGTTGAGGGACGGGTTTTCATTGGGGCGGCCCAGGGTCAGGCGATGAGGGGAACGGGAGGGTGTGGGGGTCCAGGGGAGAACGTTTCGGGCGCTGGGCAGATACACCCAGGACAGGGTGCCAATTTATTACTGGGTACACACTCACACTTACACATTATATAGGGGCAATTTAGATCATTCATTCATTTAGTCATTCATTATCTTCCACTTTATCCTCTACAAGGGTTGCGAGAGGGGGGGTTCCCCATGCCCATCCAGGGGAGAACATTTCGGGCGCTGGGCAGATACACCCAGGACAGGGCGCCAATCTATCACTAGGCACACACTCACACTCACACACACACACACACACACTCACACACACACACACACACACACACACACACACACACACACACACACACACACTATACAGTCATGGGCTTGTGGTTAAGGAACCAGTCTTGTGATCTGAAGATTCCCAGTTCCACTTTGTACCTTAGCTGAAGTGTCAAAAACTATATAGGGGCAAACTATATAGGGGCAATTTAGATAATTCATTCATCCATTATCTTCCGCTTAATCCTCTGCTAGTGTCAAGGGGGGTTCTCCATGCCCATACAGGAGAGAACGTTTCGGGCGCTGGGCAGATACACAGGACGCCAGTCTATCAATGGGCACACACTCACTCACACAGACTATATAGGGGCAATTTAGGGGGGGGGGGGTTTCTATATGCCCATCCAGGGGAGAACGTTTCGGGTGCTGGGCAGATACACCCAGGACAGGACGCCAATCTATCACTGGGCACAAACCCACTCCCTTGCACAGATTATATAGGGGCAATTTAGATAATTTATTCATTCATTATCTTCTGCTTTATCTTCTACTAGGGTCGCGGGGGGGGGGGGGGGGGGGGGGGGGGGGGGGGGGGGGGGGGTTCTATATGCCCATCCAGGAGAGAACGTTTCAGGCAGATACACTCAAGACATGGTGCTAATCTATCAATGGACACACACTCACTCACTTACACAGACTATATAGGGGCAGTTTAGATAATTTATTCATTCATTTATTTTCTTCTGCTTAATTCTCTACTAGGGTTACGGGGAGGGGGGTTCTTCATACACAGACTATATAGGGGCAATTTAGTGAGGAACCACATTGAGGGACATGTTTGCATTAGAGCAGCCCAGAGTCAGGTGATGAGGGGAATGGTTCTGCCCCTCGGTGAGTCCCGGTGGTTTTGTTAGTTCCCATCGCGTTGACACTGACACTGACTGAACCCACCAAGTTCTGTCGACGTTCCATCACGGCTGATTTTTTTTCCCCGCTCTTTTTAGAGGGAATGCTGAACAACGAGCACGACGCCAGCGTGATGGACACTCTCCCGCTCAACGGTAACCATGGCAACAGCTACAGCGACTACCTCAGTTACGGCTCGTCCTCGCCCACCACACTGGAGAAGAAGATCCTGAAGGAACTGACGGCCAACTACGCGTCCTCCTACCACCCCGGCACTAAACTCACCAACCACGTGGCCAACGGGGCTGTGCCCAACTCGGCCGGCGCCTCGGGCGTCCCCCGGGACGACGACGGCGAGGCTGGCGTAACCCTGGGCAAATGCAGGGACGAGGAGAGCGCCACCCGTCCCGCCCTGAGCCTGGAGATCATCAGGGAGGAGTCCCAGGCACCGCTACTCCCTCCCAGACCACTGGGCATGGACGGCCACCCGCCCTTACACACCTTCACCTCCCACCGGCGCCTCCTGCCGGAGAACGACAGCTTCTTCCCGCTCCTGAAAAACGAGCCGCACTCGTCCCACGTCCTCAGAGACTCGCTGTACACCAGCATGCCGACGCTGACCGACGCGCCGCATCGCGCCAATGACATCAACGGGCTCTGCGACGACGAGGAGGACGACGAGGACGAGGAGGACGACGAGGAGGAGGACGAGGAGGACGAGGACAACGAGGAGGAGGACGAGGAGGACTGCGAGCTGCAGCTGGCCAATGGGAAGGGCGTCATAGGGGACATGGATGATGTCTATTATAAGAGCATGCCCAATCTGGGCTCCAGGAACCACGTCCAAGAACTGCAGAGCTACTATCATCTGGGACGAGGTGGGAGCGATGGCTTCATCGCACCTCCTGAAAAGGATGAGTCCTCACCGGAGGAGCAACCTCAAGACCCCTCACAGCTGGTTACAAGCCTATAGTGTGTATGCGCGAGTGTGTGTGTGTGTGTGTGTGTGTGTGTGTGTGTGTGTGATGCACAAGGTGAAGGAACCACTACCTACTGCACTCATGAGTTCCTATAGAGACCAATAGCGGATCGTACCAATGGACCAAGTCCGGGTTAGAACCAAGCGTCCACCGGGAGCCGTAGACTCCTCGTACCTGTGGTTCCGTCCCTCCTCCCCATACGCTGTTTCCAGATGATGAGGGAAGACGAGGTTCCCTAGTTTTGGGAACCGAGCCGGAGTTCGGACTCCCGTTTGAACTGACCCTCCTGTAGACGTCGGGTAGTGACGCTCCGCCGCACACGTCCCCCCCCGTCCCCGTCCCCGTCCTTGTCGATACTGATTACTGTCGTAGATGGAGTACGAGGTCCCAGCCGAGCGTCTACCGCATCTCTTTTCCTACGTCGGTTCTTTTTCAGTAATAGTCGGAGGTCTGTCCAGCTTTTTCGTGGCCCGACGCCACACGGATTTCTAGATCGGCTGTATAGACGCCCACACGCGCACCATCTTTTCTAACGGTGTTCCTGCAGTTGGTGTTTGTGTAGAACTAGTTTTCATTCCCATATTGTGCTGCTCCTTCGCACCATGACCCCCCCCCTCCCCCCCGTCACCACATTGGGGTTAAACCAAAACCCACCAGAACTACCACCAGAACTACCACCAGAACTACCACCACATCCACCACCAGAACTACCACCAGATCCACCACATCATCAGTTTACGCATCCCGCACCTCGGACTCCGAACGCTGAGCCGACTTCCCATGCCCATCCAGGGGAGAACGTTTCGGGCTCTGGGCAGATACACCCAGGACAGGGGGGCAATCTATCGCTGTCTCAGTGCTGGGGATCCAAGTTCAAATCCCGATCTGGGTGGAGTTTCCATGTTCTTCCATGTTTCATGTTCCATTGGAGGTTTAATTTTTCTTTCCATAATTCAAAAACAAGAATTCAAGGTGAATTGGCTGCTTTAAATTGCCCCATCTCTCTTTCTCTCTCTCTCTCTCGCTTTCTAGGGTCATGCGCGGGGCGGGGGTGGGGGGTGTTCCCCATGCCCATCCAGGGGAGAACGTTTAGGATGCTGGGCAGATTGACCCAGGACAGGGGGGCAATCTATCACTGTCTCAGTGCTGGGGATCCAGATTTGAATTTCCATGTTCTTCCATGTTTCATGTTCCATTGGAGGTTTAATTTTCTTCCCACAATTCAAAAACATAAATTCAAGGTGAATTGGCTGCTTTAAATTTCCCCATCTCTCTCTCTGTCTTTCTTTCTCTCTCTTTCTCTCTGTCTCTCTCTCTCTGTCATATTCTCTCTTTCTAGGGTCACAGGGTGGGGGGGAGTTCCCCATGCCCATCCAGGGGAGAACGTTTACGGTGCTGGGCAGATACACCCAGGACAGGGGGCAATCTATCACTGTCTCAGTGCTGGGGATCCAGATTTGAATCCCGATTAGGTTGAATGTCCATGTTCTTCCATGTTCCATGTTCCATGGGGGGGGGGGGGGTTTCTTTCCATAATTCAAAAATAAGAATTCAAGGTGAATTGGCTGCTTTAAATTGCCCCATCTCTCTCTCTCTGTCTTTCTCTCTCTTTCTCTCTGTCTCTCTTTCTGTTATATTCTCTCTTTCTAGGGTCACAGGGTGGAGGGGGGGGGGGTTCTACAGGCCCTGGGCAGATACACCCAGGACAGTGGGGCAATCTATCACTGTCTCAGTGCTGGGGATGCAGATTTGAATCCCGATTAGGTTGAGTTTCCATGTTCTTCCATGTTTCATGTTCCATTGGAGGTTTAATTTTCTTCCCACAATTCAAAAACAAATTTAAGGTGAATTGGCTGCTTTAAATTGCCCCATCTCTCACTCTCTGTCTTTCTTTCTCTCTCTTTCTCTCTGTCTCTCTCTCTGTCATATTCTCTCTTTCTAGGGTCACAGGGTGGGGGGGGGGGGGGGGGGAGTTCCCCATGCCCATCCAGGTGAGAACGTTTCGGGCTCTGGGCAGATACACCCAGGACAGGGGGGCAATCTATCACTGTCTCAGTGCTGGGGATCCAGGTTCGAATCCCGATTAGGTTGAGTTTCCATGTTCTTCCATGTTTCATGTTCCATTGGAGGTTTACTTTTACTTCCCACAATTCAAAAACATAAATTTAAGGTGAATTGGCTGCTTTAAATTGCCCCACCTCTCTCTCTTTCTCTCTCTCTCTTTCTCTCTTTCTAGGGTCATGCGGGGGTGGGGGGTTCTCCATGCCCATCCAGGGGAGAACGTTTAGGGTTCCATTGGAGGTTTACTTTTTCTTTCCATAATTCAAAAACAAGAATTCAAGGTGAATTGGCTGCTTTAAATTGCCCCATCTCTCTCTCTCTCTCTCTCTCTCTCTCTCTCTCGCTTTCTAGGGTCATGCGCGGGGCGGGGGTGGGGGGTGTTCCCCATGCCCATCCAGGGGAGAACGTTTAGGATGGGGGACAGGGGGGCAATCTATCACTGTCTCAGTGCTGGGGATCCAGATTTGAGTTTCCATGTTCTTCCATGTTTCATGTTCCATTGGAGGTTTACTTTTTCTTCCCACAATTCAAAAACATAAATTTAAGGTGAATTGGCTGCTTTAAATTGCCCCATCTCTCTCTCTCTCTCTCTCTCTCTCTCTCTCTCTCTCTCTTTCTAGGGTCATGCGCGGGGCGGGGGTGGGGGGTTCCCCCATGCCCATCCAGGGGAGAACGTTTAGGGTGCTGGGCAGATACACCCAGGACAGGGGGGCAATCTATCGCAATCTAAGGTGAATTGGGTGCTTTTAACATTCTCCCCTGTACTGTGGGTTCCGTGTAGGTTGCCCTCCTGTGGTTTTGACACTCACTCACACTATATGGGGCAATTTGGAGAATTCAGTTTCCCTCAAATCCATGTTTTCACACGGATTTCTAGATCGGCTGTATAGACGCCCACATCTTTTCTAACTGGTGTTCCTGCAGTTGGTGTTTAGTTTAGAACTAGAACTATTGTGCTGCTCCTTCGCACCATGACCCCCCCCCCTATCACCACATTGGGAAACCAAAACCCACCAGATCCACCACCAGAACCACAACCAGATCCACCACATACGTTCTCGTTTGAAAACGGACCACGGGCCCTCTGCTCACGCATCCCGCACCTCGTCTGCTCCACAGAACTCCAAGAACTCCAATGCTGAGCCGACTTCGACGCCACCACGAAGATCACGGGCATCCGGCATTCATACTCCACCGAACCAGTTCCGCCGGCGCTGAGGACGGCACAACCGCAACGTGGTAGAAGGTTCTTTAGATCGATTACAGAACCGAGCGATTGAAACCATGGGATTGGCACTGAGATGGTTTTGTACTATTATTCCTATAAATGTTAATATAATGAAATCTATATATGGGATTATTATTTATTCGTTTCATAATGCATTGATACTTGAATGAGCTCATAACATATTTGTTGTAACAGTGAAAGTTGTTTGCCAACAAATAAAAGGATTGAATTCATTTAAAGGGTTATTTTTGGGAACGCTGCTCCAAAAAAGTCAGACATCGACACCTAAAATGAATTTTGCGTTGTTTTAATTGTTAATGTTTATTTATCCATCCGTTTTTGTAATCCTTAATCCTCTACTAGGGTCACAGTGGAGGAGGGGGAAGTGGGGGGGGTCACTATGCACTTCCAGGAGAGAACGTTGCAGGCGTTGGACAGGGCGACAATCTATCACTGGTCACACACTCACTCACACAAACACACTCTATATGGGGTAATTTGGAGCATTCAATTGACTTTGATCAATGTTTTTGGACTGTGGGAGGAAACCGGAGAACCCGGAGGAAACCCACGAGGACACGGGGAGAACATGGAAAATCCACCCAGATTGGGATTCGAACCGGGAATCCATAGCACTGAGAGGAGAACATGCTAACCACTAAACTGCCCCACGCACACTATATAGGGGCAATTTAGAACATTCAGTTTACTTTGAATCCACGTCTTTGGACTGTGGGAGGAAACCGGAGGGGAACACGGGGAACCCGTGTTCCCCTCCGCATGTGGAACCACTAGGTGGGTTCCACATGCCCATCCAGGGGAGAACGTTTAGGGCGCTGGGCAGATACACCCAGGACAGGGCGCCAATCTATAACTGGGCACACACACACACACATACACACACACACACACACACACACTCTATAGGGGCAATTCCGAACATTCAGTTTACTTTAAATCCACATCTTTGGACTGTGGAGAACCTGGAGGAAACTCACACGGACACGGGAAGCCCACTCGGAACTCACATTGTGGGGCGGTTCCCCATGCCCACAATCTATAAACATGGATTTAAGGTGAATTGACTGCTCTAAATTACCCCATATAATGTGAGTGTGTGCCCAGCGATGGATGGGCGTCCTGTCCTTGGTCTATCTGCCCAGCACCCGAAACGTTTTCCCCTGGATGGGTAATGGAGAACCCCCTATTGGAACACCCTAGTAGATGATAAAGCAGAAGATGATGGATGGATGATCTGCAACCCTGAATTCAACTGAGGTCAGTTTTATTTGAATGCAATTCGTGATGTGAACCACTGGAGGGCAGCAGGCGACCATCTATTCCAAACATGGATTGCAGTTTCTCTCTCGCTCTCTTTCTTTTTTTTCTCTCTCTCTCTTTCTAAGGGAGGGGGGGGGGGTTCTCCATACCCATTCAGGGGAGAACATTTAGGGCGCGGGGCAGTTATACCCAGGACAGGACACCAATCTATCACTGTCTCAGGGTGGAGGTTCCATGTTCTTCCATGTTCCACGGGGTGTTTACTTTTTCTTCCCTCAATTCAAAACATGAATTCAAGGTGAATTGGCTGCTTTAAATTGTAAATTGCCCCACATACAGTGTGTGTGTGTGTGTGTGTGTGTGTGTGTGTGTGTGTGTGTGTGTGTGTGTGTGTGTGAGAGTGTGTGTGACCAGTGATAGATTGGATGGACATGGAGAACCTTCCCATAACACTAGTCCCTAGTACACTACTAAGCAAGATAAGATAAGGCCGAAATGGTGGCTTAGTGGTTTAGCATGTTCTCTCAGCATTAGGAATTTTCGGTTTAAATCCCCATCTGGGTGGAGTTTCCATGTTCTCCCCGTGTCCGTGTGGGTTTCCTCCGGGTTCTCCGGTTTCCTCCCCCAGTCCAAAAACATGGATTTAAGGTAGATTGAATGCTCCAAATTGCCCCATATAGAGTGTGTGTGAGTGAGTGTTTGTCCAGCGATAGATCAGCGTCCTGTCCTGGGTGTATCTGCCCAGCGCCCGAAACGTTCTCCCCTGGATGGGCATGGGGAACCCCCCCCCCGCGACCCTAGTAGACGACCAAGCGGAAGATAATGGATGGATGGATGAACTCACAAACATGAGAACACCACAAGATAAAAACAGCTACACAAGTATTTGAAAAACTATAAAACTAAGTCCATTAAGAGCTTCTTGCAGGACTGCAGGACTGCCAGTCCAATAATCTTTGAATAGTTGACACACACACACACACACACACACACACACACACACACACACTAAGTGAAGTGAGCACACGTGTCTGGAGCGTGTCTGGAGCGGTGAAAAGTGTTGAATACGGTCCAACCAAGTACTACGGCTAAAGTGCCCTTGGGCAAGGCACCAGATCCCAATCGGTACCCGGGTGCCTTGCCCAAGGGCACTTTAGCCGTAGTACTTGGTTGGACCGTGAATCGAAACGGAGACCTTCAGGTCACAGGGCTAGTTTCTGCGATTATGACAGCTTCTTATTATGTCACTAAATCATTCATTCATTCATTCATTATCTTCCTCTTTATCCTCTATTAGGGTCGCGGTGGGGTTCCCCATGCCCATCCAGGGGAGAACGTCTCGGGCGCTGGGCAGATAGACCCAGGACAGGACACCAATCCATCGCTGGGCACACTCACTCACACAGACACACTCTATATGGGGCAATTTTGAGAATTCAATTGACTTGATCCATGTTTTTGGACTGTGGGAGGAAACCGGAGAACCCGGAGGAAACACACGCAGACACGGGGAGAACATGGAAACTCCACCCAGATGGGGATTCGAACAGGGAACCCCTAGCGCTGAGAGGAGAACGTGCTGACCACTAAGCCACCGTGCCGCCGTCAGTAAATCAGTGATTCTCAATTATTTTCTGTTAAGTCCCCCTAGGAAGAAGAAATTTTCTTTTTGCGCCCTTTTTTTTTTCTTTTATTTACATTGTTTTTTAGTTTGTAACAGAAACGAATGAAATCCTTATTTAAACTGGAAACATTTTTGAACTGACTGGCATTTGATACTGAAAAATGAAATGAAATAAAATCAATAAATAATAATAAATTCAAATTCATCAGCAACATTCATTCAGGAGCTCAATTTATTAACAATTTAACCTACAAAACAAAAATGAATACAACAATTTGTGCTGTTTTTTTTTTTTTTTTTCTTTGTTTTTGTTTTTTTTGAGGAAGTCAGAACTAATGTCTCCAACGCGCCCGTTTTGCAGCACAGCTTTTCTGCAGTAGCTTTCATAAAGCGGGATGATTGCCGGAGATACACCGGAGATTTAAAAACTCAAGCGGTTATCAGCGTGATTGGGGTGTAATGTCTTTAAGTGACGCCTTCATTTATTTGGCTTCACGCTGTCCACTGCCAACATTTAAAGACACAGAAGACACACCGGTCTTTCTTCGTCTCCACCTTCGTTACAGTGAAGCTACAGTTACAGTGAAGTTACAGTTACAGTGAAGCCAGGCACTACATTCGCTTCGACATTTAGTTTTCGGTTGACTTTTGTTGGTCTCATTATCTTCGTCTCTCTCCTCATCTCTGTTAAATATTTCTCCATGTTTTCTCTTGAGGGTTTGTTCAGTTCACTTAATATCACTTGCTCTGTGATTTCTTGTTATGCGCCCCCCCAGACACCGCACTGCACCCCCCAGGGGGGCGCGCCCCACTATTTGAGAAGGACTGCACTAAATCCATCTGGTAAAGAGCTAGCATTGACTTCCCCCATGTGACTAAACCTCTGACCCCAAAACCCTTGAACAATCTTACATGTTGAAGTGATCCGCCCAAATATATAGAGCACAGTCTGTAACTGTAGAACTGCAAAAACTTAAATTCAAGGTGTATTGGCTGCTCTAAATTGGCCCATATAGAGTGTGTCTGTGTGAGTGAGTGTGTGCCCAGTGATAGATTGGTGTCCTGTCCTGGATGTATCTGCCCAGCGCCTGAAACGTTCTCCCCTGGATGGACATGGGGAACCCCCCATAACACTAGTCCCTAGTACAGGACTAAGCAAGATAATAAGATAAGGCCGGCATGGTGGCTTAGTTTTTAGCATGTTCTCCTCTCAGCACTGGGGGTTCCCGGTTCGAATCCCAATCTGGTTGGAGTTTCCATGTTCTCCCCGTGTCTGCGTGGGTTTCCTCTGGGTTCTCCCGTTTCCTACCACAGTCCAAAAACATGGATCAAGATCAATTGAATGCTCCAAATTGCCCCATATAGAGTGTGTCTGTGTGTGTGAGTCCCAAGCACCCTGATCCTACCCCGCTGAATACGACATCTACAGGTTTCCACGTACCACACATTCACTGAAAAATCTATAAACAGATACACGGAGCATCAAAACAATCCCCCAGTCTTCAGATTTCTCATGATGTTGAGTCAGGATTGTGTTTTCGTGAATGATACTCTGGTGCAGGAGCGGAACTTTACCTCAAAAAACTAATTACGAACTGAAGGACATGGCGGGACATCCGTCTCGTGGTGATGGTTTATCGATTCGTTCTTTAATTCTGTTGTGTGGTTCAGACAGACAGCGGAGCTCAAGTAGTTCACCGGCACTTGTTCCGATTCAGGCTAGGGTTTCGTTTGTGAAGTCAGAAGAAGCCCATCCAGGGGAGAACATTTCGGGCGCTGGGCAGATACACCCAGGACAGGACGCCAATCTATCACTGGACACACACACACACACACACATGCACAAACACACTATATGGGGCAATTTAGAACATTCAGTTTACTTTGAATCTTTGGACTGTGGGAGGAAACATGGCGGGGGGGGGGGGGGGGGTTCCCCATGCCCATCCAGGGGAGAACGTTTCGGGTGCTGGGCAGATACACCCAGTGACATCTATCACTGGACACACAAACACACTCTATATGGGGTATTTTAGAACATTCAGTTTACTTTGAATCTTTGGACTGTGGGAGGAAACCCGAGAACCTGGAGGAAACTTGGAGACAGACACGGAGTCCACTACTCATGTCCCTCCATTGGCTCCCTGTAGCTGCTGCATTCAGTACAAGTCACTGACTCTGGCCTACAGAACCATTTCTGGATCTTCCCCCTCCTACCTTCACTCTATCTTTTCAAAATACACTCCGACTCGTTCACTTCGCTCCAGTGATGATCGCCGTCTGGCGGTTCCACCTCACCGAGGAGCTGATTCTCACTCCGTGGCGTTCACCACTGCAAAATGGTGGAACGATCTTCCCAACTCTGTCCGTAAGGCAGAATCTCTAAACAGTTTGAAGTACTGAAGACGCATCTCTTTAAGAAATACCTTTTTCATTCATTCATTATCTCCCGCTTTATCCTCTATTAGGGGGGGGTTCCCCATGCCCATCCAGGGGAGAACATCTCGGGCGCTGGGCAGATAGTCTCAGAACAGGGTGCCAATCCATCGCTGGGCACACACTCACTCACACAGACACACTCTATATGGGGCAATTTTGAGAATTCAATTGACTTGATCCATGTTTTTGGACTGTGGGAGGAAACCGGAGAACCCGGAGGAAACCCACACAGACACGGGGAGAACATGGAAACTCCACCCAGATGGGGATTCGAACCGGAAATCCCTAGTGCTGAGAGGCGAACGTGCTAACCACTAAGCCACCGTGCCGCCTAACAAATACCTGTTGTAGAAAAATAAATAAAAAAAGGGGGTGGGGTGGGCAGCATCAAATAGCAATCAGGTTTGATGAATTTACAGTGTAGTTGGTTTTCTCCAAGGCTTCTGACGTGTAATATTCTCATTTGTAAGTCGCTTTGGATAAAAGCGTCTGCTAAAGGACTAAATGTATGTATGTAAATGTACACGGGGAACTCACATGGTGGGGGGGTTCCCCATGCCCATACAGGGGAGAACAGTGTGCATATCTATTGCTGGGCACTCCATCACACTCACTCACTCACACACACTGTATGGGGCAATTTAGAAGTTCAAGTTATTTATTTATTTATGTCGTGCTTTTTACAACAGTACATTGTCGCAAAGCAGCTTTACAGAGTGAAAAGCCTTTAAACCCCCAAAGAGCAAGCCGAAGAGACAGTGGCAAGAAAAAACTCCCTTTTATGTTGTTATTTAAGGAAGAAACCTTGGGAGGACCAAGACTCAGTGGGGGACTCATCCTCCTTGAGCGGCCAATTCACCTTGAAATCATGTTTTTGTATTGCGGGAGCAAAAATGAAAACCTGGAGAAAACCCACATGGACGCAGGGAACATAGAAGAACATAGAAACTCATGTCCACCTCAGCGCTGGGGATCCAGGTTCCAGTCTCGATCTATCCCCGTGTCCGTGTGGGTACTCTCCGGGTTTTTATTTTTCCCCCCACAGTCCAAAAACATGGATTCAAGGTGAATTGACTGCTCTAAATTGCCCCATATAGTTTGTGTGTGGGCAGCACGGTGTGGCTTAGTGGTTAGCATGTTCGCCTCTCAGCGCTAGGGATTCCCGGTTCTAATCCCCATCTGGGTGGAGTTTCCATGTTCTCCCCGTGTCTGCGTGGGTTTCCTCCGGGTTCTCCGGTTTCCTCCCACAGTCCAAAAACATGGATAAAGTCAATGGAATTCTCAAAATTGCCCCATATAGAGTGTGTCTGTGTGAGTGAGTGTGTGCCCAGCGATGGATTGGCGCCCTGTCCTGGGTGTGTCTGCCCAGCGCCCGAGACGTTCTCCCCTGGATGGGCATGGGGAACCCCACCGCGACCCTAATAGAGGATAAAGCGGGAGATAATGAATGAATGAATGAAAGAGTTTGTGTGTGTCTGTGTGAGTGTGTGTGTGCCCAGTGATAGATTGGCGTCCTGTCCTGGGTATATCTGCCCAGCGCCCGAAACGTTCTCCCCTGGATGGGCATGGGGAACCCCCATGATGAGATGAGATTATTGTCTCTAATAAAGCTTTTTATCTTAATTCTGAATTGCGTTCTAAAGTTTTGAACCCGAGCACCCTGATCCCACCCCACTGAATAACGAAGAAATGTCAATACGATACACGAGTTCCAACGTCTACAGGTTCCCACGTACCACACATTCACTGCAAAATCTTTAAACAGACACACGGAGCTTCAAAACAATCCCCCAGTCTTCGATTTTCTCATGATGTTGAGTCAGGAAACTCTGGTGCAGGAGCGGAACGTTACCTCAAAAACCTAATTACGAACTGAAGGACATGGCGGGACATCCATCTTGTGTTGATGGTTAATCTGTTTCATTCTGTTGTGTGGTACAGACAGACAGCGGAACTCGAGTGGTTCCCTACCACTTGTTCTCATGCAGGCTAGGGTTTGGTTTGTAAAGTCAGAAGGAGCCATTGCAGATTTCGGTTCCTGTGCACCTCAGGTGTAGAAGGAAGTGTGCACAGCGGGGAAAACTGGACTGCTGAGCTGCAGCTGTCACGTCTGTCCGTTTGCCCGGTGCCTTTCGCAAGAAGAGCTCACCTGAAAAATCCTCATGCTCATCCAACCCGTCACGTTCATTGCCATCACCGAATTTCATGAGTTTAATGTGCGGTCCAAAATATCTTTGTTGGGCCCCAACCGCAGATCATCAGACAACAGTGGAAGGGGGGAGGTGGACATGCTAGAGTAGTGGGGGGGGGGTTTCCTATGCCCATCCAGGGGATAACGTTTCAGGAGCTGGGCAGATACACCCGGGACAGGACGCCAATCTATCACTGGACACACTCACTCACACAGGCACACTCTATATGGGGCAATTTGAAGAATTCAATTGATCTTGATCCATGTTTTTGGACTGTGGGAGGAAACCGGAGAACCCGGAGAAAACCCATGCAGACACGGGGAGAACATGGAACCTCCACCCAGATTGGAATTCAAACCGGGAATCCCAAGCAGTGAGAGCTATATTTATATATATATAGGCACGGTGGCTTAGTGGTTAGCACGTTCACCTCTCAGCGCTAGGGATTCCCGGTTCGAATCCCCATCTGGGTGGAGTTTCCATGTTCTCCCCGTGTCTGCGTGGGTTTCCTCCGGGTTCTCCGGTTTCCTCCCACAGTCCAAAAACATGGATCAAGTCAATTGAATTCTCAAAATTGCCCAATATAGAGTGTGTATGTGTGAGTGAGTGTGTGCCCAGCGATGGATTGGCGCCCTGTCCTGGGTCTATCTGCCCAGCGCCCGAGACGTTCTCCCCTGGTTGGGCATGGGGAACCCCACCGCGACCCTAATAGAGGATAAAGAGGGAGATAATGAATGAATGAATGAAAGGATATATACAGTATATATATATATATATATATATATATATATATATATATATATATATATATATATATATATATATATATATATACACAAAAAAAAACGCACACATACACACACAAATACACAAACACACAACAGAAGAGTTGAAGCTGTTCTAGCTGTGACATCATATAGAACCCTATAGATTAGGAATGGGATGTCACTTATGTGTGAAGCTCATATGTGAGTCACGGCTGTGAGTGAAAACAAAGTATCCATAGTGCTGAGAGGCGAACATGCTAAACACTAAGCCACGTGCTACCGGAAAAGTTTTTCAAAAAGCTTTTCAGACCAAGTACCATCCATTAACAAACCCAGACTTTAAAGTACCGTCTGTTTGCACCCCCAGTTGTTTCTTCCCATCCCTCGTTGCATCCCTCTGCCCTTTGGTGGGCTGGTGGCTCTCGGTACCGGGGGCTGGGCGCCGGGGTGTGTGCTGGCTGGGCCTGGTGGCTGCCTGATTGGGTTTGGGCCCCGCGGCCCCGGGGGGTTCTGGCTGGGGGGTGGCGCGCCTCGGGGTCCCGGGCCTCCGTGTCCATGGTCGGATCTGCTCTGGCGTGGCGGGTGCCGGCGGGGTCTGAGAGCTTGGGGCTGCTGACCCCGGGGCTCGGCGGGGGGCTGCTGAGGGCTTCCCTCGGCTCTCCCTTTGGGTCCGTTCGGGGGGGTAGGGTGTGTGGTTGTCCCTGCATTGGGGCCCCTGGGGGCGCTGCGCCTGGGACCTCCGCTGTGCCTTCGGCCCTGGTCTTCCTGGTGTCTGCCTCGGGCCTTGGGGTCGGGGCCGGGGGTCCCCCACGGTCACTACTACAAATTCCCATTTGACATTCCTATGGAAGAAATCTTTCATCTACTTGCATGCTCACAACTGCACACAAACAGGTGTTCAGATCCTGGTTTCTTAAAATTGTCTTTCTTTTCGTTAATTTATAAAATCAATTAAAAGTATAGTTTAAATAAATAAATATATTTATACTGGAAATTGTAGTATATGAAGGTAAATATGGTAGGTAAAATAAGTAGGTATGGATGTGTGTGTATTTATATATAAATATGTATATATATATGCGTATGGGCATATGTGTACTATGCGTAGATGCGTATATGGATATGCATATAGTATGTAATGTTTATGTAGATATATACGAGCATGTGTATGTTTGTGCATATGTATGTACGTGTGTATGTCGGTGTATGTATATGTGTATATGTATGTATGTATGTATGTGTGTGTGTGTATATATATATATATATATATATATATATATATATATATATATATATATATATATATATATATATATATGTGTGTGTGTGTGTGTGTGTGTATGTATGTATGTGTATATGTGTATATATATATATTATTGTATTTATTTATTTATTTATTTATTTAATTTTCTCTTTTGGTCTTTTCTTCTTTCCTCCGACCACTTTCGTATACCTCTTTTTTTCTTTTCTGTTTCCTTTTCCATCTCCGTGTTTGCTGTACCGATATGATCCCCAAAAGAATTTACAATAAAGTTTTAAATATATACCAAGTGGAGCATCATGGTGAAATGCCTGTATGCTCCACTTGTAAAATCAAAACTGTTGGGCCTGATTTAGACACTCAGACATCAATCCTGAGTTTCACAGTGCCAGCAGACAGGACACGGAAAAAAAAAAAAAAAAAAAAAGTACCGTCTGTGTTTTTTGCCACTGAACGACATATGGAGAACATCAATCAGGTGATGTGTATGATAACGCAATGAGGTACAAGAGGGCGTGGCTTAAGTGTGAAGAAAATAACAAAAAAGAGGTATTGCTGGGTGTGACGCATAGCAGAGTACAGTTATTCACAATAATACACAACATGGATGGCACGGTGGCTTAGTGGTTAGTATGTTCGCCTCTCAGAATCCCAATCTGGGTGGAGTTTCCATGTTCTTCCCATGTTGTTGTGGGTTTCTGGGTTCTCCGGTTTTCTCCCACAGTCCAAAAAGCATGGATTCAAGGTGAAGTGAATGCTCTAAAATGGCCCCATATAGAGTGTGTGTGTGAGTGAGTGAGTGTGCGTCCAGTGATAGATTGGCGCCCTGTCCTGGGTGTGTCTGCCCAACACCCAGGGCAATGGAGGACCACCCCCCCACCCTCACCAACCAAATAGTATAAAAAACAAGCTTCGATTCATAAATGCGTTTATTGAAAACAAAATCATTAACAAATTGGACTTTTTGCAATGTTTTTAAAATCAACGCTAATCATGTTTCCGGTTTCTCTATTAATTTAAATACCGCCGTCTAGTGGCCAAATTACACAATCCATCCATCCATTATCTTCCGCTTTATCCTCTATTGGGGTCGCTGGAGGGTTCCCCATGCCCATCCAGGGGAGAACGTTTCGGGCGCTGGGCAGATACACCCAGAACAGGGCGCCAATCCATCGCTGGGCACACACTCACTCACACAAACAAACTCTATATGGGGCAATTTGGAGAATTCAATTGACCTTAATCAATGTTTTTGGACTGTGGGAGGAAACCGGAGAACCCGGAGGAAACCCACACGGACACGGGGAGAACATGGAAACTCCACCCAGATTGGGATTCCAACCGGGAATCCCTAGCACTGAGAGGAGAACATGCTAACCACTAAGCCACCGCGCCGCCCAAATTACACAATGTAGTTTGTAAAATATAGCAGGAAATATAATGTATTGTATATACATAGCGTACTGCAGTGCTGTTGTGCACTGTACTTTGCATTCCTCCAGTGGTACACGTACCACAGTTTAAGAACCACTGACCCAACACAGGGTCATTTGGCAATGTGGCATTTGGATCTTTCAACAAATAAAGACACGACGATGGAACGCAGGTTTCTCAGACTCTGTTTATTCCAAAATTCCAAAAAATAAAGCAGTCGTTCCACATTCCGTTTATAAAATCTCAGTTCCACCGGGACGTTCTAACTGAAAAGCTACTGATCAGCCGAGTCTACGCGCTCATGGACGTCATCTCGGTCGGTGTGTTTGAGTGCGAGATCATACAATTACAGATCAGAGTTATACACATGGACGATCTCTGCTTGTATATACAGTACAATATACATATAAAACTAATAGACTGTAGTTCCACAGCATGGCATAGAAAAGGGTGCTTAGCATAGAGGTTCACTATCATTCTTTCTTATATATAATAATAATAATAATAATAATAATAATAATAATAATAATAATAACAATAATATCTGGATTCTCTGCTTCGTTAGGATCCGATTCACTAAGCTACTCGTCTCAAGCCTCCTCGTCACCGTCGGTATTGTGTTTCAAAACGTAAATAAGAACTAAAGGTTCTCATGCGGTTCACAGTAAAGACTGCATATAGTAGTGCACGTCATCAAATGTACAAGATTATTATTTTTTTTATTAAAAATGGAAATAAAAGCAGGATCAGATCGCAGAAATCTTGTGTTTTTATCGTTCACATTTCAAAAAAACGAAAAAAATTCTTATCTTACACGGTCAAATATTTTGGCACAAATGACTATTTGGCATTTAGAAAAGGCTTAGCTTGTTAGGGGTTCTCGCACACAAACGTCTTACAAATGCGGAAAGCATGATATGTCGGGGAATAAGGCGTGGGCGGGGTGTATTCTCCCGTTTGATATTTATAATGGCGATGTCGGCACAGGATTTTGGTTCTTAGACATCGTACTGGAAAGGATACCGACGTGAGTCATGTTGGGTTGGGATATGGTTCCATTGGTACCACAAAGGTGTGGTACCCCAAGGTTGCCAGCAGTGGCAAGCTACACGTGAGCCAATGGTGGCCCTGATACACAAACGTTAATATGGTTCACGTGTGCAAATGTACATCTAGGTCCGTGTTTGAAATTCATATGTCACTACAACCTGTGTGAGCCATAAACTCACGTGGGCCACATCTAGAAAAACTCATGTGGGCCACATGTCCCAAAACACCTTTGGTTTACACCAACTATGAGTATTTTTATTGGTCTGAACATTATGGTAAAGAACTTTAAGCAGAATTAGAATTTCACGGCACTGACCACCAGATACAGACATGGGTCACGATATGGTTCCATTGGTACCACAATGGTGTGGTACCGCCAGTAGTGGCAAGCTACTCGTCTAGAAAAACTCATATGGGCCACATCTGGTAGAAATTCGTTAGCGCTACATTGACGTAAAACACTTTGGGCTGATACACGATCCAAATTTGGTGTGGACGTAGCCCTCATCTCGCAATTTGCAGCGGTCTGTCCATAGGTCACGTTGGGTTGGGATATGGTTACATCCACACCAAATTTGGCTGCAAATATTTGGGACATTTATTTTATTGGTATAAATGATAAGATTGGTTGTAGGGAGCCTAAGTAAGTTACACCAACTGTGAGTATTTTAATTGGTTTGAACATTATGGTAAGGAATTTTAAACAGAATGTGAATTTCATGGCACTGATACAGACATGGATCAAGTCGGGTTGGGATATGGTTCCATTGGTACCACAATGGTGTGCCACCATCACTGTCAAGCTACGAGAGCCAATGGTGGCCCTGATATGTCTAGTTCCGTGTTTGTTTAACATCTAGGTTTGAAATTCATATGGCACTGCAACCTGTGTGAGCCAGAGCACTGCGGCTATGACAATTACTGGATGGAACCTGGATTTCTATTGGACTGGCAGTCCTGCAGGACACCAATCAATGGACTTATATACTTTTCCAATTGTTAAATACGGTCACATGATCATCACACAATCTGTACATGGCTGTCCTACACTGTTGATGCTGCCCCCCGCGCTGGAGGATGAATCCCCCACTGAGTCTTGGTCCTCACAAGGTTTCTTCCTTAAAATATCAACAGAACAGGGAGTTTTGCCTTGCCGCTGTCACTTCAGCTTGCTCTTTGGGGGTTTAAAGGCTTATAACACTGTAAAGCTGCTTTGTGACAATGTACTATTAATTGTATAAGCTATTATTTCATCCATCCATCCATTATCTTCTGCTTTATCCTCTATTAGGGTCGTGGGGGGGGTTTCCCCATGTCCATCCAGGGAAGAACGTATCGAGCGCTGGGCAGATACACCCAGGAAAGGGTGCCAATCTATCGCTGGGCACACACTCACTCACACAGACACACTCTATATGGGGCAATTTGGAGAATTCAATTGATCTTGATCCATGTTTTTGGACTGTGGGAGGAAACCGGAGAACCCGGAGGAAACCCACGCAGACACGGGGAGAACATGGAAACTCCAGATTGGGATTCGAAGCGGGAATCCCTAGTGCTGAGAGGAGAACATGCTAACCACTAAGCCACCCTGCCACCCCCGCTATTGTATAATATTACACAATATAATATATCATATTTATATTATATTATCCAGCGATAGATTGGCGTCCTATCCTGGGTGTGTCTGCCCAGCGCCCGAAACGTTCTCCCCTGGATGGGCATGGGGAACCCCCTGCGACCCTAATAGAGGATAAAGCGGAAGATAATGAATGGATGGATTTATATTATATAACAATACTAGTACTAGTAGTATTATTGTCAAACCATGTGCCAAACAACTGCCGAACGACCATCGAACACATCTGTACTCGATGTATAATGGGGAACTTCATTAACGATACGTTTTGGGACACAGAACGCCAGTCTTATACACCCCGCCCGCCCTTCCGTGCTTATTCACCCGACATACCGTACGTCATTTCCAGCGGAGAGGTTTGCATCCCGTATTCTTAGAAATTCTACCAGGGTACTGTATATATGGAGCCCTACAGTATTAATATGTATTAGCTTCGTGTGTCATTATAAAAAAAAAGTTTGCTTTGCATGTCAGTCTTGTATTATTTTTTTTTTGTTGTTGTTTTTTTCGTTTTGCTAATGTTAATAACAGAACTACAAAAACTAGCGCTTGCAACAACGGAAGAGAAAGAACAACCGAGACAAATAATCATCACGTCGACAACTCAAACTGCAAAACCTTGAAAATGCAACAGAAAGCCTCGCCCTCCCCCCACACACGGCCCACGGACATTACCCACTGTAACATCAAAAAGTAGTTTTATTTACAGGTTCAGTAGATATTTGTGATATATAACTCGTGTGACGGCAGCGGGCGGTTGCGCCCAAACACTGCACCTAACGTTTGACGGACTCGTTTGGTTCGGAAGGATCTGTAACAATTCGGTGAGGGGATTTTTACAGGATGGAAGCCGGCTGGTTGCCACGATGGTCTCTCGATATTTGAAAAATAGCTTCAAAAAAGTCTTTTTTTTTGTTTTGTTTTTTCCTTTTTCTTGACGCTGCGAATGTTGAAGACGCCCAAAACGGCCCCGGATGCAAATGTGCTTGTGTTTCGTAAAATCCCAAATGGTGGATGGAAGAGAACAAAGGCATGTGTGGAAATAAATAGTGTTGTACATCGTGCATGTGTAAACCAAGGCTCTTTTGCATCTGTACATTTTTTATGTGTATGTACAAGTGTGTGTGCGTGCGTGTGTGTGTGTGTGTGTGTGTGTAAAATGTTGTTAGTAAGTGATATCATGTAGATCCTGTATGTAGAATGCTGTATTTCTAGTGAATGTATGTTCTATGTATCGTATTTTCCAGACAACCAGACAAAGGATGCACCTCCACAGTCTTGGTAGCTTCCATCCATCCATTATCTTTATCCTATAGTAGGGTTGTGGGGGGGGGGGGTTCCCTATGCCCATACAGGGGAGAACGTTTCGGGCGTTGGGCAGATACACCCAGGACAGGGCGCCAATCTATCACTGGGCACATACTCACACAAACACATTCTATATGGGGCAGTTTGGAGAATTCAATTGACTTTGATCCATGTTTTTGAACTGTGGGAGGAAACCGGAGAACCCGGAGGAAACCCACGAGGACACGGGGAGAACATGGAAACTCCACCCAGATTGGGATTCGAATCAGGAATCCCCAGCGCTGAGAGGAGAACATGCTAAGCACTAACCTACCATGCCAATCTCAATTGAAGCATCTTTAATTCAGTTTAATTGCATTTTTATACATTTAATTGCACTTTCGATTAAAATGTAAGAAATATATCCATAATATATTCCCCATGCCCATCCAGGGGAGAACGTTTCAGGCGTTGGGCAGATACACCCAGGACAGGACGCCAATCTATCGCTGGACACACACTCACTCACACAGACACACAAACCCACACTATATGGGGCAATTTGGAGAACTCAATCGACCTTGAATCCATGCTTTTGGACTGGGGGAGGAAACCGGAGAACCCGGAGGAAACCCTCGCGAACACGGGGAGAACATGGAAACTCCACCCAGATTGGGATTCGAACCAGGAATCCTTAGTGCTGAGAGGAGAACATGCTAAACACTAAGCCACCATGCCGCCCTTTGGGAGGTTGTGATAGCGTAAGGTACATAATGATGGTTGTAATAAAACGTATCACATGGTTCTGTCAACATTCACCCTTTGAAATGAAAAAATATTGCTCATCCTCAAAAGCCGATAGTTTGGAAAATACGGTGGGTGTATGTCAATATTAGTGATATGTCCTTGTGCGTGTGTGTGTATGTCTGTGTGTGTGTGTGTGTGTACATATATATGTGTGTATGTGTAAGGCACTCAGGACAGCTCGCTCACGTTGAGAGGCATTGCCATGCCTGATCTCATGTAGGGCACAGCAGGCACAGCTTTAGAGAAATCCGGAGTCAGCACTCTCCCATTCTCACCAATACTGCCAGTTATAGACAGTCTGGCCTTGGTGCGCATGGCCTCTGTGAACGTCATCTACACACACACACACGGAACGAGAGAAAGAAAGGAGTCAGTTCACCTTTAAATGTCACATTTGCGTAATTGTAGAATATAGGTATGTATACAGCAGATGGGGTGGAGAATGATTGACAGCTAATGGGTTTGGAGACAGGCGCAATGGGACATCTAGGTATTTAAATCTCATGGCCGCCAGTCCAGAAATGAGCCCAAGCACGGGTGATGAAGCAACGGAAGAAAGGAAATGAGACATCTTGCTCAGACCGGTCTGTTAGTTCGTTCTTCAGGTTGGAATTGGAGCTGCCATCGTCCCACCAATCACAATCCTGCCCAGTCGCATTACATTGTTTGGATGGATTATGGCATGCACTTGTGGATTTGTAGTCGAAATCTGTGTTCAGGGTTTAAGGGTCCAGTTAGAGGTCATTTCGTCTGATCAAGGTCCATCGGTCGTCATTTCTAACTTGTGTTGTGATTTAGTGGCATATCCTGAATACTGAAGTAGCCCAGTTGTTCATATCAACAACTGAAAGACAAACCAAATTACAAATATTGTTTAATATCCAATATTTTAACAATATGTATTGGTTTTAATGCTGAACTAACTGAAAAACTAACTATATTCACTCATCCATCCATTATCTTCTGCTTTATCCTCTACTAGGGTCGAGGGGGGGTTCCCCATGTCCATCCAGGGGAGAACGTTTCGGGCGCTGGGAAGATACACCCAGGACAGGGCGCCAATCTATCACTGGGCACATACACACTCACACAGACACAGACACTATATGGGGCAATTTCCCCATAGTGGCATAAATAAAGGTATATCTTATCTTATCTTGGAAAATTTAATTGACCTTGATCCATGTTTTGGGATTCGAACCTAGAAGAACCTGGAAAAACATGCTAACCACTAAGCCACCGTTCCGCCCTGAAAAATGTATATATAAAACCTAAAAGTATTTTTCCCCATGGGGCGGCATGGTGGCTTAGTGGTTAGCTCTGGAGATTCCAGGTTCGAATTCCAATCTGGATGGAGTTTCCATGTTCTCCCCATGTTCGCGTGGGTTTCCTCTGGGTTCTCCGTTTTCCTCCCACAGTCCAAAAACATGGATCAAGGTCAATTGAATTCTCCAAATTGCCCCATATAGAGTGTGTCTGTGTAAGTGAGTTTGTGCCCAGTGATAGATTGGCGTACTGTCCTGGGTATATCTGCCTGGATGGGCAAGGGTAACCCCCCCGCGACCCTAGTAGAGGATAAAGAGGAAAATAATGGATGGATAGATAATCATAAGAACACCTATGTTGGAAAAGTGTGTGCTCATTATGTTACCGATATGGTAACATTCCAAATTTATGGCAATATTACATTTGCGTTACATTTGGTCATTTAGCAGACGCTTTTATTCGAAGAAACTTACAAAGTGAGCACAGGGTTGATACAGCATCCCTGGAGCAATGAGGGTTAAAGGACCGGCTCAAGAACCCACATTGGTAACTTCAGTGGATTTGGGATTTGAACCCACAACCTTCACCTATAGAGGATAGCCCAACACCCTAACCACTGAGTTACCACATCTGTTAATACCAAATGGTATGTAGACTATCGCTATGGCGACTGATCAGTGATGAAAGCATTGGTATTAAAGCAACAGGTCAACACAAAGAAATAAAAAATCTAAATCATATATAATATATAATAAATAATTTTACAAATGACTGAAGCGTAAATCTACTCATGTCTACAGCGGTACATAAATATATATGTAGCTATATATATATATATTCATTCATTATCTTCCGCTTTATCCTATATTAGGGCCGCGGGGGGGTTCCCCATGCCCATCCAGGGGAGAACGTTTCAGGCGCTGGGCAGATACACCCAGCACAGGGCGCCAATCTATCGCTGGGCACACACTCATACACACAGACACACTCTATATGGGGCAATTTGGAGAATTCAATTGACTTGATCCATATTTTTGGACTGTGGGAGGAAACCCGGAGGAAACCCACGCGGACACAGGGAGAACATGGAAACTCCACCCAGATGGGGATTCGAACCGGGAATCCGTAGTGCTGAGAGGCGAACGTGCTAACCACTAAGCCACCGTGCCGCCCTAGATAGATATAGATATAGATATATAGATATGTAATGTCACGGATGAGCAGCGATGAGTGAGTCTGTGATGATGCGATTGGCGAAGACGGACAAGAGAAAAGCTTCGCCATTCCTACCCACTAGATCTTAACACTCTCCAGCCCATACACGTTGTACCCTTCCTTATAAGTTGCAAAATTCTGAGAATTCTGCGAGGAAGAGGGGGGATTTAGGGCCTGAGTCTTGGCAACCTTCAAGCGTTTGGCCTCAGCGCGAGACTTGTAGCAGAACTCCACCAGCGCCACCAGCATAGCCAGCCCAAGGCCGCCCACCAGGATGTAGAAGACGCCGGCAACGTTACTCAAGCTTAGTGCACTCGTCTTCTCCTGTGTATGGAGGAGGGTAAAGGGGGGGGAGGGTAAAGGGCTCCAATCAGAGACGAGCCCATTCAGCACAGTAAAATAAACAGTAAAAACAGTATGATATATGAAAACATTCATGAGAAGAGACAATATAAGCATGGATATGAGGGTCTGCGTGTGTGTGTGTGTGTGTGTGTGTGTGTGTGTGTCGGCGCGCAAATATGGCCGTGTGGATCTATGCACATGTTGCGTTTAAACAAAACACAAAAACACACACACGGAAAGAAAAGCAATCAGTGCCAGATCTTACACACTCATAGGTCATACCATGTGGGCTGGACTGTATTTCAATAAGTCACTATGGATTATTATAGTGGACACAGACTTTATGTATGAGGGAATGTAATAGTTGTGGCAGCCGTTGCTTATGAGGGATTATAGTAGTTTTTGCAATTGTTTTATATAATGGATTACAGTAGTTGTTGCAACCTTTATATATGCACGACTATAGTAGTTGTGGCTGCCATAGTTAATGCGGGACTATAGTAGTTGTTGCAGTTGTTGTGTATGATGGATTATTCTAGTTGACGCAGACTTTGTGCATGAGGGATCATGACAGTTGTGGCAACTGTTGTTTCTTAGAGATTATAGTAGTTGTTGTGGCAACCTTTATATATGCGGAACGATAGTAGTTGTGGCAGCCATTGTTTATGAGGGATTATAGTAGTTGTGGCAACTGTTGTTTATTAGAGATTGTAGTAGTTGTGGCAACCTTTATATACAGTATGCGGGACTAGGGTAGTTGTGGCAGCCATTGTTTATGAGGGATTATAGAAGTTGTGGCAATCTTTATATATGCAGGACTGTAGTAGTTGTGGCAGCCGTAGTTTATGCGGGACTATAGTAGTTGTGGCAGCCATAGTTAATGCGG